>OX375884.1:22338569-22858390 GCA_947359465.1 Metellina segmentata | reverse complement strand
TTCTCTATAATTTTGTTCGCCCTAAAGAAATTTTCTGATGGTTATATATAATAAAATCCAACTATACCTAACAGTCAAAAAGCTATGTAGTTGTGGAGTGTATATATATATATATATATATATATATATATATGGTAACAAACCTTCAGAAATTGATGCGTACTTTAAAAATTCGACTCTAGACAACGTCTGTAGCTTCCAGAAGAAATAATACTACAATGATTGACAAATGGTTTGCCTCGGAACATAAAGGAACTTATAATCGTAAAGGAACCATCAACCATTACGGAATGGTTAAGAGTTGCGCGCATAGTATGTAGTCAGTTACACGAGGATGAATTAAACAAACAAGAGCAAAAGAGCAGAATGGACCGAGTACCCGTTACCGTAGCAGTTCCCCGTCCATACGAGAGGTTTCAACACCGGCAAAGATTTCCAATGCGGCCAAGATTTTGGATGCCTCCGGTGCACTGAGAGCCCTTCAACTATCGTGACCGACGTTTGTCGGACCGTAATCCTCCTTGGAGAACTTTTATTCATCTAAGGCCTCCTCATCCAGCTACTCAATACGGACAAACAAATTCTGAATGACCATACCTCAAAGTTACTATTTTTTGTGGTAAAAAAATTTATTGGATTATTGGACACAGGCACATGTGCAAATATCATTCCTGAACATTTACTCAAACATGTGAAATATGAGACTATTTCTGTGAGCCCCAAGATTAAAATTCAACAAGCAGTTGGTGCTATTCGGGTAAGTGAAATTGTTTTAATCAATATTAAAATTGGTGGCATTACAAAGCGACTTGAATTTTTAGCCATCAACTCTACTTTAAATTATGTACTGTTGAATTTAGAAACTATCGATATATTTAATTTGAAAATCAATTTCAAAACCGGACACATTTTTAATTTAATCATAATGTAACGTAAAATGTTCCTTTAACTTCTGTGCAAATATCACATTATTTTTTGTGATTAAGGTTATTCGAGATATTCTCTTTCTAATAACAATCAACATTTTAATTTGGATCATATGAAAATACTGTTAGTAAGAATGCTTACAAAAAACAATGTACTAAAATTGAAAATACCAGGTGTGAAAATGTGTACTCCTATGATAAGAATGATAATATTAATGACTGTACCATTCTTTGTGTTGACTCTAATGATGATGTGGATAATATCAATTATGGTGTTAACTCTGATGGAAAATTAACTGCTCTAATTAACATGCACAAAAATGTTTTTTGCAAAGACTAAATATGATGAATGCTCAATTAATTTAGAGCCTCGACAAGTTATTTTAAACTCGGATTTACCAATTGCTTGTCGCCCTTACAGAGCCTCGCCTACAATGCAGAAATCAAAAAACAAATTGACGAACTTTTAAAAGCAGATATTATCAAACCTTCTTACAGCCTTTATGCAGCTCCTGTAACATTAGCTTATAAACGAGAAGAAAACTTCATTACCATACAACAAAAAATACAGTTTTAATTGTTCAGGATGCTTGATGTAAATTAGTAGCTTGCAATGAGTAGTTACTCATTTAGAGATATACGGAACTCATTCCTAACTACTTACAGTAACACTCTCGTAAGTACTGACACCACTGACATGTCAGTACTATTACAGAGAAGTCGTCCTGATTGCACATCCAATTTCCTGAGGTTTTTTTCATTTTCTTTATCACTCTCCTTGTCACGTTAATTCAATAGAAATAGAATGTGAGAAGTACATGAGTTACTCTTAAAAGAGTTTTTTTTAACTTACTCATTGAATGTAGAAATTGTCTAATGGTGTGAATATGATGTGGTATATGGTTCATCCTCAAAAATTATACATAAATTATTTTTCTTTATAGAAATGTATAGAAATCTTACACAAAATTGTAAGATGTTTGAATTTATTGAGAATCCTCAGGACTTCATTACCCAAAGAGACTAAGAAAAACGAACTTTTTTTCCCCTTGATGTTGTATATATATTTATAATTAACCTTGTACTATAATAATATGATGTATATAGATGTATATTGATGTATATAAGAGTAATGTGATCAAATATTTTGGTTAGACATGTCACCTCGGTGGTATGATCTATTCATCCCAATCACAATTATTTAAACTGGTACAGTGTCTCATGAGACTAGGTGTTGGTGTTAGTTAGTATAGGAAATTTCATTGTGGCTTATCGCAGATTACCGAGACGGTGTATTATCCTTTCGAGAAAACGGTGCTAGAGTTGGGCGAAATCAAGGCACTGTGAAGCGAAAATGGAATCTATAGTTGCATGAACGAACACCGACAGGAACGATTGCAGCAGTTACCAAACAATAGGACAGCCATCGTGTGGTTGTTGCGGATCGTATTGCTATAACAAGAGCCCTAGCTCAAGAATTAGGGAGCGTTGAACAATAATTTGTGTCAGCACTTACAATTCAACGTCGCCTGCAGCAGCAGGGAATTTTTTCAAGGGGTACATTGCCGCGACTATCTTTGACTTACTAAAAGTGTTTACTATATATACGTTCTGGAACCTGTAATTTTCCCTGTGGACTTCCAACCACTATTGACATTCACCAATAGAAGCTTTCCTAGGCTTCTTTAAATGAATAGATGTGGTTGTTGAGTAATTATAGGTGTTGTGTATTAGTAGCTATGCTAGACTACTTAACGCACTTTAGACTTGCAATTGCAATTCGCATCTTCAGAGTTTCGATATTTAACCCATCAAGTAGTATCAACGAGGTGTCTTGTCATCAAGATGGACTAATTTTGCTGATGAAGAGGTATCTCGTTATCAAAATTGGACCAATTTTGCTGATGACGAGATATCTCGTCATCAAGACTGCCGATTTTCGTTTTGTTGACGAGATCTGGATCTGGTAGGTTTTTTTCAAATGATGGAAATATATCGTCCATCAAGATTTGGTCGGTTTTGCTAATGACCAAATACCTCATCGATACAACCAACAGAAGGTAAAGCTCTTCAGCGTATACTTAAGACAAATATCAACAAAACTCTGGGCGAAGTTAAAATTAACCTTTCAATGCGAAATCTATTTAAAGACACAAGATTAAAAACAACTCTAACAAGAAATCTATTCAATTCAAGGAGCTCGGAGCTGATTAAGACTGCTGAATATACTATTTTAAGTAACTCTCATAAGGTAACTGGCATAAGATCATTTAGAGGATCTATTTTAGTCAAAAAATGTACGAACCTACATATGAAAGGTATTTTCCGTCAAGCTAAAAGTAGGTGAAGGTTAATTGGGTATTAAAACATGTGATTAAAAATGAACCATTTATAAAAACTAGGTTCCGTTGCACGCACACTTTATATCTGGAAATCTAATCAAGTCTTATGATAAAAACCGGGAAGTTTTCAGCAATAATATAACTTAAGCGCCTTCGTTAAAAACCTTACTGATGAAAAACATTTTTTGTCATGCAAATATAGGTGGAGGTGGTGGTTCTGTGGGCGATACGTGTAAATATTCTGAACTGGACTTCGACCTAGTTTTTCAAATACAATTTCGGCACTTAATCAATGAAAATTCCAAATAATTAATTCCGAATTAATATTGGTAGTTGATTGTTCAACAGCAATTAGATAAGGCACCAAAAGTCACCAAAACAGTAATAAATCACACTTTACTAATTTAATGCTCTCTTAATTATACTCATCTCAATAAATTACAATCTACTAATTTAACTCTCATGGTGGTTGACTCGATGAAGTACCCCGACATTAGCGAAACTGAACAGATCTTGTTTGACGAGATATCTCGTCATTATATAGAAGAAAACCAAGCCAGGTTTCGATCTCGTTATCATAAAAAAACATCGAGTAAATTACCAAGGTACTAAAGACGTCAGTTTGTATTTTCCGACCCCTGGGAAATGGCACCCTTGAGTCATGATACGTTCGTACGATAATATTAATGAGGTCTTGCGTATTTGGTTACTTATACCTTCTACAGGGTGATTATAATTAAAGTTAAACTTCAAAAAGCTGTAAAATAAGAACCATTGCTGCTCAGAATGACCTTAAATTTTAACTGAATATACTCGAAGAAGGGGGAAATTGTATGGCATAAGAAAAAAAAATACTTCAAAATTTTAGCAATAGATGGCGCTTTAAGCGTCATAACATGCAAAATAAAAGACGTGTCATGCGCACGACACATTCCATTTGTTATAAAACACGGGGTACATGGCGTTTTCCTCATATTACGTCTGAGAAGCTCGTGATGACACTCAATGAAGGATCGAGCTCTGCTTGTGAAGCTAGCTCTTTTACAAGAACAGTAACTGTGCGCAGTAGTTCTGAAGAAATTCCGGACAGTAAAGGGCATGAAAAAAAGGCTGTAGTCCGATTTCTCTGTCAAGGGTCTGGAGAAAATGATTAAGAAATTCGAAGAGACAGGTTCTTTTGAAGTGAAATCTGTCAGAGGGAGGAAACCAATTGTTTCGATGACAGTAGAAGATGTGACCACAGCATTCCAGAAAGAGACGAGCGATGGTGTGCAAACGTGCAATGCACGGGGAATTGCCTGAACTGTGAAGATGCCTGTGAACACGGAGCATAAAATTGAACGAAGCATCCTGCATTGCTATCCATACAAAATTACCCATGTTGAGGAGTTGCTTCGTACTGATTTGCCAGTAAGACAAACTTTTGCTCTAGAATTTCTTGCTCGCATGGAAGTGGACAGTGAATGGCCATGGAACATTATATGGACAGTGTGTGTTCCATCTCCAAGGACATGTCAATACTCAGAATTGCAGAATATGGGTAACGGAAAATTCGTTCTCACATGAACCAGTACTTCTTCATTCTGCAATGGTAACTGTGTGGTTCGGGTTGACGCCATCGTTTATCGTAGGACCATTTTTTTCGATAAGGGTCGTGCTGGTCCTGTTAACTGTCCCGTCAATGATAAACGCTATGACAGTCTTTTGCGCAAACCATGACATTCCAACACTTCAACAGCGTGCATGTGTGAGTAGCATCATTTTTATGCAAGATGGCGCTCCTTCGCATATTGCAAAGCCAAGTGAAGCAGCTGCTTAAGAGGCATTTCGGAAATGATAGAATTATCAACCGTCATTTTCCAACAGCCTGGCCGTCAAGATCACCTGATCTTAATCCTTGTCACTTCTGGCTGTGGGGTTATCTGAAAAATGTTGTGTTCAGTAGTCCGATTGCAAACTTAGCTGAATTGAATGCGTGCATTGCGTAACACATTCACAACGTGACCCTTGAGACACTCCGATCTGTTGTGGAACATGCTGTTTCTCGGTTTCAAATTGTGACAGAAAACAGTGGACAGCATATTGAACATGTTTTGCCCAAGTCTCGTGAAAATTGCCAACCGATTTCATTGTTGCTTTTTATGCCGTTTCTGGCCTCGGAACAATTAAAAACCGATTTTCCCCATCCGATGTGGTACGGCCTTGTCGCGGTGGATGAGTTTTCTACTAACAGTGCCACAACTGTTGAATGACTTGGAAGTCATTTTTTCAGTAAAAAACCGATACAGTCATGCACATTGAGCAGTACAGTTGGTTTCACGAGCAACTCACGCCATAGCCGTCGTATTGCGATTAAAATGTCACTTGTAGCCGAACCTATTTACGTTATGACCGTTAAAACGCCATCTGTTGCTAAAATTTGAAACTCTTTTTTTTCTTATGTCATACCATTTCCCCCTTCTTCAAGAATATTCAATTCAAATTTCATGTCATTCTGAGCTGTGGCTCTTTCTTTACAGCTTTTTGAAAGTTGAACTTTAAAATTATTATCACCCTGTTTATACTTCTTACATTTACCATGTTTGGAATGAGATAAAAGTATTTATTGAAACCAAAGAGATTCCGTCGCCTAGGAGTTGTTTCCCCATTCTCATGATACATCGGTCGTACGTTGAAAGTAATCAGGTCGAGAGTTTCTGCATATTTGGTTTCCTATACCTTCTATATACTCCTTATATTTACCATGTTTCAAAGAAAATAAAAATATTTATTGAGGCGTAGGAGGTTTCGGTCGCAAAGAGTGGTCTCCTTTGTCTCCTTATAAATCGGTCGTACGATGAAATTAATGAGATCGAAAGACCCTGCATATTTGATTACCTATATCTTTTATACACATGTTATATTTATTCCACATGTTTGATAAGAGAATATAAAATAAAAGTAGGAAACATAAAATAAATGCATCCTTCCAATTATAAAAATTTAATTGGGAGAAAGAGGTTCAGTTAATTAGGAAATAATTCCCGCAATTGCTTGACGAGAAAATCTTTAAATTAAACTCTATCTGCTCATTTACCGACTATTCAAATGGTCCATTGTTACTGTAAACTCATTCGCAATACCAAACATAAACACATGTAATCACCTTTTAAAGTTTTCGAAAGTTTGGTGGATGAAATTTGTTTACTTCATTGCATCGAAATGCAATTCATTAGTAATTACGTACAATAAAACGAGCCATTACAAAATAGCAAGGTAAGCCTCTACTAAATAAGTAGCTTAGAACTAAGTAGGTTTCCAATAACAAGGTTCTGTTTACAAACAGTTTCCAATTAAGGTATCTTTAAGACTTGGATTTCAAGAAATAATTGACTGCTCATGTGAATCTATTCTAATATAAAAAGATTAAATAACCGTCCCTAATTTGTGTCAAGTGCAGACATTGTGTTTCTAAATCTGACCAGGTTTTAAGCCATTAGCTTTCAAGCACCGTGCAAAGTAAGGGAAGGATTAAACGCGAAATTGTCAGTATTTCAAATGCAGATTATATTTAAAAGTAAACTATTTTGCTAACTGCATGTAAACCCCTATTATTATTTGCATTATCATGACATTATTACGAATAAAAATGGAAGCCTAGGAGATTATAAATTGGTTTTCATTCTTCTCTGTCAGCAATTTTACATAAGAGCATATTTTTATCGCATCAGTGCTTAATGGGAGAAAAAGTAAAAAATGAAATTCGGTAAACATTATTTGATTACTTGTTATTTGTCGTCATTATATACAGGGTGCTGAAAGTATACTGTTTATACACTCACGCTACTGTCGGAAAGATACAGCTATGAAAGTGAAGTACAAGTATAACTGAATGACTACGTTGCAAGATTAGGTAGGTGTAGGGGTATTTATATTTTAATTAACGTCGGAATGGACCGACACAACGGGCTCTTGACGACGTTCCGGGATCAATTCCCCAAGGGAAAGATAGATCGGTATTTTAATTAACGTCGCACTAGAGCAACACAACGCTTCCCATGAGAAATAGTCGAGGACAACACCGTGTAATTTTGAATCATGGTCAGATGACGAGGCAACACCTGAGCTGGCACACCTCTCTCCAAACTGCCACACCACGCCAACGTGAGGACACTTGAGGCCACCACAGATTTAACGTGCACCAACCCCCTTTGTACATGGCGGTCTTTGGTTGGATTCGAACTCGCAACCCTTCAGTTTGCTTATCCCTTAGTCTTCCAACCAGACTCATGAAGCTGCTTTTAGCGTTAAAAAAAGGAAATGAGGGCTCCTATCTCGAAAACTGCAAGATTCTCGGGAAAAGTCACTTACAAAGTTATAGAGCATGGTAACGTAGTGGCCGAATGGTGTGCCAAATAAAAACGACGGCACAGCCTAATATACAATTAAGAGGGTCCGGGACACAAAAATCGTCAAATTTTCGAATTTTTTTTTATTATTTTAAGAAATTCTCTGTGTTTTTCTGCTTAAAATGACGTCTAAATCATGTTTCTATCTTAATTAGAACTAGAGATATAATAATTTTTGTGGTGCGTTGTTTTGAAAATCTAACACTCTTGACAGTTGTTGTCATGGCAACAAGATCTGTCTTTAAAACTTTAAATGCGTTTTTCTCCATGATACATTTTTTCAAGATTTCCTGTATTCAAATTGCTATAAGTCGAAAACCGATAAAGTTTAAGGGTTGAAATTTGGAATATATCTTTTTCAAACCTTTTACTTTAATTATGATTCAGCAAATTTGAAACAAATATTTACTTTTAAAAATATAACTTTTTTTTTTTAAAGTACCTTAAAATTTTCAAAAATTTTCATTCAAATATATTTTATTTTTTATTAAATTAATATTTTTTAAATTGCTGAATCAAAATTGAAGTTTATAAATTTGTGAATAATTTACTGCAAGAATTTTGAAAATTAATCAAGAATATTTTGAGTTTTAGCAATTTAAAATGACTCCTCTTTTTTCAAAAAGTTTTAATTTAAAATTTTAAAAAAACTTTTGGAAAATTTTTGTGTTGTGATTTTGCTTATTAGTTAAATGGGTAATCAGTACAAAAAAATTCTAAATTCTAAATTAAGTAAAAAATTTTTTCGATGTGTCCCGGACCCCCTTAAAAGGGTCCTGAACAAAAAAATTGTTAAATTTTCGAAAAATAATTTTATATTAAAAAAAAATTATTTGAGGTTTTCTGCTTAAAATGACGTCTGAGTTTCGTTATTAATTAGAATGATATATATAATTATTTTTGTGGTTCGCTGTTTTGAAAATCTAACATTTGGACAGTTGTTGTCAAGGTAACAACATCTATTTTAGACGTTATTTAAGTCTACCGAGACCTTTAAACTATTTAGAAAAAAGGTAGAACTTGCAAAAATCAAACTAAACCAAATATTTAAGAGGAAAGAAGGAGTTAAGATACTCATCTGGAGGCTTTTAAAAGGTATTCAAACATTTTATTAACTGTAAATCTGTCTTTAAAACTTTAAATGAGTTTTTTTCCCATGATGGGGGGGGGCATTTTTTCAAGATGTCCTGTATTCAAATTGTTATAAGTCAAGAACCGATAAAGTTTAAGGGTTGAAATATGGAATATATATTTTTCAAACATTATACTTTAATTTTGATTCAGCAAATTTGAAACAATTGTTTACTTTAAAAAATATGAAAAATTTATATTTATATAAATTTATATTTTAATATAAATTTTAGAAATTTTTATTCAAATATTATTCATTTTTATTGAATTAATATTTTTTAATTTGCTGAATCAAAATTAAAGTTTTGTGAATAAATTAATGTACGAATTTTGAAAATGGACCAAGAATACTTTAAATTTTAGCAATTTAAAATGACCTCTTTTTTTTTTTTTTTTTTTTTTTAATTTAAAATTTTTTTTTTAAACTTTTGTGTTATGATTTTGCTTTATAGTTAGATGAGTAATCAGTACAAAAAATTCTAAATTAATTAATAATTTTTTTTTTATGTGTCACGGACCCCCTTAAACTAGATATTTATTTTAAAACAGGAATTGCATCAATTACAGAATTTATCAGGAATACGCGTCCGTTGGTTGTAAGCACTGCGAAAAGGGAAATTGAGACCCCGACTATAAACGGCATAAAACATCTCTGCTCAGTTCAAGTTCTCGAAATATTTATCGTCTCTCCAGTTTCCCGAGGAACGGTTGAATCCCAAGGACCGTCGTGCACCCTTTAAAGACCATTTGGACTGGAAGGAGACCACCCCGATAGATATTTCGGGATATAAGACCGCCGTCAGTGGTGCAAGTGTTGACCACGGACTCCGAGCCGTTTCTATGGACATTACAGCATCGCCGATTCTGTCTGAAATGATATCCTGCCTACATGAATGGCGTGAATAGAAAGCTTAAAATGCTAATATGTCGGTATTTGATTCCAGCCGATGCTGCTTCGCTATTAACGTCACAAAGCAGCTTGTGTGTGATGTTTGCTCTGTAGGCATTTATCATCTCAAAGAACGGGTGTACAGGGTTGCATTGCATTACGTATGCCTGTATCACAGTGATACCTGAAATGCTTCTGAACATGCAACGATAAGGCTTATCCCTGAGACAAATATGTATTATAGTCGATTATAGGAACATTGAACACAGGTAGTAAAATGTGTATTTCTCATGTGTGTTTATGCATTGTGTTCTCACTTAATTTTCACGTGTGTTTTTACATGTATTCTCACTTATTTCTCATGTGTTTATTGGGGGGGGGGGGGGGGATATACGTTGATTGTTTATATTTTAGATTGTTTTGATTTAATAATTTTAATTTAATTGGATTTAAACATGCCTTCAAAATAAAATACAGTTACACCAAAAAATGAATATAGTGTGATTTAACATTTTAACTCACTAGAACGCTAAAAAAATAGTTTCCCAACCACAAAAAAACCACGAAGCGCTCGAACTCTTTTAAAAACAAAGACAGGTGATCGTGCACCAACTAGGAGAATGAATGTTTAGGCTCAGTCTCGCCTAAAATCCCCGCTTATCTCTGAAACATGTCCAAAATGCCTCTGTTCACTCGCCGTCCCCACAACTTCAGTTTGGATTTAAATGCAGCTACTTTGTCTGCCAACTTGAAAACGGTTGTCACATTTGTCAAAATTGGAAAATAGAGACATACAGAATTCAGAAATCATAATTGAAGCTCTAGTAACAGAACAAATTTCAAGTTCTGATTTACCGCCTCCTAATTTGAGTGGACATTTCATAGATAAGAACTGCACAAACCCGAGATAAATACACCAAAGTAAATAAAATGAAAATAATTTAATATTTCTTGGACGGCCCGGTACCATTTGATCCACGGACCGGTACCGGTCCGCGTCCCGGGGGTTGGGGACCACTGCTTTAGACAGTTACGTGGGTGTATTTGTTATGTACCCTATATATATATTTCCTAAAAACCAGCAATGCAAATATAGATTTCTGCACAAAATATCCCAAGATTTTTCACTGACATAAGACAGCGAAACGTTTCTCATGCAAAAAAGACCGATCTTTATTTGCATAACAGATGTATTTATAAAGCCGTATTCCCCTTTGAAATGAAATCCTTCCATGAACTGTAACTCTACTGTAAAATTTGAATTGAAATGGTATTTGAGTTTGGTAGTTTTCCAGTGCATTTCTACTTATTCTACAGGATTGATCTTTTCAATGTGTAAAGTATTTGATAGAGGCGTATTCTTTGTTGCACTGTTAAATAGGTCCGAGTCCATTTAAATCCTTGTTCAGTAAATAACGGATGTAAAAAGCGTCACCTAATGGAAGGATAAAACTCAAGATTGCCGGAGTATTTCAAATAAGGATTATATTTATAATTGAACTATTTTTCTGCTACATAGAAACCTATTACATTTTGAAGTATCAATAACTTATTACCTTAATACCTTTTTCTTGACTGACGTAATATCACAAATACGCATATTTTTATCGTAGCAATACTTTAAGTGACAAAAAGTAAAAAGTGAAAAATTCTATCAACAATATTTGATTATTTGCTGTCATGATATATACTTGGTAAACAACCCATGTCTATAGTGGTTTCTGTACTGCAATATCTCAATATTGTTCACTGACAGGGAAGCATTTTTTTAAGTAAATAGAAGGACTAGATCTTTCTTTGCATAAAAACAATAATTCTAAAAGTTTGATTTCTCTCCGAAATAAAATCCTACTGCCAATACGTTATCACGACTAAAGATGAAAGTCTAGAAGATTATAAATTGTTTTTTTCATTCCCTGACAAAACAATCTAGCTTTTTCGCAAATTTTTATCACACCTCTGCTTTCACAGACATAAGATAAAAAGTGAAAATGTATAAAAAATACTTGTCACTGTATGAATCTGGTAAACAACCAATGTATAGTGATTTGTGTTCCGCAATATCCCAATATTCTTCACCGAGTTCAGACAGGGAAGCATTTTTCATGTAAAAAAGGATTAGATATTTTTCTTTATAAAAGCTATATTTCTAAATGTTTGATTTCTCTGTGAAATGAAATCCTACTGCCATGAATCTATTGCAAAATTTGAATTGAAATGGTATTTGAATTTGGAGGCAGTTTCATTGCATTTGTATTTATTCGATCGGATCGATCGCGGCAATGTGTAAAGTATTTGTTAGAGGCGCGTTCTTTGTAACACCGTAAACTAGATGCGGTCCATACAAAACCTCATCCTGTAAATAAACAGATGTAAAAAGCCTCGGCAGCGCAACAGGATGCTACTCTCTGTATACATGCGGGACGAGAAACGAAGTGAAAGAAACTTATATGGAAATGCACTCAAGATGTTATGTTAAACAGAATATTCCTTATTTAACAAGCTGGATATTTATTCTGTAAGTAAAGGACGGGGCAGCGTATATTTCCGCGGCACGCAGACTTGGATATCTTTCTTTTCGATAAACTTACCGATTATGGGGTTTTTTTACTGACGGAAATATGCAATCAAAGCATTCCTGACTTTGTGCGTCCATTTATTGTTATTTCAAGTGCACTCATGTCCAATATTATTTTAACAAACCCAAAAATAATGATATTCCACGCAATTCCCATTCGATGCAATTCATTTTTGCAGGGATTGAGTGAAACACAAGCCTAATTAGTACTATCCAATCAAAAGTGTTCAAACGGTTTCTGATATGCAAATCAAGGCGTTACGTCATCCGACGGTGAATCAAGCGCTCTGCGTAAGGTGACTATCTGAGTGAATTTCTGCAATACAGCGTTTGTTTTCAGTGCGTAAGTACTCGAAATGGTTTGTTATGGCTCCGAAGTATCATTTGCAAGAATCTGTGAAGTTGGCGCATTATCGGCCGTTTAGAAGCAGGGCAGATAATCATGGAAGCAGTGAGTGAATATTTCAAGACAGATAGTCTTTTCGCTATGGAAACAATTTCAGAACACTGGAACTGTTGAGGAGGCCTGAACTAGAGGCTGTCATGGCTCATTGGGTATGCCCTCTGCACTAGCAATCTGTGAGTTGTAGATGGCGTAGGTTCGATTCCTCTCTGTTGTCTTTCTCTCTACCGTGTCTTTAGAACTTTCCTTGTGTGTTTTTATGTCTATTACTTGATATTTTATATAATGTGTTCGGCGTACTTTGACTAAATATGACCCTTGTGACATAAAACGCAATCAACAATATGAAATCAACTGATTTCGAGCAATTTAACTGTCCATTTATTTCCCTATTATTCAAGCCTGCAAGGTGCTAAACTTCGGTAGATTTTCTTTCTCGAAGTTCTGATTCGAATTCTTCATACATCTTGAAACATAACAACTACCAGAAACACCAAAACCCACTCACAATAAACTACCAATATATTGGTTCACCTGCAGCCTCTATAGCCTTTTGCTTAGGATGATACAATAGGCCCATGATTTTCAAAGGCATCGATCTGTTTATATTTTCAGATACATTACTAAATTGCTCATTTTTAAAATCTATAGGCTCATGATTTTTGATGGCATCTCTAAGACTCTCTTTTACTGTTTTATAAATAAATCCCTGTTCATCCAGAACTGCAAATTTATGACAGTATATCTGCTTATACTGTCAAATATATTACTTTAAGCATATATCCTCATTTTTAAAGCATGGTTAATGATTTTAAAGGCATCTACGACATTTTTGTTGTTTTATAAATATGTTTATCTGGAATTGCCAAGTGTCCCCATGCATGACAGTGCATTGTTCCTTTTATATTCAGTGGAAATTTTCAATAACACTACTTTAAGCAAATCTGCTCATTTTTAAAATCTATAAGCTCCAATTTTTTAAAGACATCTACGACTCTTTTAATGCTTCATAAGTTCCTGTTTATCTTGAATTGCAAAATGCTCCCATTCATGACAATGTATCAGTGCTTATATTTTCAGATACCCTACTTTAAACAAATCTGCTCATTTTTTAAAGTCTATAGGCTCGTGATTTTTAAAGGCATCGATGGCTCATAGTCCTCTATAAATCCATGTTTGCTTAGAATTGCGAGGAGTTCACATTTATTAGAATGCATTATTGCTTATATTATCATATACTACTCTAAATTGCGATTCCGATTATAAAATTGTTCATATCCCGAAACGCCTGATTTGAGTTCCGGAAAACCTACGATTCCAAATTTTAATCGGAACAATCTCTAGTTGAATACCGTCTCTTGTGTATTCCATCCTATCTAACTAAAATATCCGATTTCTCTCGAAATGAGCTTCCCATTAATCTTCCTCTCATGAAGTACCGAAATAATATACCTCCGGAAAATATTATTCTCCTGAATTTCAGATTTCCCATAAATTATGGTCTGGGAGCATTTCATTTATTAAGCTACCATTACATTTATTGTTCACGTTTCTGCAAGGGAACTCCTGATAAAGAATACTATGGAAAGAGTAAGTTTGTCATTCAAAAATTCACTAAGGTTTACTACCTTCTCTAGAAAAAGAATACTAAGGAAAGAGTAAGTTGGTCATTAAAACTCAAGATGGTTTACTAACTATTCTATATAAAGGATGCCATGGAAAGAGTAAGTTGGTCATTCAAATTCACGAAGGTTTAATATCTACTCTAGATAAAGAATACTATGGAAAGAGTAAGTTGGTCATTCAGAAATTCACATAGGTTTACTATCTACTCTAGATAAGGAATACTATGGAAAGAGTAAGTTAGTCATTCAAATTCACGGTTTACTATCTACTTTTCATAAAGAATACTATGGAAACAGTAAGTTGGTCATTCAAATTCACAAAGGTTTACTTTAGACAAAGACTATTATGGAAAGAGTAAATTGGCCATTCAAATTCACGAAGGTTTACTATCTACTCTAGATAAAGAATACTATGGAAAGAGTAAGTTGATCATTCAAATTCACGAATGTTTACTATCTACACTGGCGTGTAAAATTTAAAGAACCTTAAATTTTTCAGTTGCTACTGCATTGAAATGTCCTAGATGGAAGTTCAAAAACTCTTTTCAAACTTAGCTTCTGTTGTTATCGTTTCATTTTTACACACTAACCGATGAGTAAATGCATCGGAAATATTATGAAAATCCTTGGAGGATATATAAAAGTACAGATAGAATAATGGTAATCTCTTATTTTTCCAAAACTAGTAGTAACGTGACACTTAGACTATGCTTTCGTCTGCTGGGTGGAAGTGAACTTGCATCATAGGATTTGTACAAGGAATGAAAGAAGACACCCATCCATTGATCCATCATCCAATTGGTCTGCGCGACAGACTAGTAGACTTCGGCGATTTCATCAACTCTTGTCTCCACTCTATAAAAAATATGCATTCACCCACCTGTATATTTAAAAAATGTTACATCGCCAAACGAGGCAATAAGATGCCGAATCGGCCAACCAAACCAATTTTTCAAAGTGCTGCCACGGGAGAACTAGTCTATATGTTAGTCACACATTTTGAAGCTCCTCTGAATAGGAATGCTCAGTATACTTGTATTTCACTTCTATAAAACCGACTGGAGCACACAAACGAACAATAAGCTACAAGGCATTCAAGGAGATACATCACTATAACCTCCCCATTCCTCTTTACATTCCCATCCAATTTTGAATCGCCTGCATATTTGAAACGCGTTAAATCCGGAGTTGCATATGCATTTCTCTCCCTTTTGTGGCGAGGGCGTTTTACGTTCCCCTATGCTCACCCCTTTTCGTCCCTTTTTTCGACCGACTCCTGTGTAAACGCTTTGTGAACTTTAACGGCAATCATCCGAACACACCCTTCTCACCCCTTTGTAGAGAAGAGTGATCACTTTTCATCACGACGTCGAGTTACTCACCAATTTCACTCCAGACATTGTTATTTTTGTTTTTGTCTTTGTACTCGTGGACATCTAAGCTGACACCAATGGATGGAAGTTTATATGGGAAGTTCCTGTGGAATGTTTATTATTCAAAAGCGATTTGGAAGAAATGGCTTCGACTCAACGTGCTCGTAAAAGTAAGTAAATTTCATTTGTTTTTAATGATTTTTATATCCTTTAGTTAACGTGTTTTAGTTGATAAATTCTTGAAATATGTGATGAAATAATTTTCCTGATTTAAATTTGTATTTTGTGCATTTGAGAGAGAGAGCGATACTTATATAGGTCCACGTATGTGGACGTGAGTACTTCACGGTTAAAATTGGCGTTGTTATCTTGCGCGTTTTGTCCTTTCACTAATTTACAAACAGTCTGTTTTGAACCGCTTACTGTATTTCATGAGATTTTTATCATTTTTAAATTAAAAGTATAACATTATTCTATTATCTAAAAATTTTATTTTTATTATATTGATTCGATTTTTAGGAAAAAGTATCTGAAAATTCATTTTAATATGTCCAAGCAATACTAAGTGTAGTTTTTCAATAGAAATTTTGACCGAAGAAGAAATTCAAGCTCTCTTGCAAGAAAGTGAGTTGTCTGATTGACCAGATGAAAGTGATGATGAGTGGCCAGAACTCTTGCTAAATTCTGGTTCTGATTATGAAAGTGACTGAAAAATAATCTGCAATTAGTCCTGATGCAGATAAGCCTTCGTTAATTTCTAATCCTTCGAGGAAAGCAGGTGAACTTTGGAAATTCAAGAGAAATGGTGTGTCACATTAAATTATGTACCCTAATAAGACATTTTACACCTTAATTTAAGGGCTAGGAACTTATCTAATTAAAATTTTACTTATTTGGGATGTACCAAAATGGGCTTTCTTGCAAAAAGATAGCTTAGTTCTTTAAAAAAATTTTAAATACGAAGTGATAATAAACTTGATTTTTATCTTAATAGTTTGGAATGATACAAAAGGTTCTTTTGAAGCTCGGTTCAACATCTACCTGAGCCACATGCACTAATAAATGCTTTCTATGAGTATTTGGATGGGAAAATCTTATAACTTTCATCTGCGAAGAAATTGCAGATCAAACCAATCTGTTCAAAAGAGGGATCATAAATCCTATGCGTCATGCAAAATAACTGTTCTATGAAACACCACACACAATAAAATAAAAATTGTATAAAAAAATTATTTTTGTGTCTTATTTCCTACACATATTGTGTTTTTTTTAAGGCGATAATGATATAGTATGTACAAAATTTATGTTTAGTAGCAATAAAATGTACCTATGTATGTGAAAAAGCATTTCCCAAAAAACAATATCATATGAAATAAATATTTAAACAAATATATTTTGTGGTTCTTAGCTTCTAATATTGTTATTGTACTTTTAAAAGTGATAATAGTACAGTACTGTATAATTTATTTAAAATTTATCACGCTTTCAGCATAATTGAGACCCAAGGTACACATATGTGTACCTAAAATGTTTAGTCCTTATGATGCCACATCTAAAAGAGGAATTTACTTGTAAACTTTGAAGTATTTCATAACATTTAACAGAAAAAAACTGTTTTCTAAACAACTCTCAAATGCACAAAATACAAATTTAAATCAGAAAAATTATTTATTCACATATTTTAAGACATTATCAACTAAAACACACTAACTAAAGGATAAAAAAATAATTAAAAACAAATGAAATTTACTTACTTTTACTAGCAGGTTGAGTCGAAGCTGTTTCTACCTAATCGCTTTTGAATAATAAACATTCCCCAGTAACTACCGATTTATACTGCCATTCATTGGCGTCAAACGGAAGCTTTGACGTCCACGCACTTGTACTGGAGTTCTTAACTATCGATTTCATCAGAAGGGTTATTTTTAAAGCGAAAGAGTCGAGGTCCACGTATGTGGACCTAGATAGCGAAGAGGATACCTTAGAACTTCAAGTTGTTGACCAACGTGATTCTTTATCAATATCTTTTATTCTATAAAATTCTCTCTTGCGCTGGAGTCTTATTACTCAACAGTTTTTAATGTTTTCATATTTATATTGGTTTTATTATTTTACCTGGCGTTTGTCACAATTTGGCCATTTTGAATCTTGCGCCATAAAAACCGCAAACATCCAATCCATTACAATTCCTGGTATTAGTAGGTGTAGAGTCTTGAGTTTAAATGGACCTCTCCACCACGTCTCGTAAATGATCTATTGTGTTCTCGTCGGGAGCACTTGGTGGCCACATCATCCGTTCGAACTATCCAGAATGCTTCTCCAACCACTTTTGGACAATTTGAACCCGATAACATGGAGCCATTTTCCTCTTAGAAAATTCCATTTTAGTTGGGACATTTATACAAGCCACTAAGGGCTGCTGATGGCCACTCACAAGAACAACAAAACGATCATTAGCTAATTTCTTGTTTACTAGGACCAGAGGACCCAAACGAGATAGTAAATACACCTCATACATGTATGAAGCAACCACCAGCTTGCAGTTCCTTCTAGACAGATTGTGTTCATAACCTCATGGGGTTTCTATTTTTAGTGCTTATAGTTTTTGGAGGGATTTGGTTTGTGTATGAAGGGGGCAATTTCTTTCAAGCTTAAGATAGTGTAACGTCGTGAGTAGAATTTATGTGGCGAGTGGCTTGAATACAATTAATACGACTTTTAAAAATACAGCACATTTAATTAATTATTGAAGATATACATATTAGTTAAGGCTATTTCGAGGCTAATAGATGGAAAATACAAATAGGGTTTCAGTACCGCGGCTTCATAGGAGCAGAGTAGTTCTGCGTCCGTTCACGTTCATGCGTTCCACGATTCTCTTTTTTCCTCGAGAAAAGACCCTACACGTTCTTCCGAAACCGCTACAATTCAAAGACAAGGGGATTACCCCCATCCTTATCCCCACCACATATCCCATAAAAGTACTTCTTGACATTTATTTCACTTTCGTCTGTTAGGACGAACACCTTCTTTCCATGAATTTCTTGTTTGATCCACAATACTTCAGCATTCGCAAGATGAGACACACTTGATCAAAGGGTTGGTTCAGAGGGCAAAATATGAAATAGTAATATCATATTAACTAATTTTAAGCAAAATTTAAAAAGTTGTAGGTGGGTTGCATTTATGCAAAAAGTTGCATTTATGCAGAAAGTTGCGTTTATGTTGCGGTTATAACTCACTTACAATACCCCCCCATGTAGGAGGAATTTTGATTTTAGTACTTTACATGCAGTGTAGTACGTGTGAAAAAAAAGTTGTATTTGTTGAAAAAGTTGCACTAATGATAGGGTATTGGTCAACGCCAATCATTAAACGCCAAATGTCATCCAAAAGGGAATAAACTACATTTAAAGCAACCCCGATGTGTATCATGATAGAGCATTTGGACAGCGGAAGTAAAATTTTCACTGAACGTCTGATTTTGTTTGTTTGCACTGAAAAGATAAGTTTGCTATGAAAGAGTCGGATTGCCTATCGGATCCAAGCGCAGATTTTTTGAGAGTTGTTTCAAATAATCGGTTTTTATGATACTCATTTCTGTACACTTAATTATCATGTCTTGACTAAAAATATTAATAGTTCAGTGGATTTGCTCACAGCGTTAGCAACATTCGAGGTATACGCTGCGCAGATTCGACCATCTTTACGTTTTTCTCATTTCTGTGCCAACTCTCTATGTGTGAGTATATTACTTGACAGTGCCTATCATATGTTTGGCTAAGTCCCTAGCCACAGAAATGATGCTTTGATCATCAATCGGATCACTCATTAATTATTCATTAATCATTTTGAAAATTTTCAAGTTTTTCACACTCCAGAGATCTGTGAGGTAAGTTCTTTTAATAAGGAATATAGCACTTCAAAGAAACTGATAAATACTTATGGAATATGCATGAGGTTAGTGTCAAGTTAAACCTAGAAAATAAATTACACTTTTCTTTTTTAATTTTTTATTACTTATTTTTTATTATTTATTACTTATTTTATTACTTATTTTTAATTTTAATTTTTTATTATTAATTTTTTACTTTATTAAAAAAAATTTATTTTTATCTCAAGGTAAATATAAAATTCCTTTATCAAAAAAATGAAGAACAATGTTCTGGTAAAGAATATTCGTGCTTTGCTAAATCATGAATACTTTTGACCATCTGAATGTCCTACCCTACTATCCCTTTCAGAGTAAAATAAAACTAAAAAATTACTGACATTTTATAATCTCCGATTTTGAAATCATATAAAGGGTTATACGTCATACCAAAAGCATAGTTTAAATTAGAAATGGAATTGTTATGCAAAAGATTTTAATCAATCCTCCAAATGGTTTGGACAAGATATATCGTACATCGAAATCTGGTCAATTTTGCAAATGACAAGATGTCTCGTCATCAAAATATTGCTGACTTTTTGATGATGAAGAGATTAAGATCTGGTCAGTTTTCTTCTGAAAACGACATATTTTGCTCATAATGACGAGGTATTCAAAACATCGATGTTTTATAAAAAAACATCGATGTATTGGAACCGATGTTTCATAAAAAAACATCGATGTATTGGAACCGATGTTTTTCAACATAGATGTTTATAATTGTCGATGTTTTCACGTAGTCGATGTTTTATTTTTAAATGAAAAATGTATCATTATAAAAATTAAAATAAAGTAGTATAATTTCAATAATCAGGAAATTTAACATACTTTCAGACCTAAGTTGCCAAGGGTAAAGGGTGTGAAAAGTAGGGATGAGAGACATCGATGTCGATGTTTCAAAAACATCGACGTTCTATAAAAACATTGTTGTATTAACCATCAATTTATTGGAGCCGATGTTTGTTTAACACCGATGTTTTTACATTGTCGATGTTTTAACATTGTCGATGTTTTATTTTTGAATGAATAAACCACCATAGTAAAAATTAAGAAAAATAACCGTGCAGCTAAGTATTTGTCAGTGATGGCGACATCTGGCCCATCAGAAAGAACTTTTCCCCTAACTGGTGAAAAAAGTCGGTTTAGGGAGGAAAAAGTTAACAAACTTCATTTTCTAAAAACTGTAAATAACAAATATTGGGGCATATAACAATTAATTACTTAATTATATATTTTTATTCACAGTAAATAAAAAATAAGTTTCTTGTGTTTCCCCCTCCCCAATAAGTTGATAAATAATTAATAATAACTAACAATAATTATTGTTTATACCTACCTAATTATACTTATAGTTAGTAGTACCTATGTTAAAATGTTGTAAATATTACTTTATTTTGTACTATTCAATTTGAAAATAAAAGATTTGTTAATTGTTCTTATTAAATTTTTTTACTTTGTTTTGACAGTTAAATAAAAGTTACTTATAAATTAATAAACACGGCAAATAACAAATTAAATCTCCCCTCTCAGGCAAACATTAATGTTTGAGGTTGCTAAACCAGTTTTAAGAAATGGGGGAGGGGCAAGTTTAAATACACTGATGTTGAAAAACATCGAAGTTTTTGGGTGATGTATTATCATCATCGATGTTTTAATTTTTAACATCGATGTGTCGAAATGTCTCTTCAGAAAAATGGACTAAAAAACAAAAATGTTGGCCGTTGGGAAATAAAAACGTTGCTGATTACATTTGATTGAATTAAATGTTGTTACTCCTTTTTAAATCCATCACAATATTGCTTGATACAAATAAATTTAAAATATTCAGCTTTAAATAAAACAAATAGTTTCAAAATTATGAAGAGCTGTATACACGCATACACTCATTCTTCATACGTAACAATTTATCATAGTCCTCAAATAATATCCTCACATGTAAGGAAAAAATGAATGTTCCCCAAAGAAAAAAAGCATTTATGGACGGAAAAACAAAAAAGTTTTGTTTACAGGAAAGTAAAAACGTTGTTGATTATCTTTAATAGAACAAAAAAATTTCACGACTCCCTTTTAAATCCATCGAAGAATTGGTCGATGAAAATGAAATTTCAATGAAGCAACTTTAAATCAAACGAATAGTTTCGAAAACATAAAGAGTAGTCGTCTTGAAACGAAAGGGAAAAAATTCAATTATACTCCCCCCTTTCGTGGATACATAGAAAAATACCCTTATCTTATACGATAAAGCGATTAAGGTAGAAAAAACCGCTAAGCAAATAAAGGAAAGTCATTTGAATAAAAGCTCCCATCCAGTGAAACAAAAAGATAAATAAGCGGTTATTCTTTGTCAAAGAAGTTGATGTTTAAGGATTCATGAATAAACGTTCTAGTTAGCTTTAAATTCTCTCATGTGCGAAAATACTTCTAGTATTTTTAAAAGTATAATCTGCTCGAAAGGGTTGTATTATTTTCATTAGCGAGAGAAACTTTAGTACATATAATTTTAACTCGCAATCGATTATCTAAAAATAGTATACACATAAGACTGTTTTATTACTAGCGCCTCAGCGTACAGCGTAAGTGTCCGACAAGTTGACTCTGATTGGCTCCTCATATATATGTTGTATGGTTGTTGTTAGTAGTATTTATCGCCAACTTATAATAAGGGAAGGCAAAAATGAACTCTTCTTTTAAAGAGCTCCTCTTGGTGAAGCAACGATGGCCAAATGGCTAAAGTCACTTATCATCAGATTGGCGTTAGCGGCGGGGATGACTTCCCGAGTTCGAACACAACTGGCGGAAATATTTTTAGATCATCCAAATTATTTTAAAACAATTCCAATTTAATTCCTTTTGATTCTAAATTACTTTTCCTAATTTTTAATACCCTTTTTTTATTTTTCCAAACTTCCGTTGATTTTACATAAATAATCTAAAAACCACTCCTGAACTCACTACCAGCTGATATTTTTCCGCCCCTCAGCCGTCCCCTTTGCTTTAGGATGATGGTGTCGTATCCATCCCTGGTTTAGGACCATTCTGATGTTACAAAAAGCATACATAAAACACTAACTTATATAATTATTAACTTATATAATAAAAGGATACAATTTTCGGTTCAAAATGTTAAAACCTTTCGAAAACCGTTCCTATCAGTCAAAGAGATCTGCGCCAAAACGTAGATAAATAGCCAAATTAAACACCTTCACGTCTCAGGCACATGATCATACCAGCCAATCAGAGTCAACTTGTCGGACACTTACGCTGTACGCTGAGGCGCTTGTGTTTTATTTGAACATTTATCTGAATGTCAATAACGACAAATAAATACTTGAGTGAAGCATATTTTTAAAACTGGTTTCGTTGCTTCTTATTTTAAAAGCATGAAAAATTCCAGAGCTCGAACTAGATAGGGGAATAGATTCTATCAAGACCACATCTGCAGGGTTAGGACGGTATTTAATTAATGTATCGTAGGAGCAATACCCTCAGGTTTTGCCTCGTCATCTGGCCGTGGATCAATATTACGAGGTGTTGTCCTCGGATCTTTCTTCGCGTTTGATCCCGGACCGGCGTCGATAGCCCGTCGTGTTGCTTTAGTACGACGTTACTTAAAAAATTACCAAATTATCACAGGTATCAATGGTAATGGTAATTTTAATTAACGTCGTACTAGAGCACCAAAACGGTCTATTGACCACGGTACGGGATCAATCCCCAAAGGGAAACTTCCGAGGACAACACCTCGTAACTTTTAACCACAGTTAGATGATGAGGCAAAATTATCACAGGAGCAACACAACCAGCTATTGGCGATGGTACGGGATCAAACCCGGATGGAAAGATCCGAGGTAAATGGTAATTGGTAATTTTTAGTTAACGTCGTACTAGAGCAACACAACGGGCTATTGACGACGGTCCGGGATCAGTCCCTTAAGGTAAAGATCCGAGGAGGATACCACGGTCGAATGACGAGGCACTCCACTCCCCAAACTTCCACACCAACCCAACGTGAGGACTTTGCCTCTGCACCATACGGTTACAAACATCCTTGCACTGACCCGGATTCGAACCAGGAACCTTCCGATCCAGAGGCTAACACATTAACCACCAGACCGGTTGGTCAGTCTTTAATAAAGGGTAATGGTAATAGTAATTTTAGTTAATGTCGTACTAGAGCAACACAACGAGCCATTGACGACGGTCCGGGATCAATCCCTTAAGTGAAAGATCCGAGGTTAACACCTCGTAATTTTGAACCATGGTCAGGTAATTTTTTGTTAACATCGTACTAGAGCAACACAACGGGCTATTGACGACGGTCCGGGATCAGTCCCTTAAGGGAAAGTTCCGAGGACAACACCTCGTAATTTTGAACCACGGTCAGATGACGAAGCAACACCTGAGCTGGCACCACACTCTCCAAACTTCCAAGCCAACCCAACGTGAGGACTTTCGGCCACGACAGATTTAAGGAGCACCAGCCGCCTCTACACCATACGTTTACAAACATCCATGCCCGGACCCGGATTCGAACCAGGAACCTTCCGATCTAGAGGCTAACACCTTAACCACTATACCCATTTTTATGTTTGAATGAACCCTATTTACATACTACTACATATTTTATTAATATCAGGGATCATCTGACCGTGGTTCAGCCGACCAACCGGTATAGTGGTTAAGGTGTTAGCCTCTAGATCGGAAGGTTCCCGGTTCGAATCCGGGTTCGGGCATGGATGTTTGTAAACGTATGGTGTAGAGGCGGCTGGTGCACCTTAAATCTGTCGTGGCCGAAAGTCCTCACGTTGGGTTGGCGTGGAAGTTTGGAGAGTGGGGTGCCAGCTCAGGTGTTGCTTCGTCATCTGGCCGTGGTTCAAAATTACGAGGTGTTGTCCTCGGATCTTCCCCTTAAGGGACTGATCCCGGACCGTCGTCAATAGCCCGTTGTGTTGCTCTAGTACGACGTTAACTAAAATTACCATTACCATTACCACTGACCGTGGTTCAAAATTACGAGGTGTTGTCCTCGGATCTTTCCTTAAAGGAACTTATCTCGGGCCGTCGTCAATAGCCCGTTGTGTTGCGCCAGTACGACGTTATCTAAAAAATTACCAATTACAATTAGCCGACCAACCGGTATAGTGGTTAAGGTGTTAGCCTCTAGATCGGAAGGTTCCTGGTTCGAATCCGGGTCCGGGCATGGATGTTTGTAAGCGTATGGTGTAGAGGCGGCTGGTGCACCTTAAATCTGTCGTGGCCGAAAGTCCTCACGTTGGGTTGGCGTGGAAGTTTGGAGAGTGGGGTGCCAGCTCAGGTGTTGCTTCGTCATCTGACCGTGGTTAAAAATTACGAGGTGTTGTCCTCGGATCTTTCCGTCAAGGGACTGATCCCGGACCGTCGTCAATAGCCCGTTGTGTTGCTCTAGTACGACGTTAACTAAAATTACCATTACCATTACCAATTACAATTAATATCAGGGAAACATTTTAACAAATTTATTCTCAGATTGTGATTACTATATCAATAATTTACTATTAATCGGATTAATTTGACTGTTTACGTGAAAAGTTACACAATAATGCAACATTACACAAACAATACTTGATTCTACAGAGAGATAGCGTAGGAAGATACACCAAGTAGCGCAATAACATTTTCATTGTCATTGGGTTTCAATCATATCAAATTAAACTTTTTTGCTTACAAAACGAGTAACCCGTTGTGTGCTCCAGTGCGCGACATTAATTCCTTGGGTAGATTTATTTGAAAAAAGTAGTTCGTATTATAGCTTGCGCATTAGTTACTGTTATATCTTCTTATTATCGTCTGTACACTAATTACTGTTATATCTTCGTATAATCGTTTGCACACTAGATAGTGTTATTATATTTTCGTATACACGCATTGCCATAAAAATTTGCGCACCAAGAAAAAGTCGTCCAAATAAAACGAAATTTTACACATGTAAGTACTACTTTAATATAAGTAAGTGATTAGAAAATCAGCCGCCCAGCCAGTATTGTGGTTATGATCCTCGGTTGTCACCGAGTGGGCCCGTGTTCGAATCCCGGATAAGGCATGGATGTAAAATTGGGAAAAGAAGTCGGACTTTCGCCTGGAATGGATTCCCGTCTTGAAAGGAAAGCAGCGCACCCATTCTGTTCTTTGCTGGGATCATCGTTTGTAGTAATAAAATTCTTCTTCTTCTGTACTTGTCTTGAACGTTTCTGTTCATCCCTTGCTTTCATATGTATCCCAGAAGAACATACAACATTAGAAAATCAAAGAAAAAAGATTATTTTGATTGCAGAAAAAACTACAAATGAACGGAAGTTTTAGTACTCTGTTGGACCCCCTCTAGCGCGCATGCACGATGCGATACGAGCGGGCATTGAGGCATACAAGTTCCGTATGATGTCCTGAGACATCTCGTTCCACAGTTGCTGTAAACGCGCCTCTAGTTCGACCAAACTCGTAGGGTGTCCAATTTGCCGTCCCAAATGATCAGAAATGTGCTCGATTGCTGACAAATCTGGGGATCGAGCAGGCCAGGGAAGGGTGGTAATGTGGCGGGGGCAGTCTTGTGACATCCTTGCTGTGTGTGGCCGAGCATTGTCTTGTTGAAAAATGGCTCCTGAGAGCAGTGCCATGAGTGGCATCACGTGGCTGAAGGAAGACATGGACGTACCACTGGGCTGTCACTGTGGCATGTATCAATGTTAGGGGTGACCGTGTATCGTAAACAATGGCACCCCATACCATCAAACCAGCTGTGGGAGCGGTGTGTCGCTGTAAAGCGAAGGCAGGATTGAGGCGTTCACCACGGGGCCTCCACACACGAACACGATTGTCATCACTGTTCAAATTGAATCTAGATTCGTCGCTGAAGACGAAATGGTTTCATTCCGTTGCAGTCCAATCCCGTCGTGCGCGACACCATTCCAAACGGAGACGTCGTTGGGTGCGTGTCATTGGCAGCACACGTAATGGGCGCCGCGATACCAGATGTCCTTCAGCCAGGCGCCTTGCGATGATTCAGGAAGACACAGGGGCCCGTAGTGAAGGTGCTACCTATGTCTGGATAGCGGCCAATGAGGTAGCTGGCTCTACGCGTGCGTTTCGTATGATGTGACGGTCTTCTCGACGACTGGTCTGTCGAGGGTGTCCTGTAAATGACGTCTCTTCTGTCCACTGGTCTCAACACCTCCTCACATTAAATCAGAACGGCCTACTTGACGAGCTACTCACAGAGCTGACCACCCAGCTTCCATCATCCCGATGATTCTTCCCCTCTCGAACTCTGACAGCTGCTCATATTGTCTTCGATGGCGGCGTAACGGCATGTCTACCCCAGCGTTTCCTTTGCAAAAGATTAAGTACACTCAAACAAGCTCTGCTGACCTGTTTTATACTCCAAGGAGAACGAAGTTCAACGCCCTCTAGTGGTATTACGCAATGTGCAATCACGCTGCATTTCTAATAATTTGCATATCTGGCCGACATGTACCTTCATACCAAGTTTCGTTACAATCTCACAATTATTTCTTGGTGCGCAAATTTTTTTGACAATGCGTGTAATTTTGTTTGATAAGAATGGTAACAGCATGAAAGAGATCGCACAGCTTTCTGATCTCCGCGTTCATTCCAAAAAAGAACGTCTGATAACGCAGCCGTGTAAATATTTCTATGTATGGAGTCAGATTAAATAAAGTGTATTTGGTAGAGAACGATTAAATAATTTGATTCAAGGAGATCTTGTAACAACAACCACTCTTGCCATGAACTAGAATGTACATGTTTAATTTTGTGTCCTAGTTTGAATGACGAATTAGATTCGTCATCCGTAACTTAGGCAAAACAAGTGTATGACGAGTCGTCAAATGTACCCCCCAAACGGATAATTAAAACACATACCAAATACCTACCTAACAAAACGATGAAGAAAATAAAAGCACCAAGGTTTTAAAAGGCGTGGAAAATTAAATGTTTTTATTAATCTCCTTTATATATCATCCATCACAAATATTCTATTGACAAGTAGGTAGTTCAATTAACGTCGCATCGGAGCAACATAATACAACGAGCTATTGGCGATGGTCGGGATCTCCCCGAAGGGGAAGATCTAAGGACAACTCGTAATTTTGAACCCCGGTCAAACGACAAAATAAGCACCCGAGTTGTTACTAGGGATGCGACATCGATGTCAATGTTTGCAAAACATCGATGCTTTTAACATCGGTGTATTGCTGTCGATGTTTTTGTAACATCGATGTTTTTAGGTTGTCGATGTTTTATTTTTAAATGAAAAAAGTGCCGTTATAAAAAATTAAAAAATAACCAAGTAGCATAATTTTCATAATCAGCAAATTGAACATACTTTTAGACCAAAGTGTCTAAGGGTGAAGGGTCTGAAAAGTAGGGATGCGACATCGATGTCGATGTTTTCAAAACATTGATGTATAGGAGCCGATGTCGCATCACTAATTGCTAAACCTGTTTTAAGAAATGGGGAAAAAAGTTTAAATACACTGAATTTTGAAAACCTCGATGGTTTGAGGGGGGGGGGGTTGTATTATCAACATCGATGTTTTAATTTTGAACATCGATGTTATGCTGTCGATGTCGCATCAATAGTTGCTAAACCAGTTTTAAGAAATGGGGAAAAAGTTTAAATACACTGAATTTTAAAAACATCAATGTTTTTGGGGCGATGTATTTATCAACATTGATGTTTTAATTTTGAACATCGATGTTTTGCTGTCGATGTCACATCACTAATTGGCATCCCACTTTCTAAACTTCCCCACCACGCCAACGTGAGGACATCTAAGGTCATGACATATTTAAGTTGCACCAGCCTCCACGTACACAATGGTCTGTGGTTGTATCGAGTTTCAAACTCGCAACAGTCTGTTTGCTAAACAGCTACACTACCAACCGAGTTTCCGCGACACAAGAAATATTCGGAATTCTATGGGGCTTAGGTCGGGACTCTGAGCAGGCCAGGGAAGACCTTTTACATCCATATCTTGATATCACTGCTTGACAGAGACTGCAACATGACACGGAGCGTTGTCGTTCTGGAAGTAACAATCGTCGATTCCATAAAATTGCCAGAGCGTAGGATGAAATTGATTGTCCAAAATATTCATGTTGGCGTCCAATTGACCAGGAAGAACATGGAAAGGTCCCAGGCCATACCACGATAAACACCCCAAACAAGTAGCCGGGTTTTATACAAATCCCCTGGCGTCCTGTCCTTTATTGTAGGGTAGTGTATATTTATGCTGATCTGACAAAAGAAACCCGAATAATTTTCATTGATTTACATAAAGATAGTAGTGTTGACAAACCCATGTTAGCACCGAACTGGCTTTCTAATTTTTATTTCTCACCGATTTAACAAAAAAATTAGTACAACTTTCATTAATTTACAAAAGAATAGTAATGACCTACCTCTTTTAGTTCCAAACTTGATTTCCAAAAAGTAGTTTTAGGTCCCAGGCCATACCACGAAAAACACCCCCAAACAAGTAGTCAGGTTTTATGCAAATCCGCAGGCGTCCGGTCCATTATTCTAAGGTAGTGTATATAGATGATGAACGTACTCTCAAGAAACGTTAGGAACCGAATTCTTTCTGTTACTCTTCGTTTATTTTCATTCAATGGAAAACCAATTTAATTTTGTAGGTTTATGCATTATAAATGTTCCGGGCATCAAAAGTCTAAATTTAATTTTTATTTGGAAAATAAGACCCGCTCACGTATTCCCCTTTTATCCGAAAGATAGAAAACGAATAAATGAAGCAGCATTAACTATTCAAAGGCATCTGAAGTGCTTCGCTATGCAAAAGCGGATCCGCGAAAATTAGCATAAATATCAGCATTAGAACTACAAATATGTTTTTGTAAAAACAATTTTCGTGAAGGAATGTTTTTCCTGTACTGCTGTTAAGAGAATCTGAGTTTGTCTTTACTATTATAAAAGAAAGTGTTTTTTTTTGTCTGTTTTGGGCCGAAAAATCCTGGCGATTCTATACCACTTACACCAATGAGATTTGGTACACAGGTAGTCCAAATTATTTGCAATTTTTGGGCCGCGACCAATTTTAAAATTCAATCTAGAAGATTTTTAAATGAATTTCATAGTTTTATCCTCCATCGGTTTCTCAAACGCGGAGAACTTTTTCTACTCATGCGACCCTGCAGTTTGGAATCATGCCAAGTTTTTTTCATCCGCAGAACGCGTAGAATTTTTTTTTTCGTTTCCGCTTTGATTTTGCGCGAGGATCGATTTTCTAGCCAGTCGATAAATCTTAACTGGAGTCATAGTTCTTTTTCTATCTCCTAGACCGTTAAAGATGGAATAAAAATTTCAACGGATATGAAATCTGCGGAAAATTTTACACCAGATTAATACTTTACACCACGGGCACGGGTAACGCCGGGCTAGCCACGCAGTGGCTAGTAATAGCTAAATGAACACCGCTCAATGTTATTCCTATGGTTATTCGGGGCTTAGATAGCCCGATTGGTAGAGTAACGGACTAGCAAACGGAGGGTTCCGAGTTCGAAAACAGTCAAAGACCGTCGTGTATCAAGGGGACTGGTGCACATTAAATCTGTCATGGTTTCAAATGTCCTTACTTTTGCCATGGTGAGAATGTTTGGAGAGTGGGGTGCCAGCTCAGGTGTGACCTCGTCATCTGACCGTGGTTCAAAATTACGTGGTGTTGTCCTCGGTTCTATCCCTTCGAGATATCATCCCGGACCGTCGCCAGTATCCCATTGTATCGCTCCAGTGCGATGAAAATTAAGATATCTACCTACCTGTGGTTATTTCATATTCCATTTAGATCCCCTTAGGCCGTTTAGGTTAATCAGTTTTTAAAATTTTCAGTTGCATTCAAAATTTGCATCAAACGGTGTATGAGGAGGATTGGCAGTGCAAACAAACAAACCAGACGGTAGATAGTTATTTAACGTCGCAATGGAGCAACACAACGTACTATTGGTTACGGGCCTGCATCAATCCCGAAAGAAAAGATCCGAGGACAACATCTCGTAATTTTGAACAACGGTCAGATTACGAGAGCAACACCTGAGTTGGCAACTCACTGCACAGGAATACGCATATGAAGCACAGACACTACTTGCAAAAGCAAGCCAAGTCACGTCGAGAATAAGCGCAGGAGGCACGTTTCGTCCCACGAACACTTATTTGCAAAAGATAGCAGTGACGCCAAGTTCAGAATACGCACAGAAAGCACGAACACTACCTACCTGCAAAAGCAAGCCAAGTCACGTCACGTTGAGAATAAGCACAGGAGGCACGTTCCGTCGTACGAACAATATCTGCAAAAGCAAGCAGGGATGCAAAGTTCAGAATACGCCCATAAAGCACGAGCACTACCTGCAAAAGTCAGTCAAATCATGTCACGCCGAGAATGAGCAAAAGAGGCACGTTCCGTCGCACGAACACTATCTGAAAAAACAAGCCAAGTGACGCCAAGTTTAGAATTCGCACATGAAGCACGAACACTACCTGCAAAAGCAAGCCTAGTCGCGTCACGTTCCGTCGTACGAACACTACCTGCAAAAGCAAGCCTAGTCGCGTCATGTTCCGTCGTACGAACACTATCTGCAAAAGCAAGCCAAGTGACGCCAAGTTCGGTGTACACCCAAGAAACACTTTCCGTTGCAAAAGCAAGTCAACGGACGCCTAGTTCAGAATACGCACATGAAGCACGAACACTACCTGCAAAAGCAAGCCAAGTCACGTCACGTTCCGTCGTACGAACACTATCTGCAAAAGCAAGCGGTGACTCCAAGTTCAGAATATGCCCAGGAAGCATGAACACTACCTGCAAAAGCCACCCAAGTCATGTCACGCTGAGAATAAGCACAGGAGGCACGTTCCGTCGAACACTATATGCAAAAGCAAGCGGTGACTCCAAGTTCAGAATATGCCCAGGAAGCATGAACACTACCTGCAAAAGCCACCCAAGTCATGTCACGCTGAGAATAAGCACAAGAGGCACGTTCCGTCGGACACTATATGCAAAAGCAAGCCAGGTGACACCAAGTTCGGTATACGCCAAGGAATCACTTTCCGTTGCAAAAGCAAGCCAAGTGACGCCAAGTTCAGAATAACATGAAACACGAACACTACCTGCAAAAGCAAGCCAAGTGACGTCAGAATAAGCAAAGAAGGCACGTTCCGTCGTACGAAAACTATCTGCAAAAGCCAGCCAAGTTCAGAATACGCCCAGGAAGCACGAAAACTACCTGCAAAAGCAAACCAAGTCACGTCCGAATAAGCACAGGAGGCACGTTCCGTCGTACGAAAACTATCTGCAAAAGCAAGCCAAGTGACGCCAAATTCAGAATACTCCCAGGAAGCACGAATACTACCTGCAAAAGCAAACCAAGTCACGTCCGAATAAGCACAGGAGGCACGTTCCGTCGTACGAAAACTATCTGCAAAGTGACGCCAAGTTCAGAATACTCCCAGGAAGCACGAATATAACCTGCAAAAGCAAACCAAGTCACGTCCGAATAAGCACAGGAGGCACGTTCCGTCGTACGAAAACTATCTGCAAAAGCAAGCCAAGTGACGCCAAGTTCGGTATACGCTCAGGAAACACTTTCCGTTGCAAAAGCAAGCCAACTGACGCCAAGTTCAGAATACGCACAGTAAGCACGTTCCGTCACACGAACACTACCTATAAAAGCAAGTCAAGCGACGCCAAGTGCAACATACGTACAGGACACGGATTTCGCCACAGAAACACTATCACCACTGACATTTGTCTGGACGGCGTATCTCGTCATTATCAAACTGACCAGATATTGACGGACGAGATATCTCGTCAAAAGCACTCAGATGGCTATGCAATTGTTTACCCGAAAAAGGGAAACAAGACTGTGACCATGCATAAATTAGGGCATGAATGCAGTCTCAAACCGACGCTACTGTATTTTTCTGTGAAACTCTGTGTATTCCCATTCAACGGCAAAGCGCAATTCAATCTTTGTTCGTCTATACATTATAAATGTTCCTTTGGCCTGGCTTCGAAATTCTAAAAATAATTTTATTTGCAAAACAAGACCCGCTCTCGTTTTCTTGCCCAACCGGAACGATGAAAAACAAGAGTAAATGAAACAGCATTACTTATTCATAGACACCTGCTGTGCTCCTCTATTGACGAAGCTTGAATTATCACGTATTCAAAGGCTCGCAATCAGCACACCAAGCGGCTTCAAAGAGCCGACATGAATAATAGAAAAAGGAAATTATCCTGCATTCTTCTTTTCAGAGCCAGAGTCAACGGATTTTCTTTCCACAAAAAGCCTTGCATTGCGATAGACTTCCCTGGCAACGAAATTCGCATCCGCAGTGATCTTTCAAACGCACGATTGGGTGAAACGCTTCGAAAAACATTCTCCGAAAATTGATGCTTATGCATCAAAGTTGAAATATATCTTTCAGAGGGGTTTAAAATATTCCGTAATAGTTTGAATCCATTAAAGCGCATTAGCAAAATTTGTTGCCCATCTTCGATTTCCTAATGGATGATTTTGTTAGGATATGCTATAAAAGGTGTACCAGCACTTTTCAAAGGCGGAATTACTTTTTTTTGTGTCAGAGTTATTTTAGTATATGATCTTTCACACCCCATGAGACTTAAGACTTCTCAGAATTCTCTGATCTAAGCATGTTTCTTTTGAAAACGTATCCATTGAAAGTTGCTTGGGAGGTATCAAATTTCTTTTAGCAGCATCGAGTTTTATACCCATGTTAATTTTTGTTTTCATGTCTGACGAAAATTCAATGTTAAAGTGCCGCAGCAATGAACTAGCACGTTAAATCTGTCGGGACCTCAAATGACGTTGGTACGGCGTGGAAGTTTGGAGAGTAAGGTTACCAGCTACATACCTCCAATATTAAATTTCAAGCATTGAAGGTAGGTATGTAATTAACGTTGCACTGGAGAAATACAACAGGCTATTGGTGACTGTCCGGGTATGGTAATGGTAATTTTAACTAACGTCGTTCTAGAGCAACACAACGGGCTATTGACGAGGGTCCGGGATCAATCCCTTAAGGGAAAGATCCGAGGACAACACTTCGTAATTTTGAACCACGGTCAGATGACGAAGCAACACCTGAGCTGGCACCCCACTCTCTAAACTTCCACACATACGTGAGGACTTTCGGCCACGACAGATTTAAGGTGCACCAGCGCCCTCTACACCATACGCTTACAAACATCCATACCCGGATTCGGATTCGAACCAGGAACCTTTCGATCTAGAGGCTACCACCTTAACCACAATACCGGTTAGTCGGCGTCCAGGTGATGGTAATGGTAATTTTATCGAACGTAGTACTAGAGCAACACAACGGGCTATTGACGACGGTCCGGGATCAATCCCTTAAGGGAAAGATCCGAGGACAACACTTCGTAATTTTGAACCACTGTCAGATGACGAAGCAACGCCTGAGCTGGCACCCCACTCTCCAAACTTCCACACCAACCCGAGGACTTTCGGCCACTATAGATTTAAGGTGCACCAGCCGCCTCTACTCCATACGCTTACAAACATCCAGCCCGGACCCGAACCATGAACCTTCCTATCTAGAGGCTAACACCTTAACCACTATGCCATTTGGTCGGCCCCCTTAGGGAAAGATCCGAGGTAATTGGTAATTATTAGTTAACGTCGTACTAGAACAACGCAACGGGCCATTGACGATGGACCGGGATCAATCCCCCAAGGAAAAGATCCGAGGACAACACCTCGTAATTTTCAACCACGGTCAGATGACGAAGCAACACTTGAGCTGGCACCCCACTCTCGTAACTTCCACACCAACCAAACTTGAAGACTTTCGGCCAAGAGAGATTTAAGGTGCACCAGCCGCATCTACACTATACGCTTACAAATATCCATGGCCGGACCCGGATCGAACCAAGAAACCTTCCTATTTAGAGGCTAACACCTTAACCACTATACCGGCTGGTCGGCACGGCCCATGTTGAAAAACACGTTAGTTAAAATACCAACTTAACACAATGCAGCGATAAACTTTACCATAAATGACATAAAATAAATAACATGAATGCAGACATCACTTCTAAATAGCCTCCTTGCTTTTCACTGTACTTGTTTCGTCGTTTCATTTTAAAACCTCAAAAAGGGGTTTCGTCTAAGCAGACAGACACTCATGCATCGCTTCCACTGTTTTGATCCATGGTGAACTATTAATTTACTACTTAGTTAATCGATAAATTATCACTTAGTCGATCGGCTAATCTACCAATTAGTATTGATAGTCGGCCGTTTGTGCAACTGAATCATGTTACGTAATCTATGAGAGTCATTTCCTGCTCAGCTAAATGTAGGAAACAATTGTGTGTTTGTGGAGGAATGTGCTTCCTTACGTATTCCAGCCAACCAACCGGTATAGTGGTTAAGGTGTTAGCCTCTAGATCGGAAGGTTCCTGGTTCGAATACGGGTCCGGGCATGGATGTTTGTAAGCGTGTGGTGTAGAGGCGGCTGGTGCACCTTAAATCTGTCGTGGCCGAAAGTCCTCACGTTGGGTTGGCGTGGAAGTTTGGAGAGTGGGGTGCCAGCTCAGGTGTTGCATCGTCATCTGACCGTGGTTCAAAATTACGAGGTGTTGTCCTCGGATCTTTCCCTTAAGGGACTGATCTCGGACCGTCGTCAATAGCCCGTTGTGTTGCTCTAGTACGACGTTAACTAAAATTACCATTACCATTACCTTACGTATTCCAAAGTGACTTGCTTTTCGAATACGATTTCAACACGTCAGCCGTAAAAATTCCAAAGAATTATTTCCGAATTGATATGCAGGGTCTAAGCTGTCTGTGCAACTGGATCATGTTACATAATCAATCCGAGGAGTTTCCTGCTCAGCTAAATGTAGGAAACGGCTGTGTGTTTATGGAGGAACGTGCTTCCTTACGTATTCCAAAGTGACTTGCTTTTCGAATATGATTTCAGCACGTCACGTGTAAAAATTCCAATTTCTGTATCGCAAGAAATAAACATACCATACATACATATACATGGTTCTTGGGCGAAAATAGTAAGAAATGTCTGAAGTTTGTTTCGATATATGCGCTATTAGTCGCTCAACAGACTTCAAAACGATAATGAATCCAAGTGATCCGACTTTTTAGGTGGCTCATATCCGTGATCTGTTCCCTGTACACGATGATCTTGATGTATCCCCAGAAGAAGTCGAACGGGGAGATATCTGGGCTTCAAGGAGGCCTCGGCAAGGCCCGTCCAATCTATTGATTTGAGGACCTTCACATTTAAGGTTAACTGCGTTGTAAGAACCTCTGTCGCGCTACAAAAAATCGCTAGCAGTTGTATCTAGTGAACACAGTTAAGACTTACGTTCTTTCACTACATTTATTCACAAGAATCATGTGGGTGCGCTTAACAGCTTCTGGGTCATCGGTTTTGAAATCCCGGCATTCTGTTTCGATGACCCTGTATTATAGTTGATTGGTAAACGTCCATTAGATTAACGCTTTTTTTATCTTGGATTAATTTACCTACAACTTTCTAAATATTTTTTTAGTATGGTAGCTCTTGAGACATACACTATATGGACAAAAGTATTTGGATACTGTATGTTTTTCAGAAAAAGTGCTTTATTATTCTGTTTAGTAACGGGTAGGCCCTCCTTTTGCTTGTATTACAGCTGCAACACGTCGAGGCATATTTTCCACAAGTTCTCTGTAGGTCTGGTCAGGAATAGCTCGCACCGCCTCTTGCAAGGCTGTGAGAAGAGATTGTTGTTTAGATGGGCGAAGGGAAAGATACCAGGACAACACCACGTAATTTTGAAACACGGTCAGCTGCCACACCACTCTCCGAACTTCCACACCACGCCAATGTGAGGAAATGTGAGTCCGTGCACCAGCCGCCTTTGTACTAGAGATGCGACATCGACAACAAAACATCGATGTTTTGAAACATCGATCTTCAAAATTAAAACATCGATGTTGATAATACAATGCCCCAAAAACATCGATGTTTTTAAAATTCAGTGTATTTAAACTTTTTTCCACCTATTTCTTAAAACTGGTTTAGCAAACTAGTGATGCGACATCGACAGCAAAACATCGACGTTCAAAATTAAAACATCGAAGAGGGTAGTACATCGTCCCCAAACTATCGATGTTTTTAAAATTCATTGTATTTAAACTTTTTTTCCCATTTCTTAAAACTGGTTTAGCAACTAGTGATGCGAGATCGATAGCACAACAACGATGTTCAAAATTAAAACATCGGTGTTGATAATACATCGCCCCCAAACCATCGATGTCTTTAAAATTCGGTGTATTTAAACTTTACCCCCATTTCTTAAAACTGGTTTAGCAACTAGTGATGCGACATCGGCTCCAGTACATCGATGTTTTTTATAAAACATAAATGTTTTGAAAACATCGACATCGATGTCGCATCCCTACTTTCAGACCCTTCACACTTGGCCACTTTGATCTAAAAGTATGTTCAATTTGCTGATTATGAAAATTATGCTACTTGGATATTTTTAAAATTTTTATGACGGTACTTTTTTCATTTAAAAATAAAACATCGACAACGTAAAAACATCGACAAGTATAAACAACGATGTTAGAAAAACATCGACCTTAATACATCGATGTTAAATACATCGATGTTTTTTAAAACACATCGATGTTTAGAAAACATTGACATCGATGTCGCATCCCTACTTTGTACACGACGGTCTTTGACTGATTTCGAACTCGGAAACCTCCGGTTGCTAGTGCGTTACTCTTCCAACCAGGCTACAGCACCCCTCAAAATGCAACGGAGAGGCTACGTTAAGTTTACAAGATTTATTATTGAACGCCTGGGAAGAGCAAAAATGAGGGACAGAAAATGCCTTTTCCTCTCTCAAACGAGCGGAATCTAATGTACTAAAGTCAACAAATATATATCCCCTTCTGGGAAAAGCCTCGATATTCTCCTAAACGCTTAATATGATTTCAAACAATAAAAAGTGCTAAACGCAATTCCAAAGTTGACTAGCAAACCATCTTGTCAGCTTCCTGAAACTAATTTATAACCCTTTTATCGGGTGGGAGTAGCTAAATTTCACGAATATGAAGCTTAAGTATTTAACTAAATCTACTTAATATTTTAATTATTTTACTGAACCCGCTTTCCTCACCTGGGCTGGGAGATTTACGAGTAATTATTTCACGAACCTCACGTTACGCCTTGCGAAAAATAATCTTTCAAACTGGGGCTCATTGCTAAAATGCATCCTGACAGTTCATATCCAAAGTAATACACTTAAGTTCTGGAAATCCAATAAAGAGGTGCCTTATTTATTTCCCAGGGAACTGTGCGATTTTCCACCTCGCTTATCATCCATGCACAGCTGCGGAAAAGGATAAAATGTTCAAGATAACAGCGGGAGTGACAAGTCCTAGGGGCCCTAACCCCTAGACCCTCTCCTATCATCGTGGCAGAGACCTGCATACAGGAGAGATGAATTTTATAATTATGTGGATAATAGGGCTTGCCAAATACGATGGTTAGCGCGACGTCATGCATTTGGTCATACGAACTCTATCCGGATCCGGAATTGTTGTCCTGGGGGTTCTACAACATGAGGTCCGTCCCTATATGTGAGAAATGGTTAGAGGGTGTCAAAAATTATCCTCACTTTCGCTATAACACATCTTTGTTTGTCACAATGCCTTCTACGCATGCATGCTTAGAGTTGATACTGAGGGGGCCAATTTGCCCGTTGGCTAAGTCCCGCCTACGTGATTGGGTACCTGGTCGCTGGAAAATTCCTTTGGATTCAAATAGTGGACTGTATGAGGTATTAGAGATACCTACTAGGCATAAGTAAAATTTATTTACAATTAATAAAAAATTTACAAGGTGATTTGGATTAGAGCAATCCCCATTTCCATACTGCCGAGACGATTCACAAGCTCGAGAAATGGTAATGGTGAACCGGCGAGATACCATCAGTGTAGCATGTTCTCCGCAGATTAGATGGACAAAGAAAAGCGGTGTATAAGTGGTTGGGTGACCAACCGAAAACCTTCTTCTTGAAGGGACTACGCAAGTTTGTGAGCCGCTGAACCAAGTGCATCGAAAAGGAAGGAGGATCAAGGATAGCTACAAATCTCCGGAAAATTTGAGTTGTCAGTTATGTTGGCTACCAAATCTCACACATTTGATTGTACAGACACTATATCACACACACGCAGTATGCGGAGTCCTAGGGACCCTAACCTCTTTCGGTCTAAGTTATTGGTGTCCACACTTATTCATTAAGGATAGATAGAAAGCTTCAGATAATATGAGTTGTCAGTTATGCTGGTTGCCGAATCTCACACATTTGATTGTACAGACACTATATCACATACGCCGCAGTATGCGGAGTCCTAGAGATTAGGTATGCGACATAGACAGCAAAACATCGATGTTTCGAGACATCGATGATCAAAATTAAAACATTGATGTTGGTAACACATCGCACCATAACCATCGATGCTTTTAAAATTCAGTGTATTTAAACAGTTTTTCCCCATTTCTTAAAACTGGTTTAGCAACTAGTGATGCTACATCGACAGCAAAGCATCGATGTTTTGAAACATCGATTTTCAAAATTAAAACATCAGTGTTGATAATGCATCGCCCCAAAACCATCGATGTTTTTAAAATTCAGTGTATTTAAACTTTTTTTCCCATTTCTTAAAACTGGTTTAGCAATTAGTGATGGGACATAAACTCCAATACATCGATGTTTTTTATAAAATATCAACATCTTGAAAACATCGAAATCGATGTCGCATCCCAACTTTCACACCCTTTACCCTCGGCCACTTTGGTCTAAAAGTATGTTCAATTTGTTAATTATAAAAATTATGCTGCTTGGTTAATTTTTAAATTTTTATAACGGTACTTTTTTCATTTAAAAATAAAATATCGACAAGTATAAACATCGATGTTACAAAAACATCGACTCCAATACATCGATGTTATATACATCGATGTTTTTTCTATAAACATCGATGTCGCATCCCTACTAGGGACTCGAACCTCTTTCGGTCTTAGTGCTTGGGGTCCGCACATATACATGAAGGATAGATACAAAACTTTGGATAGTATGAATTGTCAGTTATGCTGATTGCCGAATCTTATGCTTTTGATTGTACAGACACTATATCACACACACAGTATGCGGAGTCCTAGGGACCCAAACTTCTTTCGGTCTTAGTGCATGGGGTCCACACATATACATTAAGGATAGATACAAAGCTTCGGATAATATGAGTTGTCAGTTATGCTGGTTGCCGAATCTCATGCATTTGATTGTACAGACATTATATTAGTATGTAGAGGTGAAAAGTCCTAGGGGCCCGAACTCTCTGGTTCCTAGTAGGGATGCGACATCGATGTTTTTTAAAGAACATCGATGTATTGGAGTCAATGTTTTTGTAACATCGAAGTTTATACTTGTCGATGTTTTTACGTTGTCAATGTTTTATTTTTGAATTGAAAAAAGTACCGTTATAAAAATTTAAAAAATAACCAAATAGCAGAATTTTTATAATCAGCAAATCGAACATACTTTTACACCATAGTGGCCAAGTGTGAAGGGTCTGAAAAGTAGGGATGTGATATTCATGTCGATGTTTCCACAACATTGATGATTATAAAAAACATCGATGTATTGGAGCCGATGTCGCATCACTAGTAGATAGCACCAATTTTAAGAAATGGGGAAAAAAGTTTAAATACACTGAAATTTAAAAACATCGATGGTTTTGGGGAGATGTATTATCAACATCGATGTTTTAATTTTGAACATATTTCTTATCACAAAACGGAATTCAGAAGCCACATGTGTTAAATCGACGTGTATCTCGACCAACTTTATCAAAGACTTTTGAGTAAAGTTGGTCGATTTGACGGTCGATGCCGTCAAGAAATGAGCACACGTGTTCAGTAATGTTGCACACTAGATAAATAATTACCACCTAGTCTTTAGGGGACGGTAAAAATTCTGTAAAAATCGATTTTTAATTCTCTTAATACCATCTGCCCAAACAATCGGAAATTATTTACATTTCTGAAAGAAAAAATAAGCTTAACACATTAAGTATCAGAATTTCAATTGCGAAGTAATATTTATTTTGGAAAAGAAATTTTTCCAGACATTCGGGTAAAACAATCTAAGTTTCAACTGCAATGTTAAGTGCAGTATGTTTATATATAAGTACATTATATAATTAGCATAAATTCTTTGTACAATAGTTTCTAAACATCTTAATTCTTTGGGATTACTGCCTCCCAAATTACGACGCAATTGCCATGTTAATCTGCAATTTTAATACTAAGTAGGGATAATTAGTTCTGGAAATCGAATGATTGTGTAAAGATTAAGTAAATTGCACAATCACGCACTGCAGTATTAATAAATTCTGTGAAGCAATTTGTTCTCCCCAGAGCATACGATTACGTCCACTTGATCCGACAATTCCTTTTAAACTGTATAGAAAATAATTACCTATTAAAATTGAGTTCGTGATGACAAGCAATTACTAGAGCCCAAAGCGAAATTACGGAAAAGGAAGGAATTGCCAACTCAGTATGTAAGCATGGTATCAGGCTTTATCGTGAGTTCGAGTGTTGAACTCGTGACAGCGCTGAACTCGTCGACGTACAATTGACCGTGTTTAGATACTTGAGTTGGCACAATTCCTCAATTCAAAAGTGCAAAATAATAACCCTTTAACACACTTGTCGTAGCCTTAAATGTCTTCACGTTGGTGGGAAGTTTGGAGAGTGAGGTGGTTGCTCAAGCGTGAACTCGTCATCTGTACGTGGTTTAAAATTACGTGGTATTGTCCTCGGATTTTTTCCATTGGGGTTTGATCCCGGACACGCACCAACAGCCCGGTGTGTTGTGACATTAACCAAAATACCTACTTACCATCAAAACAAATTAATGATGACTCATTGGCCAGCTTCTGGCTCCGAAGAAAGTTAGTGAAAAGTCTTTCACATTTCCATGCTTCGTGGACAATAATTGTAGTCCCGTTTCACAGACTAGCGGCTACTCTTTGAAAATATGTATCAGATAACCAAGACAGTTCGTGCCGGTTTAATCAATACAGATACAGGTTACACAAAGTGGATCAAACAAAACTTCGTTCAGAAAAGCTGCCACTCTTTCGGCTTCTATTACCTTTTCCCAACAATCTAATAACTTTTCGATTCCTTTTTTCGAAAAAAGTTTTCCTCTTGGGTATCAGAAAAGTGCTTCAACTCCATTTCGACGTCTTGCCATTTTTGGAATCGCCGATTTCACAAATGGTTGTCTATTGGAAAGAAAATAGTTTTCAGGCGCAGTGTCTGGGGAATATAAGGAGCTAGAAGTTCCCAGCAAAGTCTGGTAATCTTTTCTACCGCCACTCTTTGCTGCCCATGGTTTGGCACATTGTCTTGGTGGAAAAGACATTCTTTCTCTTAATCCTCCTGATGGCCCATTAGCAAAACTGACCATATCTTGATGGACGAGATATCTCGAAAAAGCTTTAGCTTCAGTTTATATTACCACACTTTTAACCTCCACGTAGTTTCGACGAGATATTTCATTCATCAAGATCAGATCTTTTTGCTAATGACGAAAAGCTCAGGTGTTGCCTCATCATCTGACTGTGGTTCAAAATCCCGTGGTGTTGTCCTTGTTTCTTTTCCTTCGGGATTGATCCCGGATCGTCGCTAATAGCTCATTTTGTTACTCCAGTACGTAGTTAATTGAAATACTTACCTACCTAATGACGAGATACCTCATCATATAAAAACTGATGATTTTTTTAAGGTGGGTGAGATCAAAATCTGTCCAGTTTTCTCCTAATATAGAGATATCTCGTCCATCAAGATCTGGTAAGTTTTGCTGATGACAAAATACTCAGTCGAGAAAACCACCGGAAGTTTAATTGATGGAGTGTGTGCATATGCAATTTCACAATTACAAAACCTAGAAACAGCACGAACTTTCTTGGTTACCTGATACTTTTAAGTGTATTCAAGCGCAGTAACAAATATCACATTGTTTCGAGAAATGATTTAGATTTGTTTAACGAATCGTTTTGAAATAGGATTCGATTGCACATTTCAATCATAGCTATTTGCTTTTTAAAGTAGCTTTTGTAAGGGTTGCAAGACGGCTATCAATGGACTTAAGTCCATACCACTGTAAGTAAATTATTGTAGTTCAACTATTGAACTAAATTTTTTGACTATTCAGTTTGTCATTGATTAGAAAGCAAAATTATGTTTCATGTTGTAAACATCAGATACAAAACGTTTCAATACTCACTTTTACAGGCTGCTATGAACTTTAATGCCATTATTTGCACTGAAATTTTTCATATAATTCGCATGCAATAATTTATGATGACTTTAATGAGAAAATTGAACAAGAAAATGACTGTTCTACCTTTTTCATTCTAGAAGACACAACTAAAGATAAAAAGAGGATAAAAATACATATTACACCACATATTTAAGTAAACTTTAATATAACATTGTAACTTTCAATTAATTTCTGTAAAAGTAGATAAATTTCCCTTAGAAACTGTTGCAAATCTTTGGCTAACACTCACAAAATTATTTTTGACACATATTATCTTTTCCAAAGTTAAGATAGTTTCCCGATCTCTTTAAATTTCTTTAATTCCAAAATCCACATCTGTATTCTTGATTAACCTTAACTAACGTTTACAAAGAAATTCCTTCATTAACGTGTTCAGTAATAGATAATGTCATTAAAATTCACTTATGGACTTTTTCATTAAAGTTCCCTAATGGATTCCTTGATTACCATTCCCAAATGGATTCCTTCGTTAACCTTTACTAATAAATTACATTATTAAAGTTCTCTAATACATCCTTCATTATCGCTCATTACAAGATTCCTTTATTAGCATTCACTGCCTTATATTATGGATTCCTTCATTAACGTTCATTAAGGGATTTCTTCTCTCTCTATTTAACGTTCACTAATAATTTTTTATGAACGTTCACTACTAGATTCCTTTATTAACATTCACTAATAAATTCTTGCATTAGCGTTCGTAAATGGATTACCCTTCATTGACGTTTATTAAAATGTTCATTAATAGATTCCTTCATTAACGTTCATCAATAGATTCCTTCTTTAACGTTCACTAGCACATTCCTTCATTGACGCTCACTAGTACATTCCTTCATTAACGTTCATCAATAGATTCCTTCTTTAACGTTCACTAATACATTCCTTCATTGACCCTCACTAGTACATTCCTTCATTGACGCTCACTAGTACATTCCTTCATTAACGTTCACTAATACATTCTTTCCCATTAACATTAACTAATAGATTCTTTCATTATCGTTCATTAATAAATTATTTCATTAACCTTCGCTAATGGATTCCTCTATATATTGACGTTCATTAATGAATTCATTCATGATCGCTTACTAACAGATTCGCCCTCAAGTTATCATTGTTTTTAAACTTTTAATTAAGTTATTCATATTAAAAAGCAAACAAAAATCAAATTTAAAAGACAACCACCGAAAGGAATGAAGAATGGGTTAGATAGAATAATTTAAACACTTGTTAGATTTACGAACGAAACATGGGCCGTAGTAGACCGGTTGGAAGAGTAACGGTTTAGCAAACGGAGGGTTGCGAGTTCGAAACCAGGTCTAACCTAAAAACCGTCGTGAACAAGCGAGATGGAGCACGTTAAATTTGTAGTGGCCTCAAATGTTCTCAGGTTGGCTTGGTGTGGAAGTTTGTAGAGTGGGGTGCTAGCTCAGGTGTTCATCTCGTCATCCCACCGTGGTTCAAAACTACATAGTGTTGTCCTTGGATCATTCCCTTGGAGATTGTTCTCGGACAGTCTAAAATAGTCCGCTGTGTTGCTCCTCTGCGACGTTAATTAACCTGCCTACCAAAAGAACCATAGCAAAAATTGATCATTTGATGTACTCTAAACAGTATGAATGAAAACCTACACTTAAAATATGTGTAAGGAAGAAATACTTGAGCTTACCCTTGAATGACAATTACTTTCCGGGGTTTTATTGTAGTTTGAAGTATGTAGGTAGTTGATAAACGTCCCTCTGGAACAATACAACGGGCTATTGGCGACGGTTAGGGACCCATCCCGAAGGGAAAGAACGGAGGACAATACCCTCATACTTTTAACCACTGTCACATGACAAGGACAACACTAGTGCTGGCACCCCACTCCCCAAGCTTCCACACCATTCCAACGTGAGGGCATTTAAAGCCGAGACAAGTTTAATGTCACGAATTACCTGTTGTGTTGCTCCATTGTAACGTTAATTAAAATACTTAACTTCGACAGGTTTAACCGCCTCGAACACGACGGTCTTTGGGTGGACCTAGTTTCGAACTCGCAACCCTCCGGTTTCCAATATGTTACTCTGCCGACCAGGCTACTGTGGCCGTGTAGTTCGAAAGAAGTTTTTATTTTATATACTACAACCATTCCATTTCCTTTAAGTGTTACTTGAGTCGCATCTATATTAGTAACTAGCCACTGCATGGCTAGCACGGCGTTGCCCGTGCCCGTGGTGTAAGTTATTAATCTGGTGTAAAATTTTCCGCAGATTTCAAATCCGTTGAAATTTTTAATCTATCTTTAGCGATTCCAATTTTTCGAAAAAGAATTAACAATCCCAGTCAAAATGTTTTTTATTTTTTGCTCGCATTCCCTGAAATGGAATAGGACAGGAAATGTAATCTGTTTCTTCTTTTTTTTTTAACGCGAAGGGCAGAAGATGCAATCTGTTTCACGTGACGTCACAATCTCTTGCGAAGATATAAAAGATATATTCAATTTAAAAATTATTTATTTAAAGAAAACCATGTTTTTGGGTATCGATCTAAAGTGAAATTTTCCGCAGATTTCAAATCCGTTGAATTTTTTGTTCTATCTTTAGCGGTCTAGGAGATAGAAAAAAGATTTAAGTGAGTCCAGTTAAAAGATTTATCGTCTGGCTGGAAAATCATTCCTCCGCGCAAAATCAAAGCAGAAACGAAAAAAAAAAATTCTGAGCGTTCTCTGCGATGAAAAACACTTGACATGGTTCCACTGCTGACGACAAGGTCACGTGGGTATAAAAAGTCCAGGTTCGGGTCTTTCTTCTTTTCTCCGGAAGAAACACGTTGAAGAACCCGCTAGAGAATAAAACTATTAAATTCATTTAAAATGTTCTAGATTGAATTTTAAAATTCACCGAGACCAAAAAATTGCTAAAAATTCGGACTACCTGTGTGTCAAATCTCATTGCTGTAAGTGCCATAGAATCGTCAGGACTTTGCGGCAAGAAACAGACAGACAAACAAACACTTCCTTTTATAATAGTAGAAATATGAAATGCATATATATTTTTAAAAATATTTTTTAAATTGCGTAGTAGTCAAATCCGTTTATATTTTCACTACAGGGCAACAAACAAATGACAACGTAAGAATAACAATAACAACTTATTTTTATTTGAAAACATTCTCCAATTGCCACAATGATGGATTAGCCTAAGGCAAATTGAATCCACCGCAGAGTTGAAACTTTACCAGACTGCATTTATTATATATAAAATATTGCTTTTCTGCCAAGCGTTTATTTGCAACAAAAACCGAGCTTTCGTGACTACTTAAAATAGACTTTATCCTATTTTTAAACTGTTCCTGCTCTCTCCCTTTTCAATAAAAGGCTTATTTGCTTTAAGACCAAATCATTTCGCTGAATTCGAATTCTTAGAAAAGGAATTGAGCTGAACTAAATATTCTGGAACAAAGCTGGCTTCTTACTGTTGGAAGAACACCATTGAGAGGTTTCTTTGAAACAATAAAGACTTAACAGAAACGTCCCTCCTTTTCGTCCTATTTTCGAAAACATTATCCTGTTAGAGATTATTATTCAGTTTCCATGAAAACTTCTTTTCTTTGCAAACAAAGAGAGGATTTGAGTTTCCAAATTTAAATCATATTTTTCGGAATAGATGAAAGGAAGTAACTAAAGACGACTCATGTATATTGCCAAAGAACATCATTGAAACGAGCAAAAAAGTCCCCCGTTATCACACATCGCTAAAATGGGTTTTGGAATCGTGAGACGGTACATTCGTGCTTGGTTGGTTTCTAATAAAACCCACCAACCAAACATATTTTTCGTTTAAAAATATTTCTTAGCAGAAAATTGGGCTATGCGGTAGCAAAGTTGGATGTAGGTAAGTATTTTAAATAACGTCGCACTGGAGCAACACAACGGGGTATTGGTGATAGTCCGGGATCAAACCAGAAGGAAAATATTGGAGAACAACACCATGTAATTTTGAACCACGGTTGGATGACGAGGTCACACCTGAGCTGGAACCCCACTCACTAAACTTACTTACAAACAGCGCCAACGTGGGGACATTTGAGACCACTGCAGATTCAACGTGCACCATCCCCCTTGTACAAGACGGTCTTTGGTTGTATTTGAATTCGCAGACCTCCGTTTGATAATCGATAACTCTGCCGACAGGTCCTGAAGCGGCCCTAAAACTACTTTTTGAAATTTTCCTTTGGATTAAAAGGGGTTACTATTATTTTGGAAATACATGAAAGTTGTACTAATTTTTTTGTTAAATCGGTTAGAAATAAAAATTAGAAAGACAGTTCGGTGCAAACATTGGGTTTGTCGATACTACTATCCTTTTGTAAATCAATGAAAATTATACAGGTTTCTTTTGACAGATCAGCATAAATATACATTACCCTACAATAATGGACAGGACGCCAGCGGATTTGCATAAAACCCGACTACTTGTTTGGGGGTGTTTTTCGTGGTATGGCCTGATACCTTTGCATGTTGTTCTAGGTCAATTGAACGCCGACGCCAACATGAATATTTTGGACAGTCAGTTTCATCCTACACTCTGGCAATTTTATGGAATCGACGATTGTTACTTCCAGGACGAGCCGACCAACCGGTATAGTGGTTAAGATGTTAGCCTCTAGATCGGAAGGTCCCCGGTTCGAATCCGGGTTCGGGCATGGATGTTTGTAAGCGTATACCAGCTTAGGTGTTGCTTCGTCATCTGAACATGGTTCAAAATTACGATGTAATTGTTAGGGGCAATGATGGCCCTCCCACTGGGTGCTCCTCCACAAGTGGCCATCACTTCCAGCCTTGTAGTGGCCAATGACTTCGGTCAAAAATGTGCCCGCCATTAGAAAAAAAAAAACTTCCAGGACGACAACGCTACATGTCATGTTGTAGCCTCTGTCAAGCAGTGGTATCGAGAAATGGATGTAAAACGTCTTCCCTAGCCTGCTCAGAGTCCCACTTTTCTAGCGAGAGCACTTTTAACAAAAGTACCTTTTAGAGGCTTTTTCACCTCCTTGTATTCACAATAAAAAAAGACAAACAAGTGGAATTAGATTTAGCTTATATAGATTTGGGAGATTTAGATTAGGTTGCTTTCTGACAGTAGCAATTATTGTTCTATCTTGTACAGTTGACTTCTAAGTAAAAAACTACTAATATTCTTAATGATAATATGCAGATGTGACACTTATTTTAGAACAGGGGTGCACAAAATCAAAATCTGTTTAGTTCTGAAGCTTATCCCAACTGTATACACTACCCTACAATAATGGACCGGACGCCAGCGGATTTGCATAAAATCCTACTTGTTTGGGGATGTTTTTCGTGGTATGGCCTGGGACCTTTGCACGTTGTTCCTGGTCAATTGAACGCCGACGCCTACATGAACATTTTGGACAATCAGGCTCTTCCTAAGCTCTGCCAATTTTATAGAATGGACAAATGTTATTTCCAGGACGACAACGCTCCATGTCACGTTGCAGCCTCTGTCAAGCAGTGGTATCGAGAAATGGATGTAAAAGGTCTTCCCTGGCCTGCTCAAAGTCCCGACCTAAACCCCATAGAACATTTGTGGGACGAGTTAGAGCGACGCTTAGGGACCAGAGAACCCCGTCCGAAATCTACAGCTGAGCTGGCGACATTGGTGGAGCAGGAATGGACACAATACCCATAGCTCTGTATCAAAACCTTGTTGATAGTATGCCCAGAAGAGTTGCTAGTGTAATTGCAGCAAATGTAGGAGCATCCCCCTACTAAAGCATGTATTATTTCCCTTATACCATCACATCTTGCTATCCGGTCCTTTATAAGCCGGTTTTTTGATAAGCCGCAGAATTTTAGTACGTAATTCATGTGTGCCATGGATGAATAAAGTTGAAAATCACTGCTTTAAGGCGACAGAAAAGTAAATGTGATGCTTCTGAAAGATAAAGGAATGATGTAAGACATCCAGTTAACGGGAAGTTTTTATATTGTTATATTATAATTATTTTGTGGCAAGAAAGCATACACAGATATTTAATACGTCACAAAATATTTCATTCTTCCTGTTATGTCTTGTTATACTAAAATAAGAGTGTTACTCCGAGTCCAACATGTGATCTGACCGTGGTTCAAAATTACGTGGTGCTGTCCTCGTATCTTTCCATAGAGTTTCATCACCAATAGCCCGTTCTGTTGATCCAGTGTGACGGTAATTAAAATATCATCATACCGAATCAACAAGACATTTAATAATTATAAAAAGACATCACAACAGACAAGCATCCAGAGCAATACAAATAGCGTCAAGACTCAGAGGCAACCAACGCACTGCATATCGTGAAAAGCATTAACTGGTAATAATACGTATACAGGAAACAGTAATGTCAACACAGTAAAGAGTAATTACGATTCATTAATATAAACAACAATTTATTAATATAAACACTCGAAGGAAATATGCAATACTTCCAAACTGTTGAACCATATATTCATTACATTTACTTCTACTTTATTGAAGGACTTTTCACATGCGAAACTAAACTCCTAATCAAATATCTTGTTTTTAATGTTGCTATACGGCACCACTTTTCTTTGGAATGTCTCAACTATTTGTAAGAGAAAGACGCTTCTAGAGTTCGGCTTATCGAATTACGGACTTCTGGAAATTACGTTATTGGGAAATAGTTTATGCGATGAAGTAAAAATATATTTCATTTGCAAAACTGCTTTCGTAATTAAATACATTACTGTATAATGTAGTTTTACGCCACTTCCATGCCTCTTCGGAATCTTATTGAGCACTGTCTTGATAAATGGAGAACTTTTTAAAGTTTAACTAATCCTATTAGGGGTTTAAGCAAATTAAGATTTGGTATCAGGGGGGCGAAATACGTAATTTTGTCTCGCGAATTGGAAAACCAGCACAACTTTTCCAGCCATTAATTCAGTAATTCAATATAAATTTAACAGATTCCCTCCAACTGGTATCAGTGCTGACATATTTTGTATGAACGACCGTTTTCGATGTTAATTAAACGACTTTGTCAGTCCTTATTAGGACTGCCGATATATTTTGTAGGAACGACTTCTTCAATGTTAATCAAATGATTTTGTCTATCCTTATAAAGACTGTTGTATCATAAATATAGAAATAACGCAGAATAAGATTTTGAGATATGTTTATTTTAAGAACTACAAATCTTCAATTGGTAGTTTAATCTAAATTATAGGAAAGCGGTTCGGTTTCATTAAATCGGAGTTCATTACAGACAGTGCTTTGACAAAAACGTTTTAACAAACTCATACATAACAAAGAGTTGCGATAGCCCAGTTGGAAGTGCTGATGATTAACAATTGGAGGACTGGAGTTCGATACTAGGTCCAACCAAAGACCGGGCTGGTGCACGTTAGATCTGTAGTGGCTTCAAAGTTCTTCAAGTTGGTATGGTGTGGAAGTTTGTAGAGTGGGGTGCTACATCATGTTTGACCTCGTCTTTCTGACTCTTCCAGCTGAATTACTGAGATTCCCTTAATCCTTAGACTTTTCCAAGTAGTGAAGTATAGTTTTACCTTCACAACACGCCTTCAGGGACACATCTCCTCTGTGAGGTGTACGGGCTTCACTGTCCCGAGAAACTTACGTGATCTTTTCTTTTCCCGTGGGGTTACTGCCTTTAGTTAACACGTGTGTCCTCGCTCACGAGATACCCAAACAATCTTTCTTGATTTCATCCAGAAACTTTGTTCCCCAATTCCTCTCTTTTCTCCCTTTCACAGCATTTTTCACTTGACGATATCTTGCGTTTGGCGCAGCTTGGCTCAATCCGACCCATGTGCCATAGTACTCTAAAACAGCCAAACCCTCGCAACACACATAAAGTCTACAAATAACCACATCTATAGACTGAAACGTCATCTGACCGTGGTTCGGAATAACTTATTGTCCTCGGATCTTTCCTTTCGGACCGATCTGGTGGTGTAGGTGTTAGTCCCTAGATCAGAAGATTCGTGTCAGTGTATTCATATTTGCAAGTGTGTGGTAGAGGCGGCTGGTGCACCTTAAATCAGCCGAAAGTCCTCAAATTGAGTTGGTGTGGAAGTTTGGAAAGTGGGGTGGCCAGCTCAGGTGCTGACCAGCTCGTCATCTGACCATGGTTCAAAATTACGTGGTGTTGTCCTATGATCTTTCCCTTAGACGATTGATCCCGGATCATCGTCAATAGCCCGTTGTTGTTGCTCCAGTGCGACATTAATTAAACACCTAGCTATAGGTTGAAACCTAGAAAATATTGCATTGGACAAGAATGTCGGAAATTTGCAAAAAGCCGTGCAGAAAAGGCTACAGGTTAAGGAACGAATATATACGTGTAGACTCCTCAGAGGGTGAATAGCATTAGATAGTAGTATGGTCATTCAATCAACTAGTGATTGAGTGTACTCTGTTGCTTTTTATTTCAGCGTATTAACAACCACTAACCCTAAGGACTTAACGGGAAGATAATTTGTTTTTCAGACAAGAAATTATTAAATAAAACAAATACTACTACAATTCTACCTAATTCACTCCTTACCAGTTAATTGGATACATTGGGTAAATAATCTGATTTCATAAACTGAAAATATTCATTATGTAACGATTTGAATGTTTTAAAAAAACCAATTAACTTTAAACAAACGTAGTTTTATTCAGAACACACAAATCAACGGTAAAAAATTGGCTTGTTCAAATTACCTTTTTTTTTTTCAGTAACTGTTTAAAGAGAAGAAAAGTCGAGTTAAATGAGAGGCTAAGTAGTCTCATAAAAAGCTAAGCTGATTTAAGAGTCTTTGTTTGGACATCTCCAGGCATTTTCTGATTTTTAAGCGGAATGGTATTTTTTTTCAGTCATTTTAAAGCATTTTTTGCGATTTGTGAGTTACTATTTTATATTTTTCGTCTTTTTCAGGAAAAGAGGTATTTTTGCATGAATTTTCCTGAAATTCATATTTTTATCTTTGTTTGGGAAAAATTTTTCCTATAGTGAAGTCTTAGAAGATAGGCAGGTAGATATTTAATTAACGTCATCCCTTGGAGATTTATCTCTGACAGTGTAAAATAGCCCGCTGTGTTGCTCCTCTGCGACGTTAATTAACCTACCTACCAAAAGAACCATAGCAAAAATTGATCATTTGATGTACTCTAAACAGTATGAATGAAAACTTACAGTTAAAATATATGCAAGGAAGAAACACTTGAGCTTACCTTTGAATGACAATTACTTACCAAGGTTTTATTGTAGCTTGGAAGAAGTAGGTAGGTAGTTGATTAACGTCCCTCTGGAACAAGATGACGGTCCGGGATCAAACCCGAAGGGAAAGATCCCAAGACAAAGCCTCGTAATTGAACCTGAGCTGGCACCCCACTCTCCAAACGCGACGGTCCGGGGTGAAACCAGAAGGGAAAGATCTAATGTCAATACCAGTGATTTCAAACCATGGTCAAATGGCAGTATTTAAGGACACGGCAGATTGAACGTACAACAGACCCCATGTACACGACGGTTTTTGGAAGGATTCGATATCTCAACCCTCCGGTTGCTAATCCGTTACTCTTCCAGTCATCTGACCGTGGTTCAAAATTACGAGGTGTTGTCCTCAGATCTTTCCTTTGAGGGATTGATCCCGGACCGTCGTCAATAGCCAGTTGTGTTGCTCTAGTACGACGTTAATTAACAATTACCTACGTATTACCTTACCGTTACTCTTTCAACCTGGCTACCGCGGTCCTAAGTCCTTATAAGAGTGGAGAAGGTGAAGTAGTCTACTTACACCTCCTAGTTTTGACGAGATATCTCGTCCATCAAGATCTGACTCATTTCGATAATGACGAGATATCTCTTTATCAATATATCGTTTATTTAATTTCTGATGAGAACATCAAGATCTAATCAGTTCTCTTCTAATGACGAGATATCTCGTCCATCGAGGTCTGGTAAGTTTGTCTCAGACGAGATATTTCGTCGAGACAACCACTAGGGGGCTCGAAGTAGTCGAAATCAATAAGATTTTGTGTATCTCAACGTAGAAAAACTAAGCCTCCTAGTTAAAAGGAGCTCATGTGTTGCTTCGTCATCTGACCGTGGTTCAAAATTACTTGGTGTAGTCCTCGGATATTCCCTTAAGGGACTGATCCCGGACCGTCTTCAATAGCCCGTTGTGTTGCTCTTGTACGATGTTAACTAAAATTACCATTACCATTACCTAGTTAAAAGGCTGCTCCCCGATGGAGCCCAAGTAACTGGGGTATATAAGCTTGATCAGACGAGATATCTCGTCAAGGCAACTGTCCGGGATCCATCCCTAAGGGAAATCCTTAAGGGATCCATCCGAGGGCAACACCACGTAATTTTGAACTAGGATGTGACGACGAGGACAACACCTGAGCATGCATCGCACTTTCCAAACTTCCACATTACTCCAGCGTGAAAACATTTGGGGCCGCGACAGTTTTAACGTGCTTCAGCCCTCACGTATAAGACGGTCTTTGGTTGGATCCAGTTTCGAACTCGTTACCCTCCAGTTGCTAATCCTCGACTTTGCCTTTCCTTAGAGTTTTACGTGTTTTTGTTTATAAATTTCATATCTTTAATGTGACACAAACTATCAGAAGCACTAGGAGGGTTAAGGTAGTTGAAGTGAATATGATTTTGTGCATCGACGCGAGGAAAAAACTAAGCCGCATTGTTAAAAGGTTGCTCAACAATGGATCCCAAGCCACTGGGGTATACAAGGCAACGAACAAGCTGACTAATTGGCTAAGACTGGAGCTCAGTTGCCTCGACCTAAATCCCCTTTGCTTCTACCCAACATCAAGAGGCTTATATGCTTGACTGTAAGGACTAATAGATTCTCAATCTGCAAAGAGATGCCTACACAGGAAAGAAATGGAATGGCTTATTGAGATATAAAGCTCGTATCCCTGGCTCCTTGCCCAGTTTTTGGGGTCGCTTGATTTCCCCTTCTTACCGGATAGATAGCGAGATAAGATATCTGTCGTCTTTATGGATTGGACAAAAAATGAGTGGAAAACCACCTAAGGACTACGGTAAAATTCCTGACAATGCAATTGCAAATACTTTAGATTAGGGGTCACCAAACTTCTTTGGCAGTCAACACTTACAAGAGGTTTTTTTACGTTTTATCAATCCGCTGTATTTTACTATTACGTAATTATAATGGGACGACCAAAATAGACTCCACCTAAACAGTCCACCTAAGGATAGTTATAAAATTCCTGACAGTGTAATTGAAAATACTTTAGATCAAGGGTCACCAAACTTCTTTGACCGTCAACACTTTAAAGAGTTTTTTTACTTTTTATCAATCTCCTGTATTTTTTTTTCGTACTTATAATAGGACGAACAAAATAGACTCCACCTAAGCATAACTATAAAATTTCTGACAATGCAATTGAAAATACTTTAGATCAGGGGTCACCAAACTTCTTTGATCGTCGACCCTTTGAAGAGTTTCTTGACTATTTATCAACCACCTCTATTTTACTATTACGTAATTATAATAGGACGACCAAAATAGACTCCACCTAAACAGTCCACCTAAGGATAACTATAAAATTCCTGACAGTGCAATTGAAAATACTTTAGGTCAGGGCTCATCAAACTTCTTTGATCGTCGACCTCTTCAAGAGTTTCTTGACCTTTTATCAACCTCCTCTATTTTACTATTACGTAATTATAATAGGACAAGCAAAAATGAACGGTTATCTGAGTTTTAAGATTTTTTTATTTTATAGTTACACACACACACACACACACACACACACACACACAGTGTTTATTGTACGTATGATATAGCATATACACTACAATGCAATAATGGACCGGACTCCAGTGGATTTGCATAATACTTGCATACTTGTTTGGGGGTGTTTTTCGTGGTATGGCCTGGGACCTTTCCATGTTGTTCCTCGTAAATTAAACGCCGAGCCAACATGAACATTTTGGACGATCAGGTTCTTCCTACTTTCTGGCAATTTTATGAAATGGACGCATGTTACTTCCAGGACGACAACGCTTTATGTAATGTTGCAGTCTCTGTCAAGCAGTGGCATCAAGATATGGATGTAACGTCTTTCCTGGCCTGCACATAGTCCTAGCCTAAACCCCATAGAACATTTGTGAGTCGAGTTAGACCGACGCTTACGGACCAGGGAACCCCGTCCGAAATCTACAGCTGAGCTGGCGACATTCTAGCAGCATGAATGGACACAAATATCCATAGCTGCGTATCCAAACCTTATTGAAAGTATACTCAGAAGAGTTGCTAGTGTAATTGCAGCACTTGGGGGACTATCCCCATATTAAACATTCCCTTATACCATCACATCTTGTTGTCCGGTCCATTAGTATACTATAGTATATATATAGAAACTTAGTATTGAATTTACTATTGTTCTCAGGGTGAGGGTAGTGTTTACTGACTCTTGCCAAGACCAGCAATGCTGGGTTTAAAATTAGCAAACTTCAGCCTTAAATCACCACGGAATTCTGTCTAGCTGACTTTTTTGTTTTGTTAAAATGGAAAAAAAACATGGCTGAAACCTGTTTCAACCACATTCGAGTTTGGGAATGCGAACGAAAAGTGGAGTACCACTTCAAAAAGTTTTGGTTATTTTTGTCTTTTATTTTTCTATTGACCCCCAAGTGACCCCTCAGACCAAATCGACCCCTAACAATGTTATATCGACCCATGGAGGTCGATATCGACCACAGCTTTAGATGGCGTCATCATAAACCATGTTTATTCACTTAAGACCTCTATTGGGCTGTTTTCTCATCGACTGATGGCCAAGAATGTGGATACGAGGAAGCATAAGAAAGTATTTAAAGTGTCCTGCTGGGGGTGGCTTAGTGTTGGATCTTTCCCTTTGGGGTTTATCCCGGACTGTCGTCAATGCCCGTTGTGGTGCAACAATACGACGTTAATTAAAATACCTACCTGGTACTTACAATGAAAAACAAAAAGGAGTTTTTTTTTAGTATTTCAAACTTTGTTGGCAGATCATACAAATTATTCCATTTTGGTTGGTTGAAAGTTGGAATAACGTCGCACTAGAGCAGCACATCGGATTATGGGCTAAATACACATATAACGCACATTAAAGTTTGTGAGATAGTTATAAGACCGTAAATTTCTAAACGTGAAGAATGGATGTATTACTTTAAAGTGTCCATTTTCAACCAGTGTCAAGCTAGAAGCGTGATATTCGTGTGCCTAGAGGAAGGAAAACAGGTTTAAATTGTGTAAGATTTACTACATTTCAAAGGTTTAGTTTTGAAATGTTGACAAACACTGTCAAGAGAAATTAATTTCGCGAGTTATCTTTTTATTGCAAAGTGTCTATATAAATAAGAATAAAGTGTTTGTTTGTACATTGAATAGTGTCAGCCCATTTCAAGTTTTCTATCCGTTTTAAACCCTTCTGATGCCAAATCCGTCTCTTGCGCGTTTGGGGTCTGTCTGTCTGTCTGTCTGTATGTATTGTATGTGCCCTATACACGTCCACACGGTTTAATATATTTTCATGGAAATTTGCATACAGTCAGTTCTTATCTTCATTTAGTGAGTGAACTTGGTTGCGAAAGTCTGTCTGTCCGTCTTTCTGTTCTATGTCCGATTTTGTGTTTGTGTATTTGTGAAAGCATCACATAAATTTTATTCCAGATATTTGATTGCAATGTATTTTATTTTAAACATTATCTATCAGTTTAGTGAATGCAATATTAAACACATTTATTTATTGTTACATTTAGATAAGTTTCATGCTAAAAAACAGCTGAGTAAGTATATTTAAATGAACCATAATTTGGTAGATTTGGAAAAATTGGAATGTATATTGAGTATTAGGATTACTTTGCTTTACCAGTAGTGCTAAAAAAGCAATTATTTTTCAAAATATTATTTTTTTATGGAATTTCAGCGTTGATACTTCATTTATTTCGAGACGTATTTTTGTTCTTTGGGCAATGTAAACTATTTCCGAGTATTTGGGACAGACAATATTTTGCAACGAATGGGAATGAAACGAACCCTCGTGTTGTTTGATCACGTTCAGTAATATTTTCTATTTCTTTTGCTTTGAATTAATTTCGCATTTCTGAATTTTGTGCACTTTCTAGTTGTAAAATGTGGCAACTGAGAGATCAAGAGATAAAAAGGAATCACAAATTAACGTCTTTAGAACAACTTTTCCCTGACGTCTATTATTTGTTTCATTTCGCTGTTTTCTTTTGTTTTCTGTTTTAAATATTTATTATTTTAATAAATTGTGTTCCTTTTTCATCACACGCAACACCACCACAAAGCATTTGACTTATGGGGACCTAGCACCTTAAAATTACAAAAATACATAACAAAAAAATTTGCTTTAAAAGTTGCCTTATATTGTTTAAAATGTTGTCTTAGAAAATCAGACTGATTCCTGTATTTTTTTTTAAGTTATAAGGATTTTTGTGAGTGCGATCACAGTGCTTCGAAACCAAAACTAACTGAGAAACCGATCTGACTAAACTAACCGCATTACCTCGTTAGTAATTTTCGATTAATTAAATGAAATAGCTTAGAAGAAGATGAAACTTTTCTTTGCAACGGTTCTGATATCATTGATTGTCTATTTCTATCAAAAAAGAAGGCTCTAGTTTTGTTTTTCTGTTTGATATTTGTTATTCGGTTGTTTCCTTTTTCTGTTTGTACGTTATTATTAACTATGCCTAAACGCAAACGACAGAGCTATGATTATAAAGGTAAGGTTCTCTCTCCCTCCCTCCGATATACAACTTTTCTTTCGGATGGGGATGCCAAAACATTTAATAATTTGTCTGGTGTGTATGTTCGTGATATCACTATAGAAAATTGCAATGTGTCAACCACATTAGTAAACGTTTGGGGACACAATTGAGAGATGCAGTAAAAACGTGGAAAGCTCGTGGTATCACATTGGGTGGAAAATCTCTCGTTGCAGTTTATCTGAAAAACTACAAAAAAATTAACTCGTTATTGTTAAAATGTAATATTAGCAAATAAAGCTGATAACAGTGCCATGAAAACTACCATATATGCCACTCTTTAAAATAACATATCAACATACAAGAAACCACAGCACTTCATGTGTCCCGAGGGTTTCATATCATGGTGCTTTTGACAGTCTGCGAAAGCCAGACATTTGCCACCAGGTTCTCATAAATTGAAAGTTGGGACACCAATTAAAGAGGAACATTTGGCAAAGATTTTGCCAATAGAACTTTTAAAAAGGTGTTCAAGGTGCATGATGAAAAATGCAAATTAAAGTCTACACAGCATATCAAGTGTCCAAAGGAGAATTTTGAGCCAAAAAAGCTTGTCGAAATGGCAATATCAGAAGCAGTTTGTAAGTCTAATAGAGGGGTACTTTCAACTATTCAACACATTCAGAAAGCTGCTGGGATTACTTTAGGATATGATGTACAGATAACTGATGCTCGAAAGAATTATCAGCGAAAGAACCGTTTAAATGCCATATTAAAACGTGCTCGAAAGTTAGTGAACAAAATCAAAACAAAGGAATTGGCTCTAAAAAAATAAAAGAAATGATCCCTTATGGTTCAGTGACGTTTTAAACTTCACTTATATGTAGAAGGCAGCTATAATAAAAATTTCAATCATTTTTATTAATAATTTCTTAGCATAATTTTAATTTTAAAACTTTAAACTGTTTTTCTCCTTCATTTTTTTAATACATCTTATAATTGAAAATGCTAAGGCTTTTTTTAATTTTCAATCAATTGACCTCAAATTTTTGTACATTAAATATAGAATCTTATTATGAAATACAGGTATGCATTTTTAATTATTGTGAGTATAATTTTTTTGAAAATATGAATGTGCAGTAAAGTGACGTTTTTTGTGATATTTTACATAGCGTTTCGGGTTTTATTTTTTATCTGGAGATCTATTCAATGTATATTCAATTCCATACCTGTAAATTTAGACTATAGTTAAAGGAATATTATAAAAAAATCAAGCTTATATCATAAAAATTAAAAAAGAAGGTACACTTTAAAAATTCTTAAATTTTTCAACTTTTTTTTAATTAAAAATTTTTTTAATACATTTTGAAGAAAATTGATAGTTTAAATATTTATGTATTCTTCTCTGGCATACGAAACTGCAAAAAGTTTGTCCAAAAGTGTTGTCAGTAAGAAAATAATTTTTAAGGTGCCAGGTCCCCTTATAGCGGTAGGTAAGTCAGAATAAAGCAAATATTAAATGTAGTTATGCCGTTATTGAAAGGATTAAAATCTTTAAAAAATCCGAACTATAACTTTTCAAACATCAAAAAATTATTTGTCATAATGACAGAAGGATGGCGAAATTCTACAATGTTGCATGCTTGATGCAAGAGCGGCGCAAGTAAAAAAAATATATATATATTTTTTTACTACACTTACTACTGCGAGAGCACTCGCCGTAAATAGTCGTTTTTATTAATTGAGTTGAACATGAAAGGAACTTAAAAAAGGGAATTCCAAATCTCCCTCAAAATCGTCTTTTGTAGTAGTAACTTTAGTGTCACCTTTCTTCATTTTGTATCTTTGTCATACAGCAAGGGTGCGATGTATGTGAAATGCATGACATGAATGGATATGCATGTGTAGGATTTGTGTACAAAGTAAGTTGTAGCAATTATAAAGATGGCGAAATGTGTTAAAATATTATTTTATTCTACAAAAAATATATTGATGATATATTTTGATAATCTCTTCAATCTGGAGTAAACCAATTCAAACCGAGTCAAGTCGGGTATTTTACTAATCATAAATAAATTGTTTAAATTTATCATTTGGTAGGTAGGTATTTTAATTAACGTCGCACTGGCGCAGCACAACGGGCTATTGGCGACGGTGCAAACCCGAAAGAAAAGATCCTAGAACAACAGCACGTAATTTTGAACTACGGTCAGATGACGAGGTCACACCTGAGCTAGCGTCCCACTCTCCAAACTTTCACACCAACCCAACGTGACGACATTTGAAGCCACAACAGATTTAACGTGCACCAGCTCCCTTTGTACGCTACCGTCTTTGGTTGGATTAGAACTCGTAACCACCCGTTTGCTAATCCGTTAATCTTCCAACCGAGATAACGCGTCCCTGGATCCATACAGAAGGGAAAGATACGAGGGCAACACCTAGTAATTTTGAACCACGCCACGGTCAGATGACGAGGACATGACCTGAAACTCTGCAAACTTCCACAACACTCCAACTTAAAAACATTTGAGGTCACGACAGATTTAACGTGCATCAACCCCCAGGTATACGATGGTCTTTGGTTGGATCGAGTCTTGAACTCGCAACCCTCTCGTTGCTAATCCGAGACTCTGCCTTTCTTTAACAGCTTTTAGTATTTCTGTTCATAAAATTATAAACTTTAATTTGACACTGAAACTATCAGAAATAGCTAGTCCCACCTGAGTTTTCCTTGTTTTCTGACAGAAAACATGTTTTGTTTGCAAAAGAGACTTCCATTTAGGTGGATAAAATGCAAACTCTTAAATTGTATTTCGAAATAACTTTTTTTCGTATGGAAGTTTATTATTTGCGACTGACTTTCTTTCTTTTGTATAGTTTGGTCAAGAAAATTAAAATTCACAGGCAAAGATACCTTAAAAAGTTAAATTATATTGTAAGAATATTTCGTTCGTAAGAAATTATTAAAAAGAAAACAAGTAATCAGAATCACTATACGATTCACTAATGCTTTTTTAATAGGACACATTAGATAAATTACTGAATATCATAAACTGTGTTCATGAAATAATTATCTGGGTCTCTTTAACAAAAACAACGGTGTTATTTATTTATTTAGTTGTTTTTCTACAGAAAAATATCCAATTACCGAGAGCAAAAAATGTTTTCTCCGAAAATTGCGGCGTAAAAGACACAAAATTAGATAAAAGAAGAAAATCATTTCATGCAAGCAGATTACTTAATTAATTAAAATATTTAAAAAATATTTCAACCTCGGGGTAAAACATTCTAAAAAATCTATTTGCAGCAAAATGGTTACATACATTCTTATTTTAAGAATTAACAAAAAATAATTTGCAGTATCTGGTTCATAAAACTTCTGGTGATATTCTAGGGAAAGTTCAAATTAAAGCAAGAAACTAAAAATGGAAAATCAATTTTGTTGTGTAGAATGCTGTAAAAACATTTTGTAAAAAAAAATTTCTACGGATCTTAAAAGTAATGAAACCGAAGTGATTTTGCAATTCAAAAGAATGTATACTCCCCGCGTAATTCATAGGAGCCAAGCAAGGATTCTTCAAGCTCTATTCTGAATCCTCAATTCACAAATGAAATTCATTCAGTTAATTAAGATACGATATACAATAAAATATTTTGAATTGTTTTCTTATATCATTCTCGCCGACCAACCGGTATAGTGGTTACGGTGTTAACCTCTAGATCAGAAGGTTCCTGGTTCGAATACGGGTCCGGGCATGGATGTTTGTAAGCGTATGGTGTAGAGGCGGCTGGTGCACCTTAAATCTGTCGTGGCCGAAATTCCTCACGTTGGGTTGGTGTGGAAGTTTGAAGAGTGGGGTGCCAGATCAGGTGTTGCTTCGTCATCTGACCGTGGTTCAAAATTACGAGGTGTTGTCCTCGGATCTTTCCTTTAAGGATTGATCCCGGACCGTCGTCAATAGTCCGTTGTGTTGCTCCAGTATTAAAAAATTACTAGTTAATTACAAAATTATTATTTGATTCTCTACAGAAAAATATTCAGTTGCAGGTAGGTAAGTATTTTAATTAACGTCGCACTAAAGTAACACTACGGGCTAAAGATACGCAGCGCTACGTAATTTTGACCCACAGTCGGATGACAAGGTCACACCTGAGCTGGAACCCACTCTAAACTTGCACACCATGCCAACGTGAGGACATTTGAGGCCACGACAGATTTAACATGTTCCAGCCCCTTTTGTACACGACGGTCTTTGATTGGCTCCTCTCAGGTGTTGTCTCTTAGTCTGACCGTGGTTCAAAATTACGAGTTGTTGTCCTTGGATTTTTCCCTTAGGGGATTGATCCCGGACCATAGCCAATAGCCCGATGTGTTGCTCTATTACGACGTTAATTAAAAAAATTACCAAAATATCACTGGAGTAACACAACGGGCTACTGACGACGGTTCGGGATCAAACCCGAAGGGAAAGAACCGAGGACAACACCACGTAATTTTGAACCACAGTCAGATGACTAGGTCACATCTGAGTAGGCACCCCACTCCCCAAACTTCTACTCCACGCAAAAGTGAGGACATTTGAGGTCACGACAGATTTAACGTGCACTTGCCTCATTTGTCGACGACGGTCTTTGGTTGGATTCGAACTCACAACCCTCAGGTTGCGAATCCGTTACTTTTCCATCCGGACTACCGCAGCCTTTCGAATATCAGAGAACATAAATATTCAAAAGATGTATAAAAAAGATAAAATTACCTCATTGTAACAGACTATTATTGAATTGAAATCATTAAAAGATATATCAACCTTAAGAAATATTATTCAACTTAAAATACCCGATTTTGATTGACGAGATATCTCGTCACTGGGGAAAAAAGTGATCTGATGTTGATCTCATCATGAAAAAATCAGTAATATCTTTATGACAAGTTGTTTCGTCATTAACAAAATTGGTCGGATTTTGATGAACGAAATATCTTGTCGTAACCACTTGGAGGTTTCAATCAATATTGTTTTTTGTTACATACATGACTCCTTAAAGGTTTAACAAAAAATAATGTAGTTTCTGCTGATACATGTGGAGCTCTTAAAATAAATACAGGGTGCGGCAGAAAGAACGTTCTGATTTCGAACGTCAATACAAAAAATACAAAGCAAGATAGAGAAATAAATCTTTTATTCCTAAGAAGTACACAGTATGCCATTGTCATCCATTAAGTTTTGAAGAGTACATCAGTTAAACGGCGACCGTCAATGTCGATGCAGTTTTGAAGTCTCTTTCGCAAATTTTTCATTGGTCTGCGGACCATGTCCAGCGGAATCGCCGTGATTTCTTGCGTAATTGCTCCCTTGAGTGCTTGCAAATTTGTTGGTCGGTGTTGGTACACTTTTGATTTGAGATAGCCCCGCAGGCAGCAATTACGCGAGAAATCGCGGAGGCTCCACTGGACATGGTCCGCAGATCAATTCAAAATTTCCGAAAGATACTTCAAACTGCATCGACTTTGACGGTCGCCATTTAACTGACGTACTCTTCAAAACTTAATGGATGACAATGGCATACTGTGTACTTCTTAGGTATAAAAAATTTCTTTCTCTATCTTGCTTTGTATTTTTTTTACGTTCCAAATCAGAACGTTCTTTCTGCCGCACCCTATACAAGGAACAAAAAAGTTCGAATCAATTGCGTCATATAGAAGGCTGTAAAAAAATTATGTTAGTGCTATGTTTCTACGAATCTTAAAAGTAACAACACCGAAGCGATGTCGCAATTCATAAGAATGTACACCCACGATTCATAATTCTTTGAAAAAGTTATCTCCAAGCTCTATTCTAAAATATTTCAATATCTATGACACGGCAGTCGTATTAAGGATTCCAAACAAAGCAGAAACAAGAGCAGTTTCATTTACACCACAAAGAAGTAAAAGGAATACGTATCTTGCTCAATCAACTTTTCACGGAACTTTTAAGACAATGAATACAATATGAAAAGGAAACCAAGCTAATAATTCCATTCTACAGGTCCTTTCAATAGATCCCTCCAATGAAATTGCCTTAGAAGCTTGACTCAAACTCCACGATTCTCCATGAAGCCCTAGAAATTAAAGGTGGGCAGTACAATTGTATTATTGAGACTGTTATTGACTCATAAAGTACGGTTCCCGGAGTTGAAAGAGACGTTCCAACAAGAAATCAGAAACAACCTGAACAAACGACGTAGCAGTCGAGTTAAATTCGGATTTATTTTGTGGTTGCTTCATTTGGTCTATTGGCTTGCAGGAATGGAAACAAGTCGGAGTAATTAAGTTGTATGGGGTAAGTTAGGAGAAGTATAAACCAAGGTGGAGCATTAACCCTTTCCCAAACAAACGATATAGAACGCCTTGGCTAGAACAGTGGTGTATGCGTACTAATGAAACTATACAGTTCTTTGGTTTCTTGTGCAAATCGTTTGTTTAGTTGCTCAGAGAATTCTTTATTGGATTCCGCAAAACAGTGTAGTCAATTCTTGTTTCTTTGCCACAGTTTTCACTCACTTTGTCAGCTCTTTGAAGCAATTGCCCATAAATTAAAATGTGGGCAGTAGAGTTATGTTATTGGAAATGCTATTGACTCAAAGTACGGTTCACGGGATTGAACCGTAGAGGTGAAATATAAGTAGATGACATTGCTATATTGAGAGGATCTTCAAAACGTGTAACCAATATTTCGACTAGTAGTCGCATGATTGCTCAGTGACAGTAGATTAGGTTGCATATTTGGTATCTTATCATCATGTTTGGCAATATAACACCTTATGACCTGATGAAAATGCGCATTTGTATAGAGTGGCGGCATTAGTGGTGAAATAGCCAAACGTCTACTACTAGCATATGATCAATGCACCAATCAGATGATGAATCATTGGATGGGCGTCTACGCCCACTCCATGGACCAATCATATGATGAATGTTAGGTTCCACCCAGCAGACGAGAGCAGTCTAAAGGTCATGTTACTACTAGCTTTGTTCACATGGATCCGGGGGATATAAAAAGGTTACTGTTGATCGCTCTACTTTTACATGTCCTCTAGTTTGAACTAGACGCTCCTACAAGAAATCAGAAAAGAAAGAATCCGAACAGAGACAATAAGTTCGTAAGTGTTAAATTCAAATTTACTATTTTTTTTATTTTGTTCTAATTGACGTGTGTCTTGTGAACTGTGAAACACAAGATCAGGTCCAGTGATCTGAAGTAGGACAGACACAGAAGAAGAATACAGATTTTATTATTTTACAAACACACAAATTAATCACTGGTAAAGACATAAGGGGTGCAGCTATCCACTTTTTGGTTAGGAACCACTTGGGCGGGAGTCTGACTTCTTCCTCGGACATCACATACAACCAGCCCTAGGACAGTAGCCCTAGTCGGTAATCGAACCACGAACCCAAAGCGTGGGTGCAGAGTGCTTTATCCACTTGGTCGGCAATTTTTCTAGTGCTGGATAGGAATAGAAATAATTTCGGATAACTAAGTTGTATGGGGCAGGTTAGGGTAAAATATTAATCAAACAAACACTACTATTAACCCTCTAGGCTTTACGTGATTTCTTAGTTATATAGTATTGCTTTACCCTCACAACACACATGAGTAAAAAACAACATCTATTGGTAGAGGGTTTAAGTTTTTAATTAGGAGGGAGGTCATGGTGCAAAGGCCATATTGAACTATGAAAACAAAGGTAGGACACATGAATTTACAATAGAGAACACTTCATAGTCCATTCAGTTGATGTCATATGTGATAATACCAAGGCAGAACTATCTCAAGGAACTCAGACGCATGAAGTTGTTGTGCAACCTTTTCGAATATTTTTTAATTGGGATTTATCAATCTCTCTATATTAAAAAAAAGTTACCGCCGTCGCCGCAGGATTGAAAACTGTGTTGTTTAGCTTGATTCTTAGACGGTTTCCCTAAAAAGTTCGGATCAGAAAAATATAAAAATTAACATGGTTTGTTCTTCGTCATGTTCCCTGGGCAATTGTAAAGATCTTTTCCCGATGCGGTTATTAGTTTAGGGTTTATTAAGTGTCGAAATTGGGGGTTTATTAAGGCGAGCAGGGGGCGGAGCCTCCTAGTAGAAGAAAAAAAGAACACTATAAAAAGTTGAAGGATAAAAATATAATAATAATAAATAAACAAAAATTTACAAATATGACAATCATGCTTATACTTTTGAAGATAATTTTGATTGTTTTTTAATATTTCTAAAAGAAAACGAGGACACCATAAAAACCATACCAGATATCTATTGAGCAGCCAAAGAAATTTTTTGCACAGTTCCAAAAGTTGAAATATTATTGAAAATTTTTTTAACAATTCTTTTATCCAATGCATCAGGAGAAAGATCGTCTTCTGTTTTAAAGCGTGTAAAAAACTATTAAAGGAGTACTATGCCAGAAGAAAGATGAATTAATATGGCCGTTCTGTATATAGAGCAAGAAATTTTAAACCGAATTGACGCTGCTAAAATAATAGATGAATTCGCTAAAAATAAAGCAAGACGGAAATTCATGTAAAAAATGTTTTTTATAAATTTATTTAATGTGTTATTGTTTGAAAAATGTTGATTACTTTTATGTTTTGAAAAAAATTAATGAGGGTTTTTCTTAAAACTTTTTCTTGAGTTAGTGGGCCCCGAAAATTTTACCGCTTGGGGCCCCCACTTGACTTGATCCGCCACTGTTGGTACCGCAAAGGAGATCCGACGTCTATTTATGAAGGAGCATCCACTGATCCCAAAAAGTAAATGACACTGATTCACACAACTAATTGCGAAAAATCAGATACAACTGAGATGCAAACTAAATACAGAAAATCACATGGAAAAGCTTTAAGCCCATGGAATTGCAGTGAACAAGATCCTACACCCCCAACAAGCATAGTAGATACTCTCACAATTAAACACTAATATTTTCCGTAATCCCTCAAAGGTTAGATTCCATAAGTACTTTTAACAGCTTTTATTCCATTCAAATACTTCTTCGATCTCTAGCTGACCCTCCAAGTGAGTTCGACTATATATCTTGTCCATCAAGATCTGACGTTATTCCAGTGACGAGATAACTCGTCGACATAAAACTGCCCTTTTACTCCAAGGGAATGAAGATCGAAGAGGGAAAAACAAAATCCCTTGAAGTGGTGACAAATTGGAAACGGTTTACTGCATGAGGCTGGTGACGCAGGGCAGTTTTCGACACGAAGATAAGCCACTAAGAAGGTTAGCAGTATGTATACGGGGAAAAGCACATTGAAAAGCTTTTAAGCTTATGGAATTCCAGTGAATAGGATCTTAACAAACAAGCATATACCTACCTAACACGATAAAACACTAATATTTCCTGTGCAGGGAATAGGATCTTAACAACTTCTTCTTCTTCTTCGAGTGGAAGCAAACCCCTCCGTACTGGGTTATTGAAAACACACAGAGGATTAACCAATGGCTAGGGAGAGCCTCTAAGTAGAAACTTAAGAAGGAGGGCCATTGGACTCGCCGTCCCAAAAGCCCTCGTCTGCCCGAGATGGGCAAGACGGGGAGTGGACGTGGTCGTCCCGTGATATGGTGTGCTACGATTTAGTGGTCCGGCTCCTTAATATCAATCAACTTTAGTTATGAGTTTGAGCCGGAAAAGTTTTCTTCGTAGATTCGAGTCGACGGGATGCTTCAGAGCACATATCTTAACCACCAACAAGCATAGTAGATACACTCACAATAAAACACTAATATTTTCCGTAATCCCCTCATAGGTTAGATTCCAAAAGTACTTTTAATAGTTTTTATTCCATTCATATACTTCTTCGATCTCTCTAATTGCCTCTCTTAACCCTCCAAGTGAATTCGATGATATATCTTGTCCATCAGGATCTGACTTTATTCCAGTGACGAGATATCTAGTCGACATAAAACTGCCCTTTTACTCCAGGGGAATGAAGATCGAAGTGGGAAAAACAAAATCCCTTTCCCGGAATTGGTGACAAATTGGAACAGGTTTTCTGCATAAGAGGCTGGTGACGCAGGGCAGTTTTCGACAAGAAAGTAAGCTATTAGTAGGGTTAGTAGTATGTATACCGAAAAGTACATTGAAAATCTCTTAAGCTTATAGAATTCCATTGAATAGGATCATAACAAACAGGCATATACCTACCGACCACGAAAAAACACTAATATTTCCTGTGCAGGGAATAGAATTTTAACCACCAACAAGCATAGTAGATACACTCACATTTAACCACTAATATTTTCCATAATCCCCTCATAGGTTAGATTCCAAAAGTACTTTTAATAGTTTTTATTCCATTCATATACTTCTTCCATCTCTCTAATTGCCTCTCTTAACCCTCCAAGTGGATTCGATGATATATCGTGTCCATCAGGATCAGACTTTATTCCAGTGACGAGATATCTAGTCGACATAAAACTGCCCTTTTACTCCAGGGGAATGAAGATCGAAGTGGGAAAAACGAAATCCCTTTCCCGGAACTGGTGACAAATTGGAACAGGTTTTCTGCATAAGAGGCTGGTGACGCAGGGCAGTTTTCGACAAGAAAGTAAGCTATTAGTAGGGTTAGTAGTATGTATACCGAAAAGTACATTGAAAATCTCTTAAGCTTATAGAATTCCATTGAATAGGATCATAACAAACAGGCATATACCTACCGACCACGAAAAAACACTAATATTTCCTGTGCAGGGAATAGAATTTTAACCACCAACAAGCATAGTAGATACACTCACATTTAACCACTAATATTTTCCATAATCCCCTCATAGGTTAGATTCCAGAAGTACTTTTAATAGTTTTTATTCCATTCATATACTTCTTCCATCTCTCTAATTGCCTCTCTTAACCCTCCAAGTGGATTCGATGATATATCGTGTCCATCAGGATCAGACTTTATTCCAGTGACGAGATATCTAGTCGACATAAAACTGCCCTTTTACTCCAGGGGAATGAAGATCGAAGTGGGAAAAACGAAATCCCTTTCCCGGAACTGGTGACAAATTGGAACAGGTTTTCTGCATAAGAGGCTGGTGACGCAGGGCAGTTTTCGGCACGAAGATAAGCCATTAAGAAGGTTAGCAGCATGTATACGGAAAATCACATTGAAAAGCTTTTAAGCTGATGGAATTCCAGGAAATGGGATGTTAACCATCAAGCGCAATACCTACCTACCACGATAAAAGACTAATATCTCCTGCAATATCGCCTCAGAGGTTAAATTCCATAAATACTTTTAACAATTTTTACTCAAATACTCGAGTCTCTAATTGAGGCGCTCAGAATCCTATGCGGTTAAGTCCAGAGAACAGAAATTGAGAAAATTAATGTTTTTTATACATAGATTTTTAAAATTTTTGGTTTATTGATTTAATTAGAAAAGTATAGAAAGTCTTATTTCAAAGGGTAGGCTCTGCAACGAAACAAGATATGTACAGAATGTGCAAATATAATGAAAGAAATTAATGTAAAAACAGATTGTTCTGTGTTTTCATGTGATAATGTATGGAAGCGCTCGTAAATGAATCTACTGAACTGGTGAAACGGAGATCACATGACGGATTATTATCTGGTTTACGCTTTTTTCAAGGAATAGTTTACGAACGCGGCCTCGACGTTACGAACACATATCGAAAGAATAATTTAGTTTTTATTTCAAAGTTTGTATAAAAAAATATTGAAAAAACAGTGGACATTCACAATGGCTTCGAAAATTATTGTAAATATATTTAGAAGCTATAAGGTCTTTTTGACCAAGAAAAACTAAGCAAGGAGTAAATCTTTTAAGAATTAAAAAGAATAATTTTTCTTCTCCATTAAAAGTTACAAAAATCAGAAAATATCAAGAAATTTACATAACCGCATTGTCTTTTGAGCGACTCACAGTTGTTTCAGTACGTAGGGCTGCGGTAGGAAGAGTAACGTATTATCAGCCGGATTGTTGCGAGTTCGAATCCAACCAAAGAACTTCGTGTACACAGAGGACTGGTGCAGGTTAAATCTTCATGGCCTCAAATGTCCTCGCGTTGGCGTGATGTAGAAGTTTGGAGAGTCGGGATTTGCCTCGTCATCTGACCGTGGTTCAAAATTACGCGGTGATGTCATTGAATCATTCCCTTAAGGGTTGATCCCGGACCGGCGTCAATGGACCGTTTTGTTGGTCCAGTGTGACGTTAATTAAAATACCTACCTTATTAGTTATGTATGGATTACCTTGTTGAAAAGTAATGTATTTATATTAATGGTGTCATTTTTACTTTTGATACAAATTGTATTTAATATTATTTAAATATGTCTGTGCATAATTTTTATTTAAAATAACCTACTTTCACGCTAAATTTTAGCAAAGGCTTTTTCTTGCTTGGTTTGATCTTTTCAATTTTCATAACACATCTTGCTCAAACAAATAAAAGTATCAAATACCAGTAAAGCTTACTCTATATCAAAAACAATAAAACCGTCCTTAAATTACTGCCTTATCTCTCCGAAAGGATGCAAACAGTGTATCTCCTGGAATGGATAGTAAGAAAACCCATGATACAAACTCACAATTGAATTCGAAAAATCAGTTACAATTTAGATTTGAACTAACTACAGATATAACTATATATATATATATATATATATATATATATATATATAACAATAACCTCACAACAACAATATAAACGCACTACAGTTAAACCTTGAAAAAGTATCTGCAATATATATATAATAAAAAAGGATGTTTGTGTGTGTATTTTCTATACAAATCTACACCGTTTGACCAATCCACACCAAACTTGGTACACTTATACTTTAGAACACTGCGGAAAACATAGGTTATTACTTTCCTTTCTTCAGACCAATCTATAGCTCTTACAACCAAGAAAATTGCCACACAGTTAGTTTCTTTTCTTGCAATAAATGAATATTGACAAGGAAGCACGTTCTACAGGGTTTGTCTATTTGAGTTAATACAGAGATGTGTCACGGTCCTATTTGAGCATTACTAAATTTCATAAATCATTATCGTCTTTATAAATATTTTTCTGTCTTCTTTGTAAATGCTCTATTTTAGATCAGGAAGTCCAAATTTGACACTGCATTTCTTTCGTTTTTCAGAATTCTACATGTTTTCATCGGAATTTCGTTTCTGTTTGTGTATATCTTAATAGTTTGCATTTTACAATATTCTGTATATTAATAATATTATTTCATTATTCAGGAATTAAATGTATATATTTGCATTCGAAGTAAATTGTAGAAGCTATAAAAAATTTAAACGATGTTAAAAAGTATTTTTCGTACAGCATAATTGATTGAAGTTAAAAAGTATTTTCTGTACAACTTAAAAGATTGCATTTTTCTTTGTAAGAAAAGTGATAATTCTAATTCATTTTTCAATCAAAATTTAACCATTTCAACCTGAGAAACGCCGGGTTATTCAGCTAGTTAACTATTAATCAGTTATGTCATAGCATTTCTAAATTTAACTACCGTCCATCTCGTTAAGGACTTCAAAAAATGCATTTTTACGACTGGCTTGATCTTTCGAGTTTTCCTCCACTTCTTACCTGAACTCGTTACAGAAAATCACTTCTGAAAGTTCTTACTCATGGAATTGCAGTAAATGGGATCGAAACCAATAAGCAGAGCAGAAACCCCATGCGCTTTAATTTTTTCTATAATCCCCTTATTGTTCCCCATAAGTATTTTAGCATGCTATTACTTATGTACCCATTTTCAATCAACAACAATATAAACGCACTGCAAGAAAACCGTATAAGTATTTACTATAAATCAAGCTGCGTCACGTCGCATTTCTAATTTTAATTCCCATCCTTTAAGTTAACGACTTCAATAATGCATTTTTACGCCTGGCTTGATCTTTCGAGTTTTCCTCCACTTCTTACCTGAACTCGTTACAGAAAATCACTTGTGAAAGTTCTTACTTATGGAATTGCAGTAAATGGGATCGAAACCAATAAGCAGAGCAGAAACCCCATGCGCTTTAATTTTTTCTATAATCCCCTTATTGTTCCCCATAAGTATTTTATCATGTTATTACTTATGTACCCATTTTCAATCAACAACAATATAAACGCACTGCAAGAAAACCGTATAAGTATTTACTATAAATCAAGCTGCGTCACGTCGCATTTCTAATTTTAATTCCCATCCTTTAAGTTAACGACTTCAATAATGCATTTTTACGCCTGGCTTGATCTTTTGAGTTTTCCTCCGCTTCTTTCCTGAACTAACTACAGAAAATTACATGTGAAAGTTCTTAAACTCATGGAATTGCGGTAAATGGGATCGAAATCAATAAGCCGAACAGAAACCCCACATACTTTCATATTTTCTGTAATTCCCTTAATGTTCTTGAGTATTTTAACATACTATTGCTTATCTACCCATTTTCCCTCAACAACAATAGAAACGCACTGCATGAAAACCTTTTAATGTATTTGCATACGTTGAAAAAGCCAATTTTGACGAACTTTTGCAATTCTTTTTTTATTCAACAAATTCTCTGTACTGTTGTGCTTCTAAAACAGTTTAAACTTTCAATGTGCGACTAATAGAAAAAAAGGTAGGTCAATTTAAAATTTGAATGACATTGTTGATTATACTGGAAGTAGCATAATGAAACAGGGACTAACAATAAGACTATTCTATTTTTACCATAATTTCCAACTTTTATCTGTTATAGTAAGTTAAAACATATAATAATTATGTTTCGATAAATTGATCGCTACAATTTTTTAATTAAATTCACTTATTTGTTACAAGAATTTCGCATTATCTTTACTGTCTTGGATTTTGTTTACAAGTATTTTTCTCAGAATTACATCTTAGGCATAACCATCGAATTCCAGAAATGATAACTAAAAAGTTATTGATGTATATTTATAAAAAATTTTATGCACATTCGAAATAGTGTTTGCTAGCGCATGCTCAATGATCAAATTGATATCTTTATTTTTTTCTTATTTATGAACTTGCATTTGAATATCAATTTTTCAAAATGATCAAAAATCCTTAAACAATTTTTCAATGAGTCATAAAACCTTTATTTTTTAATATCTTTCTATTTCTAGAAGAAGCACTAGATAACATCATGAAGTTTACTCTGATCATGTTATTTTGCTGCTAATTTAAATTGTATGCCCTGTATCATTTTTCAAAATTTCGAAAAAAACTTCAAATTTACACACAAAATTTCACTTTTTGTAAAATATATTTTTTGAATTTTAATTATAGATAGTGTAAAATTAATTTTGAACACAAATAATTATAAAAATAATATTAAATTGCTTCTGAATAGCATTTTTTTAAAGGGCGTAACATATGCAGATACCTTAAAACGTATCTATATAAATAAGAATGCAGTGTTTGTTTGTACATTCAATATTTTCGACCCATTTCAAGTTTTCTATCCGTTTTGGACTCTTCTGATGCCGAATCCGCCCTTTTCTCGTTTGGTGTCTGTCTGTCTGTCTGTCTGTCTGTCTGTATGTTGTGCCCTATACACGTCCGCGCGGTTTAAGATATTTTCATGGAAATTTGCATACAGTGAGTACTTATCTTCATTTAGTGAGTGGAATTGGTTGCGAAAGTCTGTCGGTCCGTCTTTCTGTTCTATGCTCGATTTTGTGTTTGTGTGTTTGTGTACGCATCACATGAATTGTATTCCATATATTTGATTACAGTGCATTTTATTTTATACATTATCTATTAATTTAGTGAATGCAATATTAAACATTTCTTTATTTTTATATTTAGATGAGTTTCATGCTAAAACACCTGAGTAAGTATACTTAAATCAACCATAATTTGGTAGTTTTGGCAAAATTGGAATATCTATTGAATATTACGATTACTTCGATTGCTTTACCAGTACTGCTGAAAAGTAATTTTTCTTCAAAAATTATATTTTTTAATTGAATTTCAGCTCGGATACTTCATTTATTTTGAGTCTTATTTTTGTTCTTTGCGCAATGAAAACGATTTCGGAATATTTGAGACAGACGATATTTTTCAACGAAACGAGAATGAACAAGATCGCGTGAGCAGTGATATTTTATATTTCTTTCGCTCTGAATTAATTTCACATTTCTAAATTTTGTGCACTTTTAGTTGTAAGTTGTGGCAACTGTGCGAGATCAAGAGATAAAAATGAATCACAAATTAATATCTTTAGAATAATTTTTCCGACATCTTTTATTTTGTTCTATTTCACTGTTTTCTGTTTTAAATATTTATTATTTTAATAAATGTGTTTTCCTTCTCATCACACGCAACAGCACCACAAAGTATTAGACTTAAAAATGTTAGGTAAGTCAGTATAAATTTTCAGTAAATTTTAAGTATAGTTATGCCATTATTGAAAGAATAATGCCGTTATTTAAAGAATAATGCCGTTATTTAAAGAATAATGCCGTTATTTAAAGAATAATGCCATTATTGAAAGAATAATGATGTTTAAAAATCCAAACTAGAACTTTTTCCAACATTAAAAAATTTGTTGTAATAATGACAGAAGGTTGCAAAATTTCACAATGTCGCATACCGGAGGCAAGAGTGCCACAAGTAAAAAAATATTGTTTTGTTGACTATGAGTGCGAGAGCACTCGCCGTAAATCGTAATTTTAATTAATTGAGTTGAACAGGAAAAGAACTTAAGAAAGGGAATTCCAAATCTCCCTCAAAATCGTCTTTTATAGTAGTAACCTTAGTATCACCTTTCGTCATTTTGTAGCTTTGTCATACAGCAATTGTGCGATGTATGTGAAATGTTAAAATAAATTTTTATTCTACAAAAAACGTAAGTCCTTATATATTTTGATTATGTCTTCAATCTAGAGTAAACCAATTCAAACCGAGTAAGGTCGGGTATTTTGCTAGTTTACTATAAATCAGTTGCGTCACGTCGCATTTAAATTTTAATTCCCGTCCTTCACGTTAACGACTTCAATAATGCATTTTTACTACTGGCTTTATCTTTTGAGTCTTCGTCCGCTTCTTGCCTGAACTAACTACAGAAAATTACATGTGAAAGTTCTTAAAACTCACGGAATTACAATGAATGGGATCGAAACCAATACGCAGAACAGAAACCCCACACTTTAATATTTTCTATAAACCTCTCCTTAATGTCTCCATAAGTATTTTAACATGCTATTACTTTTCTACCCATTTTCCCTCAACAACACTATAAACGCACTGCAGTAAAACCCTATAAGACGTATTCACTATAAATCAGCTGCTTCACGTCGCATTTTTAAATTTAATTCCCGTCTTTCACGTTAACGACTTCAATAATACATTTTTACGCCTGGCTTGATCTTTTGAGTTTTCCTCCGCTTCTTGCCTGCGCAAATCAAAACATCCAACACCAGTTACACTTACACTACATCAAAAGCGTCATTAAATCACAGCTTCCCTAGAACGACGCGGAAAGTGCATCTCTCATTTCGGGATTGATAACAAGCGAGCCTCATCTCGATAACAAGAAATACAGCTTCGCAAAAGACAGCTACTCATTATGTCCCGAAAACTCCCAACTTTCCGACGGCATGATTAAAAAACCATGGCTACACCACTCGAGCGAGAAATGCGGACAGCGTATTATAAATTTAAAACTCGAGTGGTACGGATGGCGATAACAAAGACCCGGGCACAGTCGTGAGCCAGGGAATTCAAGCCTTTGGAAAAGTTAATCTGCTCTTCCGGGTCTCCTCGAGAAAAGAAAGAGACGCTTAAGTTCCCCTCCTTGTAGAGTGCCCAGATCGTGATGCTTTTTAATTTAAAAGATGTTTATCCCGTCCCTAAGAGCCCCTTTATCCTGTTTTGAATGCAGTGACGTATCTGGTGGAAGTGTACGCAAGTGAGGAGATGTTTTTTATGGCTCGCAGAGTGCTTCTTGGAATTATTAATTCCCAAAGCTGGAGAAAATTAGGGGGTGGAATGGGATCCGGATGCTATTTTTGATTGGTTGGTACGAATTCGGAAGATCTAGGACAGTGTATCTCGACCCCCTGACATAAATGAGGAGGGAAGTGAGAGTTTTTTCTATAATTTGTCATTTTTGTTTCAGAAGCTATTTTTAAGAATAAATATTTTGTTGAGAAATATTCTTTAGGTGGGTTGTTGAATTAACTTCACACTGGAGCAACATAAGGGGATGGTGGCGACTGTCTGGGATCAATCCCGAAGGGGAAAAGATCAGAGGACAGCAGCACGTAACTTTCAACTACAGTTGAAAGACGAGGTCAACATCTAAGCTGAAATCCCACTCCATAGAGGGAACATAAAAGTAGAGTGATTGGGTGAGTCGAATTCGGGAGATCTAGATTTCTTCTGGAATTTGTCATTTTTGTTTCAGAAGCTATATTTTTAAGAATAAATATTTTGTTGAGAAATATTCTTTAGGTGGGTTGTTGAATTAACTTCACGCTAGAGCAACATAAGGAGATGGTGGTGACAGTCCGGGATCAATCCCGAAGGGGAAAAGATCCGAGGACAGCACCACGTAACTTTCAACTGCGGTTGAACTACGAGGTCAATGACTAAGTTGGAATACCACTCCATAGAGGAAACATGAAAGTAGAGTGATTGTGTGAGTCGAATCCGGTTGATCTAGATTTCTTCTGGAATTTGTCATTTTTGTTTCAGAAGCTATATATTTTTTTTAAAATAAATATTTTGTTGAGAAATATTATTTTGGTGTGGGTTGTTGAATTAACTTCACACTGGAGCAACATAAGGGGATGGTGGCAACTGTCTGGGATCAATCCCGAAGGGGAAAAGATCCGAGGACAGCACCACATAACTTTCAACTACGGTTGAACGACGAGGTCAACACCTAAGCTGAAATCCCACTACATAGAGGGAACAGGAAAGCAGAGTGATTGGGTGAGTCGAATCCGGTTGATCTAGATTTCTTCTGGAATTTGTCATTTTTGTTTCAGAAGCTATATATTTTTTTTAAGAATAATTATTTTGTTGAGAAATATTCTTTAGGTGGGTTGTTGAATTAACTTCACGCTGGAGTAACATAAGGGGATGGTGGCGACTGTCTGGGATCAATCCCGAAGGGGAAAAGATCCGAGGACAGCACCACGTAACTTTCAACTACGGTTGAACGACGAGGTCAACACCTAAGCTGAAATCCCACTACATAGAGGGAACAGGAAAGTAGAGTGATTGGGTGAGTCGAATTCGGGAGATCTAGATTTCTTCTGGAATTTGTCATTTTTGTTTCAGAAGCTATTTTTTTAAGAATAATTATTTTGTAGAGAAATATTCTTTAGGTGGGTTGTTGAATTAACTTCACACTGGAGCAACATAAGGGGATGGTGGCGAATGTCTGGGATCAATCCCGAAGGGGAAAAGATCAGAGGACAGCAGCACGTAACTTTCAACTACAGTTGAAAGACGAGGTCAACATCTAAGCTGAAATCCCACTCCATAGAGGGAACATAAAAGTAGAGTGATTGGGTGAGTCGAATTCGGGAGATCTAGATTTCTTCTGGAATTTGTCATTTTTGTTTCAGAAGCTATATATATTTTTAAGAATAAATATTTTGTTGAGAAATATTCTTTAGGTGGGTTGTTGAATTAACTTCACGCTAGAGCAACATAAGGAGATGGTGGTGACAGTCCGGGATCAATCCCGAAGTGGAAAAGATCCGAGGACAGCACCACGTAACTTTCAACTGCGGTTGAACTACGAGGTCAATGCCTAAGTTGGAATACCACTCCATAGAGGAAACATGAAAGTAGAGTGATTGTGTGAGTCGAATCCGGTTGATCTAGATTTCTTCTGGAATTTGTCATTTTTGTTTCAGAAGCTATTTTTTAAAATAAATATTTTGTTGAGAAATATTATTTTGGTGTGGGTTGTTGAATTAACTTCACACTGGAGCAACATAAGGGGATGGTGGCAACTGTCTGGGATCAATCCCGAAGGGGAAAAGATCCGAGGACAGCACCACATAACTTTCAACTACGGTTGAACGACGAGGTCAACACCTAAGCTGAAATCCCACTACATAGAGGGAACAGGAAAGCAGAGTGATTGGGTGAGTCGAATCCGGTTGATCTAGATTTCTTCTGGAATTTGTCATTTTTGTTTCAGAAGCTATTTTTAAGAATAATTATTTTGTTGAGAAATATTCTTTAGGTGGGTTGTTGAATTAACTTCACACTGGAGTAACATAAGGGGATGGTGGCGACTGTCTGGGATCAATCCCGAAGGGGAAAAGATCCGAGGACAGCACCACGTAACTTTCAACTACGGTTGAACGACGAGGTCAACACCTAAGCTGAAATCCCACTACATAGAGGGAACAGGAAAGTAGAGTGATTGGGTGAGTCGAATTCGGGAGATCTAGATTTCTTCTGGAATTTGTCATTTTTGTTTCAGAAGCTATTTTTAAGAATAATTATTTTGTAGAGAAATATTCTTTAGGTGGGTTGTTGAATTAACTTCACACTGGAGCAACATAAGGGGATGGTGGCGAATGTCTGGGATCAATCCCGAAGGGGAAAAGATCCGAGGACAGCACCACGTAACTTTCAACTACGGTTGAACGACGAGGTCAACACCTAAGCTGAAATCCCACTACATAGAGGGAACATGAAAGTAGAGTGATTGGGTGAGTCGAAATCGGGAGATCTAGATTTCTTCTGGAATTTGTCATTTTTGTTTCAGAAGAGCATTTTTTTTAAGAATAAATACTTTGTTGAGAAATATTCATTAGGTGGGTTGTTAAGTAAACGTCATATTGGAGTACCATATATATAATATATCCTTCCCTTTGGAATTGTCGTTGCGTTGATCCAGCGTGACGTTAATTAACTACCTACCGTACCTTTGAGTGTCAAGCTTACTTCGCATCAATCCTCTATTGACGGATCCTAAAATGTTATCCTCCAAGTGGTTTCGACGAGTTATCAAATCCATCAAGATATGACCAACTGTGCTAATGACAACATATCTCGTCAAAAAGATGTTGCCAATTTTTGAATGCTAACGAGAACAAGATCAGGTCAGTTCTCTTCTACTGACGAGATCAAGATCAGGTCAGTTTCTCTTCTAATGACGAGATCAAGATCAGACCAGTTCTCTTCTAATGACGACATCAAGGTCAGGTCAGTTCTCTTCTAAAGACGAGATCAAGATCAGGCCAGTTCTCTTCTAATGATGAGATCAAGATCAGACCAGTTCTCTTCTAATGACGACATCAAGGTCAGGTCAGTTCTCTTCTAAAGACGAGATCAAGATCAGGCCAGTTCTCTTCTAATGATGAGATCAAGATCAGATCAGTCATCTTTTAATGACGAGATATCTCTTCTGTCAAGATCTGGTCAGTTTTGCTAATGATGAGATCACGATCAGGCCAGTTTCTCTTCTAATGACGAGATCAAGATGAAGTCAGTTCTAATGATGAGATCAAGATCAGATCAGTCCTCTTTTAATGACGAGATATCTCTTCTGTCAAGATCTGGTCAGTTTTGCTAATGATGAGATCACGATCAGGCCAGTTTCTCTTCTAATGACGAGATCAAGATGAAGTCAGTTCTCTTCTAATGACGAGATCAAGATGAAGTCAGTTCTCTTCTAATGATGAGATCAAGATCAGATCAGTTCTCTTCTAAAGACGAGATCAAGATCAGATCAGTTCTCTTCTAATGATGAGATCAATATCAGATCAGTCCTCTTTTAATGACGAGATATCTCTTCTGTCAAGATCTGGTCAGTTTTGCTAATGATGAGATCACGATCAGGCCAGTTTCTCTTCTAATGACGAGATCAAGATGAAGTCAGTTCTCTTCTAATGATGAGATCAAGATCAGATCAGTTCTCTTCTAATGACGACATCAAGGTCATATCGGTTTTCTTCTAATGACGAGATCAAGATCAGGCCAGTTCTCTTCTAATGATGAGATCAAGATCAGATCAGTCCTCTTTTAATGACGAGATATCTTTTCTGTCAAGATCTGGTCAGTTTTGCTGATGATGAGATCACGATCAGGCCAGTTTCTCTTCTAATGACGAGATCAAGATGAAGTCAGTTCTCTTCTAATGATGAGATCAAGATCAGATCAGTTCTCTTCTAATGACGACATCAAGGTCAGATCAGTTTTCTTCTAATGACGAGATCAAGATCAGGCCAGTTCTCTTCTAATGATGAGATCAAGATCAGATCAGTCCTCTGTTAATGACGAGATATCTCTTCCGTCAAGATCTGGTCAGTTTTGCTAATGATGAGATCAAGATCAGGCCAGTTTCTCTTCTAATGACGAGATCAAGATGAGGTCAGTTCTCTTCTAATGATGAGATCAAGATCAGATCAGTCCTCTGTTAATGACGAGATATCTCTTCCGTCAAGATCTGGTCAGTTTTGCTAATGATGAGATCAAGATCAGGCCAGTTTCTCTTCTAATGACGAGATCAAGATGAGGTCAGTTCTCTTCTAATGATGAGATCAAGATCAGATCAGTTCTCTTCTAATGACGACATCAAGGTCAGATCAGTTCTCTTCTAATGACGAGATCAAGATCAGGCCAGTTCTCTTCTAATGATGAGATCAAGATCAGATCAGTCCTCTGTTAATGACGAGATATCTCTTCCGTCAAGATCTGGTCAGTTTTGCTAATGATGAGATCAAGATCAGGCCAGTTTCTCTTCTAATGACGAGATCAAGATGAGGTCAGTTCTCTTCTAATGATGAGATCAAGATCAGATCAGTCCTCTGTTAATGACGAGATATCTCTTCCGTCAAGATCTGGTCAGTTTTGCTAATGATGAGATCAAGATCAGGCCAGTTTCTCTTCTAATGACGAGATCAAGATGAGGTCAGTTCTCTTCTAATGATGAGATCAAGATCAGATCAGTTCTCTTCTAATGACGACATCAAGGTCAGATCAGTTCTCTTCTAATGACGAGATCAAGATCAGGCCAGTTCTCTTCTAATGATGAGATCAAGATCAGATCAGTCCTCTTTTAATGACGAGATATCTCTTCCGTCAAGATCTGGTCAGTTTTGCTAATGATGAGATACCTCGTCGAGACAATCACCAGGAAGGTTAACAAAATAAAGACTAACTTTTTGGGGAGGCAGAGACACTAAATAGTCAAACTTTATTTTTGTCAGAAATTTTTGTACGGTAATGTTTACAGAAATTTTTTGTTTCACCATTCACCTTTTTACAAAAAGCTTTTTTCTGTACTCCTTTGTTCTAAGGTCATTTTTCGCAGTTTTTATTAGACACAAATACATTTTAACATGGCATTTTCTAGAAGTTTACTCGTCCTCAAAATCCCAGTCCCCATTCATAATTATGTAATGTAGTTTTGAAAGCGTATTCCACGTCGTAAATTATATATATATATATATATATATATATATATATATATATAATTATATATATATTTCATAAATCTCAGCTCTATTTGATATGCATGAGTATTAAAATATTACAAAGTGCAAGAAGATGCAATGTGAACGGCATTTATACTTAAACGAACTTTCCTCTTAAATCCTTAAGAACCCCGTTCATTCTCCTTATATAAAAGCGTGGATGTGCCAGTCTTAGGTGCTCTCCCCAGTAGTTTTTAATTAAATTCTTCACAGTTCCATCAGATCTGCAATAAAGCCTGTCACCCTGATTGAAGGATAGGCGTAAGTAAATTCAAGAGCTTCAACAATTTTCTTTCAAGGAATTCGAGATGAAAGTACATTCTCGATCACTTCCCCTAATTTGCAAGTGATAAAAGTTCTTGACGTAGGACTACGTTTATCACCTCTTGCTGTATGAAGTTACTTACGACCGACCACCTGTGACAAAAAAAAAGCCCCAATCGATATCGTTATATCGTTAAATATGCCTGCTGAACATTCATAGCTTTTTGGTATTTGCTATTTTCAATTAACGTCACACTGGAGCAACACAACGTGCTATTGGATACGGTCCGCGATCAACCCTCGAAGGGAGAGAACCGAGGACAACACCACGTAATTTTGAACCACGGTCAGTTGACGAGGTCCCATCGGAGCTAGCACTCCATTCTCAAAACTTTCACAACAGGCTAACGTGAGGCTACTACTGAATTGCACCAGCCCCCGTTGTATATGACGGTCTTTGGTTGGATTAGAACTCGCAATCCTCCGGTTGCTAGGATATTGATCTTTCAACCGGGCTACCTCGGCTCTGTAACAAAGGGGTTTTATCGTAAATAGCAGGAGTTCAATTCGTAACGTGCGAATTGTTACGTTAACGTTACGAACGCAATTACGAACGAAACGATAAAGTAAATTATCGTTTCCACAACCCTTCCCCTCAATCCTTTTGGGCGGGGGAAATGGTGCAATACTTCTAGGCCGTTTGAGTCAGTTTATCTCGGCAATCGAGAGCGCAGCACGACTGTGTGGTATTTTCTTACTCTCTCGGTGAGATTTATTCAATGGTTGGAGAAGAACTTGGAATCCTCCGGTTGCTAGTATGTTGATCTTTCAATCGGACTAACTCGGCCCTATAACACTGGGTTTTTTTCGTAAATAACAGGAGTTCAGTTCGTAACGCGCGTAAATCATCGTTTCGACAGCCCTCCCCTCTATCCTTGTAGGCGGGGGAAATGGTGCAATATCTTCTTGTTGTGAGAAGGAAGACCCCTCCGTGTTACCCTTAACGTTGTGTATTTATAATTGCCACTTTAATGGCTGGGAAAATGGTGCAATATTTCTAGGCACGCCGCCGCGCTTGACTCAGTTTATCTCGGCAATCGGGAGCGCAGCACGACTGTATGGTATCTTCTCACGCTCTCGGTGACATTTATTCAAATGGACAAAGAACATCTCGCTTTAGTTTGAACTGAAAAGTGTAACCGATGAACATTTTCGACAATATCGCGGTTTATATGGACAATCGCTAGCGCATCCCGACTGTGCGTGTTATCGTGTAAAAGCTCTCGACGAGATCTATTCAACAATATGAAAACAACGCTGTGGTTTGAACTGAACGCGTTAAAAAGTGTTTTCTTGTGAGTTGGTGAACACATGAAAATATCGTGTTTTATCTGGACAATCGTGAAGGTAACACATATGTATGTGGTATCTTTTAAAAGCTCTCAACGAGATATATTTAAGTTTATGAATAACGGCGTCACAGTGTATTTAACTGAACATGTTAAAAATTGTTTTCTTGTGAAATGTTGAACACTTCAAAAAATGTCGTGGTTTATCTGGACAATCGTGATTGCAGCACGACTGTGCTTGTTATCGTTCAAAAGCTCTCGACAAGATCTAATTAAGTACTATATGAAGAACACATCGCAGTGCTTTGAACTGAACATGTTTAAAATTATTTTCTTGTGAACTGGTGAACACTTTTGAAAGTATCGTAGTTTAAGTGGACAAAAAAATCGTAAGAGCGTAACACAACTGTACGTGGTATCTTTTCAAACTCTCAACCAGATCTATTCAGGTATATGAAAACGTATCACAATGGTTTGAACTTAACAGGTTAAAAATTATTACCTTGTAAGGAAGTGAGTACTTGAAAATATTGCGGTTTATCTGCACAATCGTGAGCACAACACAACTGTATGTGGTATCGCCTAAAAGCTATCATCGCAATCTATTCAAGTATACGAGAAATATTTCGCAGTGGTTTGAACTGAACATTTTAAAATGTTTTCTTGTGAATGAGAACAGTTCTGACAATACCGCTGTTTATCTGGACAATCATTAGATCAATACGACTGTGATTGGTATCGCTTTAAAACGATTCTCGACGACTTCTACTGAAGTATACGGTGAATATTTCGCATGGGTTTGATCTGAGCGTTTTAAAAATTGTCTTCTTGTGAACCGGAGAACACTTTTGACAATATTCCAGATTATCTGGACAGAGAGTAGTGAACACAACATTACTGTGCATGATACCGTTTAAATCTCCCGACGACATTTGAACCAAATATATGAACACTTCACAGTGATTTTAACTGAACATTAAAAAAAATATTTTCTTATAGGTATGTAGGAAGTTACTTAACGTCACACTGGAACAACACAACGGAATATTGGAAATATTCAAAGACAACGCCTTGTAATTTTAAGTCACAGTCGGATGACAAGAACAACTCCCAAGTAGGTACTCCACACTCCAAACTTCCACACCACGCCAACGCGATGACATTTGAAGCCACGGCAGATTTTACGTACAGCAGCCTCCGTGTACACGAAAGTATTGCGTCGAACCGAGTTTCGAGCTCGCAACCCTCTGGTTGCTAATCCATTGCTAATCTTCTGGTTGCTAATCCATTGCTAATCTTCTGGTTGCTAATCCGTTGCTAATCTTCTGGTTGCAAATCCGTTGCTAATCTTCTGGTTGCTAATCCATTTCTAATCTTGTGGTTGCTAATCCGTTGCTAATCTTCTGGTTGCTAATCCATTGCTAATCTCCTGGTTGCTAATCCATTTGTTATCTTCTGGTTACTAATCCATTGCTAATCTTCTGGTTGCTAATCTTCCAACTATGCTATTCAACTCTTTTTGCTTTTCCAACTATGCTTGGACACTTTTATCGCAAATTATGCAAACTGATCTGTCTAATCGCAGTCCTACACTCCAAGCAGATGGCTTAATCAGAACTGCGGTTTTTATCCTACACTCCCAAAAAAACAAGGAGTTTTGGTCTTCCGTTATCTCCGCGAAGGATCATTCAACGACTGCGCAATGAATCGACTCTACAATAGATTCTCCCAGAAAACTATCCTCTTTTATTCCGCAGAAACTTGGAAGAGGTGGTACGGAAATAGTCCTAGACTCGAGCAACTTCTTACTTGCGGGACAAAAAACCAATAAAGATTCGGATTGGAACTGGGGACAACCCGATTGAAGAGATTCTGGAGGCGATGAAAGTTTGACGAAGCAGAAAATCCTCGCAGTTCTACGACTAAAGAAGAGTATTGCAGGACGCGGATAGCTGGTGGATGCTGTGAGTGCACGCTAAAGTAGCTTTGAAGTGGTGAGTAAACTTGAAAATTATGCAGAAAAAAAGGTCGTGAGGCTGTATCCGTGAGCGTGTGAGTGAAATGGTCGGTTGAGTTTAATGGTGAATGGTCCAAAATAGGACAAGCTGTGCCAATGCGAGATAAAACCGTTAAAGCATTGTGTAAATAAACTAAGAGTAAAATTATAGAGATCAAAAGCGGAATGTATCTACGGAGTGAAGTAAACTCGTTAATCAAAATACATGAAGCAATGATTTGTGTGGTAAAAATTGGAGGCCGCGGTAGCCCAGTTGGAAGAACAACATATTAGAAAGCACGGGTTGAGAGTTCAAGACTCGGTCCTGCCAAAGAACGCCGAAAACATGGGGGCTGCCGCAACTCCTACTGAATATGAGATAAACTGTAATGAAGCAAGTATAAAGATGGGATGTTTTAATAAATGATTCAATGTACTCATTTAACTGTGTTCTGTAACTATGTTTCGTCTAATTTCAAAGTTTTCAACTCCGACTAATCGTGAAGTAAACCTAGGATGTCATAAGTATAAAGATGAAATGTCTCATTGAAATATCTACTATTGAATGAGTTTGCCGAGGATGCTACAAAAAGTGCATATTTTCCGTTACAGCAAGCCATTATTAACCTTGAACTGCTGTCATGGGTCTCACAGACCCCAAGTCATTTTTGACGGGTCGTTTCCACCCCTTATAGTGAATATTGGTCCTTGTCCTATTCATTACCTTCCTACTACGTCCAACAGAAGTCATATTCCAAGACTGGTTTGGCTGCCTCAACTATTTCGTATTTCACACTATTTGCATTTCCCGCGTGGTCTCTTTGACCCCTTCACAGCATTTGCGTTACCGTTCTTGTTGAATGAAACCGTTTAAGTTTGAGTAGGGAATTTCGGCAGAGAACCTAAAATGGCAACACACTTTACTAATAAACGACCTGTGTATCTTACACAAAAAATAAATTCAGGATACTGTTGATAATTGGTCGGAAATATAGAGTACTGGGACAGTGAAATTTCGGATAATATTATTGAATGCGAACACGAAACGGATTCGAAAATTTATGCAGATGAAGATGAAGAAATTTCAAGTACGTCTTCACAGGAAGAATATTTCTACGGAAAGAATAACTTCAAATGGGATGCCGGGGGGGGGGGGCAATCGTGCCGTTAGAACACCAAAACCCAACATAGTTTTACAGTTTCCAGGGTTGAAACATCCTGAAAAATTAGGTCCGAAAGCTGAGCCTTCAGAGACATGGAATCTACTTAACTTATATAGTAATATAAAATATATTTCATGTTAAGAATTAAATTATCTAAATTTAAAATGTATAAATAATAATTATCTAAAGAATCTTTCATTAATATATTATATTAATCAACTTTATACACACTTTTGTGAGCGAGGTCTGAGAGACCCCATCCACACTATACTAGACGGATTGTGACACAGCAGTTATGGGTTAAGATGTACTTTAAAAGATGCTTTAAAGTACTTTAAAGTATTAAGATATGTCTGTAAAACATTTTATTCTCCTCTTTGTTGCGAGGGAGTCATGGAATCTACATGTCACCAACTAATTACATCTATTTTAATCAGTCATTCATCAATGGCCACTGGTCTCATCGCGAAAGGCAAATGTCAAATTGAGACTGATTGGACACACGCATTTCTCCCGTTATCATCCTTTGCTGGGCAACAGGCTTATGAGGAACGTGTGGAGTCCATTTTTACTGTTCATCACATACTAATTTTCTGTCATGATTCTACTCATCATCGTCATAGACTTGTTTAGAAGCACATTTTTAAACTCGGAAGATTTGATTGTGAAAACTCATCCGAATATTTTTGCATTTTTACATTCTATTGATTTTTCTGTGTGCGCAAAAGCAAGCCGAGAATTTAAATGAAATCATTAATTTAAATGAAATTAATTAATTTTAAACGAACAGGATAATTTTTACTGTGCGCGTGCAACTGCAGCCTTTCGTATTAGTAAATGTTATAACATTTATTAAACATAACTGCAATGCTAGTGAATTTATTTTTATCATGCACGCGAAAACTATGATATCGTGCATGCATTTTTTGTTTATACACGAACGCAAATTGAAATCATGAATGTATTTTTTCAGCACGCACGCAAATATTATTATATTGTGAATGTATTTTTTAATTATGCATTCGAAAACTATGATATTGCGAATGTATTTTTTAGTTATGCATACGAAAACTGATATTTTGAAGGTATTTTTCTTTTGCAAAAGAAAACTAGTTTATTGTGAACGTATTTTTTAATCAAGCATGGCAAAAACTATGATGTTGTGAGTGTATTTTTTAACTATGTACACGTAAAACTATAATATTGTGAATGCAGTTTTTAACTACGCACTCGAAAACTGTGATAATGTGAATGTGGTTTTTAATTATGGAACGCGAAAACTATTATATTGTGAACTTATTTTTTAATTATGCAAGCGAAAACTATGATAAAACATATGTATTTTCTAATTATGCACGCGAAAACTGTGATATTGTGAATGTATTTTTTAATTATGCACCCGAAAAGTATTATATTGTTAATGTGTTTTTAAATTATACACGCAAAAACTATGATATTATGAACTTATTTTTAAATACACCGTTCAAACTGACCGTGACGTGGAATGCGATTAAAATTTGGAATTTAATAGAATGGAGTCTGAGTGAAAAAGAGAGTTGATCGTTGTTCTTTGTAATTTTGGAATCATCTTCAGTTTGTTAATCAATGTTTTATTTTGCTATGTATTCTACCGAAAAGCTTATCCACACCTATATAATACCAACAAACAAATGTTCTGGTCACCCAAAAAGTGAATAGAGTAAATCTTTATCTAAGATAAATAAATAATTTATATTGGAGATAAAGACTCATTAATTCACTAATATAACTAATAATTTAGTTGTTATGTTAGATATAATTCTAATCCAACATAACAACTAAACGGTTAGACTCAGATTACCACGGTACATCTCGACGGTTTTCTTAACTGCACCTAATATTTTTTACCCCTTCATATCTTTAACATCCCAAAATACCTTTCATTGTTGATGACGTGTCATAAATTATATCAAGAAGCTTCTTAAATGTCTACGTATTCAAGAAATATAAATAGAATTTAGAGCAACCATGGTTTTAATCTCGCATTATATCATCTCAGCGGCAGAACTTTATAACCCACCAAGTGGTTTTGACGAGATACTTCGTTCATCGAGATCAGACCAATTTTGCTAATGACGAGCTATCTCATCCATCAAAGATCTGACCAATTTTGCTAATGACGAGCTACCTCATCCATCAAAGATCTGACCAATTTTGCTAATGACGAGCTACCTCATCCATCAAGATCTGACCAATTTTGTTAATGACAAGCTATTTTATCCATCAAAATTTGACCAATTTTTCTAATGACGAGCTATCTCATCCATCAAAGATCTGACCAATTTTGCTTATGACGAGCTACCTCATCCATCAAGATCTGACCAATTTTGTTAATGACGAGCTATTTTATCCATCAAAATTTGACCAATTTTTCTAATGACGAGCTATCTCATCCATCAAAGATCTGACCAATTTTGCTAATGACGAGCTACCTCATCCATCAAAGATCTGACCAATTTTGCTAATGACGAGCTACCTCATCCATCAAGATCTGACCAATTTTGTTAATGACGAGCTATTTTATCCATCAAAATTTGACCAATTTTTCTAATGACGAGCTATCTCATCCATCAAAGATCTGACCAATTTTGCTTATGACGAGCTACCTCATCCATCAAGATCTGACCAATTTTGTTAATGACGAGCTATTTTATCCATCAAGATTTGACCAATTTTGCTAATGACGAGCTATCTCATCTATCAAAGATCTGCCCAATTTTGTTAATGACGAGCTATTTTATCCATCAAGATTTGACCAATTTTGCTAATGACGAGCTATCTCATCCATCAAAGATCTGACCAGTTTTGCTAATGACGAGCTATCTCATCAATCAAGATCTGACCAATTTTGTTAATGACGAGCTATTTTATCCATCAAAATTTGACCAATTTTTCTAATGACGAGCTATCTCATCCATCAAAGATCTGACCAATTTTGCTTATGACGAGCTACCTCATCCATCAAGATCTGACCAATTTTGTTAATGACGAGCTATTTTATCCATCAAGATTTGACCAATTTTGCTAATGACGAGCTATCTCATCTATCAAAGATCTGCTCAATTTTGTTAATGACGAGCTATTTTATCCATCAAGATTTGACCAATTTTGCTAATGACGAGCTATCTCATCCATCAAAGATCTGACCAGTTTTGCTAATGACGAGCTATCTCATCAATCAAGATCTGACCAATTTTGTTAATGACGAGCTATTTTATCCATCAAAATTTGACCAATTTTTCTAATGACGAGCTATCTCATCCATCAAAGATCTGACCAATTTTGCTTATGACGAGCTACCTCATCCATCAAGATCTGACCAATTTTGTTAATGACGAGCTATTTTATCCATCAAGATTTGACCAATTTTGCTAATGACGAGCTATCTCATCTATCAAAGATCTGCCCAATTTTGTTAATGACGAGCTATTTTATCCATCAAGATTTGACCAATTTTGCTAATGACGAGCTATCTCATCCATCAAAGATCTGACCAGTTTTGCTAATGACGAGCTATCTCATCAATCAAGATCTGACCAATTTTGTTAATGACGAGCTATTTTATCCATCAAAATTTGACCAATTTTTCTAATGACGAGCTATCTCATCCATCAAAGATCTGACCAATTTTGCTTATGACGAGCTACCTCATCCATCAAGATCTGACCAATTTTGTTAATGACGAGCTATTTTATCCATCAAGATTTGACCAATTTTGCTAATGACGAGCTATCTCATCTATCAAAGATCTGCCCAATTTTGTTAATGACGAGCTATTTTATCCATCAAGATTTGACCAATATTGCTAATGACGAGCTATCTCATCCATCAAAGATCTGACCAGTTTTGCTAATGACGAGCTATCTCATCAATCAAGATCTGACCAATTTTGTATTGGCGAGGTTTCTCATCCATCAAGATCTCGCCAATTTTGCTAATGACGAGTTATCTCATCCATCAAGATTTCACCAATTTTGCTAATGACGAGATACCTCGTTCATAAGATTTGGCCAATTTTACTAATGTCGAGCTATCTCGTTCATCAAAATATTGCCGATTTTTTTATGACAACGAGATCAAGACCTAGCCAGTTTCCTTCTAAGGAGGAGATATCTCGTCCATCAAGATCTGGTCAGCTTTCTTTTAATGACGAGATACCTTGTCGAGACAACCACCAAGAGGGTTAAAAAAATATTTAAGACATGAAGTTAAAATTTAATAACAATCTAACATAACAACTAAACGGTTACACATTTGTTTACGAGCAACAGTAATGCTTAAAAATGGGGCCAAATACGCAACAGGAGCGTAAAGAAAAAGTATCGTTAGAAATCAACATTTTTAGGAAATAAAAAAAGAAACGAAAGAGAAGCGTGAAAGAATGTCGAGGAAGAGAATCAACAGAAGATATTTTAAGAACATCAATCTGTACTTTCAGCTCAACTCTATCCTCTACAAACCCATTTCGCTATCTCTATTATATTAAATGAAGCTTGCCAAAACAAAATGTGACAAACTAATAGAAATAAAATGAAAACATTGTTAAGGAATAAAATCTGGTACATTCTTCTGGGAAAAGATAAAACCATAACGGTGGAAACACAAAAAATATCGTTTTTTCAAAGTATTTCATACTGCCTGCGTTAGATAAGTGACGCGAGTTGATAACAGAGAGGAAACTTACAAAAACTGTCAAACTTTTTTACCTTTACAGAATCTAACAAGAACAAAACAAAGTCAATATAAACTCGCCTAAAGAATTTTATTGAGGAGTTATCTTTTTAATGGCGATATTTTGTCCCTGCTTTTATGTATTGTAGTCCGATAGAAAAATTCTTATCGTTACAATAATGATATATAACATTCCTTATTAAACGTTCACACTTCCTTTAATCCGTGTCTATGTTACCGCTAAAGCTCGTAAACCGTAAATGTGAACATTACATAGCTAATCTGCAGATAAACTGATTTGCTCCGTTAACGTGCGGAATCAAGAATTGTCCGCATTTATCCTAGGTAATATGCACATTAACGGCTTCCGTATCGTTTAAGTTCAAAAGTTTGTTTCTCTCATTTCCTTTTCCTACACCTTCCCTCTCTCCCTCCACTTTGAGTTTGTTTCCTTAGTTGCAATAATATTTTAAACCGTTTGATTCTTTCTGTTATAAATTTTATAGTTTTTTATAATTAATTATAATTTTTTAATTTATTGATGATTGATTCTATCAACTAATTTGTTGATTGTTTGATTGTATTAACTTGAATCCTTAGATATCGAAAAATAAATAAATAACATTGTGTTAATTTAAGCGTACAGAAACGTTGCTGTTGTTCCAGCAAAGATCTTATGTTTACTTTAACGAGTGTCTTGTAGATGATGTGCAGATTATCTAGGAAATTTGCAGATTTGTTCCAGCAAAACTTTTATTTTCAGTTTAACGAGTGCCTAGTAGGCAATGTGCAGATTATCTAGGGAATCAGCAGACTGCCTAGGTAATTTGAGAAATAAAACAATTTTCGGCACTTAACGAATCACCCTAGTTAATCTGCACATTACCTAGACAATCTGTATAATAACTTATTACTGCACTTTAGCGGTAACATCTACAAATTTGACGCGGCTGTTGCTTGCTTGGAGTCGTATTCTCGCAGTGTCGTGGAGTGAAGACTAAATGACTGCTTGATGAAACCTCTGTGTAGTAAAATAGGATTTAAAAATCAGTAATGAATTACTGGTTCCAACATAATTGGGAGATACTGAACACTCAAGTAACCGAAGCGTCATTACCGGTTTTCTAACATTGTTTTGTCTAATAAACGTTCACATTTTCTTTTAATCAGTGTCACCAAATTTGACTCTGCTGCTGTTTGGCGTTCCATTCTAGAAGTGTTGTGACGTGGAGATTAATTGACTGCATTTAATGAAACCTCTGGTAAAGAAGGACATAATGAAACCGCTAATGAATTACCGATTTGGGAGATGTTGAGCGTTACTGTTGCCGAAACTCCATTACCGGCATTCTTGCTGTTATTTAATAAACGTTCACATTTTCTTTTAATCCGTGATCCCAAATTTGACACTGCTGTAGCTTCGCTCTGTATTTTCATAGTATTGAGGCATGGAGACTCGTTGAATGTACTTAGTGAAACTTCTGGTAAGCGAGAATTTAAAAGCAAGTTATGAATTAAAGGTTTTTATCGATTCGGGTGATGGTGAGCATTGCCGTAATCGAAACATCAATACCGATTTAGCTGTTATTTAATAAACGTTCGCATTTTCTTTTAATCCGTGTCCCCAAATTTAACACGGCTGTAGCTTCGCTCTGCATTTTTATAGTATTGAGGCGTGGAGACTCGTTGAATGTAACTTAGTGAAACTTCTGGTGAGCGAGAATTTAAAAACAAGTTATGAATTAAAGGTTTTTATCGATTCGGGTGATGGTGAGCATTGCCGTAATCGAAACATCAATACCAATTTAGCTGTTATTTAATAAACGTTCACATTTTCTTTTAATCCGTGATCCCAAATTTGACACTGCTGTAGCTTCGCTCTGTATTTTCATAGTATTGAGGCATGGAGACTCGTTGAATGTACTTAGTGAAACTTCTGGTAAGCGAGAATTTAAAAGCAAGTTATGAATTAAAGGTTTTTATCGATTCGGGTGATGGTGAGCATTGCCGTAATCGAAACATCAATACCGATTTAGCTGTTATTTAATAAACGTTCACATTTTCTTTTAATCCGTGCCCCCAAATTTGACACAGCTGTAGCTTCGCTCTGTATTTTCAAAGTATTGAGGCATGGAGACTCGTTGAATGTACTTAGTGAAACTTCTGGTAAGTGAGAATTTTAAAACAAGTTATGAATTACCAGTTTTTATCGATTCGGGTGATGGTGAGCATTGCCGTAATCGAAAGATCAATACCGATTTAGCTGTTACTTAATAAACGTTCACATTTTCTTTTAATACGTGTCCCCAAATTTGACACAGCTGTAGCTTCGCTCTGCATTTTCATAGTATTGAGACATGCAGACTCGTTGAATGTACTTAGTGAAACTTCTGGTAAGCGAGAATTTAAAAACTAATTAGGAATTACCGGTTTTTATCGATTCTGGTGATGGTGAGCATTGCCGTAACCGAAACATCAATACCGATTTAGCTGTTATTTAATAAACGTTCACAATTTCTTTTAATCCTTGTTACCAAATTTGACACATCTTGCATCGCTCTGCACTTTCGCAGTGTTCAGGCATGGAGACGAATTACCTGTGCTGAACCGTCCTGGAGATTGTCTGGACGAGATATCTCGTCATTAGCAAAATTGAAAAGATATTGATGGACGAGTTATCTCGTCAGCGAAAAAAACTGCACTGATCTCGTCATCATAAAAAAAATGGCAATAACGTGATGACGAGATATCTTGTCATTAGCAAAATCGGTCAGATCTTTATGGACGAGATATCTCGGCAAAACCGCTTGGAAGGTTAATGAAACTGGTTACGTGGGTTTAAACACTGCTGAATAATTACCAGTTCTTACTTATTCCAGAGTTAGTAAGCACTAGAGTGCCTATATAATAAGAGTGGCGACAAGGGACCAAATTTGGCCCAATGCGCATGCGCGGCAGTCATTTTTCTACCAGAATCGTCTCAAAGAAGGTTGCTGGGCGAATTAATATATCATTTCAAGGAGAACAAAAAGCATATGAATGTTAAAATATGAATACATTCGGTATAAATGAATCATGTAAACGCTCAAGTACATGCGTAATTGATGAGATGGATTACACAACGCGCTAACTTAGATTGCGGGAAACGCCACGTTGTTCATAAAAAGCTATTTACTTAAAAACTCTTCAAATTTATACTGACAAAACACTAAAATAACAATAAATAAACATTCTAGAACACGAAATGGAACATGAATAAGCTATATTTTCTTTTTTATTTAATGTACACACGTTTTTCTCGAACACACGAAAAGTTCCCATGTAAAGTCTACGGGAGCTAGGAAAAGACCGCCTCAGGCGGTAGAAAAGGTCTCTAAGCCAATCAGAAAGTGTTTCCCGTATGTCGCCACTCTTATTATATAGGCACTCTAGTAAGCACTACTGTTACCGAAACGTCATTACCTGTATTCTAAGCTGTTAAGTAATTATTATTTTAGCTATTTTAAAAATCTACTTCACCGGGATCAATATATGCAACGTTATTAGAAGCAAAACTCATCGCATACTAGTAATGGTATGTTTTTCAATATCCTAATGTGGCTCTCCACTCAATACCTTTAGGGACCCATGCTTTAATTCATCGTTTACGTATCTTCTGTTGGAAGTAAAAACCGACGACGAACCTCAAACGAATTTTTGAAAAGAAATAAATAATGGCCGTTAATTTTTATCCTTTGCAAGTAAACAAACAAAACGTTCTTATTTGTCATCACCACATTAGCAATTCCTGTCATTCCGGAAATGTTCTCTGAAACAACTCACTAATGAAAAAACTAGAGCACCAGAAAAAAATCGCCATAAGGAGTCAAAAAATAGATCAACCAATTTCCATGCATCGCTATTCTAGTAGAAATCCTTATTGATGCTATTACGATACATTAAGGTCTTTTTAAAAATCGATCATACTTTTTTTCCCATCGTGCCTCCAAATCTCACACAGCTGTTGCTTAACTTAGCATTTTTACAGCGCTGCGGCGAGGAGACGTATTGACTGCGCTTAATGAAACATGCGGAAAGCTTATCTGCTTCATTGAAAAGGAATCTCAGAGGATCTGAAACTGTGACGATGAAGAAAGATGTAGGAATAACTTTACTTTGATGCGACACTCTTTCATCGGGACTACCACAGCCAGTGTAATGTTAAAAATCAATTTTTCTAAATTTCCCATTTTTCTACCGAGAGCTCTTTTAACAAAAGTACATTTTAGAGGCTTTTGCACCTGCTTTTATTCACAGTAAAAAAAGATGAGCAAGTGGAATTAGATTTAGGTTATATAGATTTGGGAGATTTAGATTAGGTTGCTTTCTGCCAGTAACAATTGTTGTTCTCACTGGTACAGTTGACTTCTAAATAAAAAACTACTAATATTCTTAATGATAATATGCAGATGTGACACTTATTTTGGAACAGCGGTGCATAAAATAAGAAACTGTTCAGCTCTGAAGCTTATCCCAACTATATATACTACCCTACAACAATGGACCGGACGCCAGCGATTTTCATAAAAACCGACTACTTGTTTGGGAGTATTTTTCGTGGTATGACCTGGGACCTTTGTACATTGTTCATGGTCAATTGAACGTCGACGCCTACATGAACATTTTGGACAGTCAGGTTCTTCCTACGCTCTGCCAAATTTCCAAATCGACAACGCTCTATGTCACGTTGCAGCCTCTGTCAAGCAGTGGCATCGAGATATGGAAGTAAAACGTCTTCCCTGGCCTGCTCAGAGTCCCGACCTAAATCCCATCGAACATTTGTGGGACGAGTTAGAGCGACGCTTACGGACCAGGGAACCACGTCCGAAATCTACAGCTGAGCTGGCGACATTCTTACAGCAGGAATGGACACAAATATTAATAGTTGTGTATCAAAACCTTGTTGAAAGTATGCCCAGAAGGGTTGATAGTGCAATTGCAGCAAATGGGGGAGCATCTCCCTACTAAGGCATGCATTCTTTCCCTTATACCATCACATATTGCTGTCCGGTCTATTATTGTAGGGTAGGGTATATTGTATGTAGGTTAGTATTTAATTAACTTCGCACTGGAGCAACGCAACGATCTATTGGCGATGGTCCGGGATCAATCCCGAAGGAGAGTACTTCGCAATTTCGAACCACGGTCAAATGACGAGGTCACACTTGACCTCGCACCCCACTCTCCAAACTTCCACAACAAGCCAACGTGAGGACATTTGAGGACACGATCGATTTAACGTGCACCAACTCCCTTTGTAACGGTCTATGGTTGGGTTCTAACTCGCAACCCTGCGGTTGCTATTCCGCTTTTCTTCCAACTGGCCTAACGCGACCCTTTTGGGACAGCGTTGCACAAATAAAAATCTAGCACAAAATGTGTTTTTTTGTCGAAAAAGACAACGGAATGCACAAAGGCCTATTTGTGACCATCTGACACCAATCCCGAAGAGAAAGAGCCGAAGATTACACTTAATTTTGAACCACCTTGAGATGACGACCTTAAAAAGTAGGATAAGAATAAATTGTTGCTAAGAGCAGGGATTCCTAATCGGTGGTACGCGTACCACTGGTGGTACGCGGCAACGGTTCAGGTGGTACGCGGCAACGGTTCAGGTGGTACGCGGCAACGTTTCAGGTGGTACGCAGCAACGTTTCAGGTGGTACGCGGCAACGTTTCAGGTGGTACCCGGCAACGTTTCAGGTGGTACCCGGCAACGTTTCAGGTGGTACGCGGTAACGTTTCAGGTGGTACCCGGCAACGTTTCAGGTGGTACGCGGCAACGTTTCAGGTGGTACGCAGCAACGTTTCAGGTGGTACGCGGCAACGTTTCAAGTGGTACGCGGCAACGTTTCAAGTGGTACCCGGCAACGTTTCAGGTGGTACGCGGTAACGTTTCAGGTGGTACGCGGCAACGGTTCAGGTGGTACGCGGCAACGGTTCAGGTGGTACGCGGCAACGGTTCAGGTGATACGCGGCAACGTTTCAGGTGGTACGCGGCAACGTTTCATGTGGTACGCGGCAACGTTTCAGGTGGTACGCAGCAACGTTTCAGGTGGTACGCAGCAACGTTTCAGGTGGTACGCGGAAAAGGTTCAGGTGGTACGCGGCAACGTTTCAGATGGTACGCTTCAATGTTTCAGGTGGTACGCGGCAACGTTTCAGGTGGTACGCGGCAACGGTTCAGGAGGTACGCAAGGATGATACGAGCGACCCAAATATTCTACGAAGTTTGTTGGATTTTTTAGTATGTACAACCACGTTATGCTATTTCTTATGCCATTGGTTACTAGTTACTTGTGTGAGTGTGGTTTTTCTGAACTTTAGTGTATAAAAAAATAAATTTAGAAACAGAATAAGTGCTGAAGAGAACTTAAGAGTGAAGTTAAGTTCCATTGCTCCTGATATTGATATTTCAATAAAAGACCAACAAGTTTCGCACTAAAAATTGATTTTTGATTATGTTAATATTTGTTTGGTTTATTTGTACTAATTATTTAAAATTAGTTGTTTTTAGACCTGTGAGTAAAAAATAAAACTGTAATTTTCAATAATCGTTTTATTTTTTAATTTATTAAAACATCATTAATGCCAAATACAAGTGCATTAATCATAAAATATGAAGCTTTCTTAGCATTTTAATTAAAATAAAACACGCCATTGTCCACTTTTCTGAAATAAGATATATGTTTCTAAAGAAATATAAGACTGGTGGTACGGCAAAAATTTCTGAAAATTTCAAGTGGTACGCAGTTACTAAAAGTTGTGAACCCCTGGCTTATTAGTATCGTTGAATAAATATTGAAGGTCGAATCTTCGAGGCTGAATATGGAAGTTTTTCAACGCTGGACATTAGTCGAGTAAAAAACGCTTAAAATTGGCTGAACAGCGCTGACATTTAATAAACACTGGTGTCAAATCGAGGCAAGTAGCTTATGCAACAGGCGACTCCTATATGGGAGGCTCTACTTTGTTTACATCGTCGAATCCTTGAGTCAAGTGATAAATATGTCAGTCACTTTGGCCTGATTTCCATTTTGGGATTGGAACAGTGGAACTTGTTAATGAATCCTTCAACTGTAGCAGAACTTTTGACCGAAATAAATAAACGTCAAAATGCGCGCTTGGTCTTCAATTCCTTATTAACTTTAGTAGATAAAACTGCCAGCAGATGGCTGCACGGTCGCGATTCTCTTCGATGGCACCAGCCTTGGGCCTCAAGTAAGAATTTTAATTAGAAACTCGGAACAACTAAACGGAGTTCCGATCAAGAACGGCAAACATTTCTGACAGTACGTACACGTTCACCCTGAATGTGGGAGCGGGGAATTGACCAAGAATGTCTTTCCTAAAAATAAATGTTTGTTGCTCTGCATTCCGAAAACTTCAGAGCGTTGTCTTCAAAATATTTGTTCGTGGTTCTAAATAACGGGGTGTTTTCCTCGGGTAGTTCCCTCCGGATTAATCCAGGAGCGTCGCCGATAGACCGTTCTGGTGCTCTAGTGCGAGGCGAAATCAACTACTTATCTACAAAAATATTTACTCGACCCTGATCGGAGAAAAGTTCGTCAAATATTTTCGAAAACATGAAGAATTGCTCCAAAACGAATTTTCAAACAGCGAGGCGTTCGGTGAAACGCTTTTAAAATGTGAAAGATTTATTTCACGTCAAGGTTTAGTTCTGAACCTTTGTCAAGACAAAAATAATTCAAATACTCGTATTCTAATAATTTTGAACACTATTTTTATTACAAAGTATAAATACATTTTTTAAAGGATTTTTTAAGAGACTTTTTAGAAAAGGGGAAATTGGATTAGATTTTGAAAGATTGACAGCACAAAAATTGATAATTACTATTATTTTCTGTCAATCAAATAAATTACCCATTTTTTGTTGTTGAATCCGCAAAAAAATATATACTTTAATTGTGCCGCAGAATTTTTGTAACTATTTTATGTGTGACTGTTGAAAAAGATAGAAAATCGCTGCTCTAAGCAATTCCCAATTAACTGCATCAAAGTTATGAGTTTAAAATCTTAAAACTCTAAACCAGATTAAAATTCGAGTACACTTCAAAATTTTATAATTAAAAACTAGATACAATTTTATCCTAAAGTATTCAATTATATATAAATAAAATATTAAACGTAATAAATTATAAATATGAAATGAAATAAAATAATTATAGCATAAATAAAATTTAAAAAAATAATTCACTTAAATAAATCTTTGATTCTCTGCAACAGTACTTGGGATACTAGTGACGATGGTCCAGGATCAATCCGGAAAAATTCGTGAACTCTACCTCGAAATTTTGAATATCAAATAAAAAGATCGACAGCTTACCAATTTTTCAAACTTCCACATCTCCGTGAGGACATTAGAAGCCACGACGGATTTAATGTGCACCAGCCTCCACGTACATGACAGTCATTGGTTGGATCTAGTCTTGACAAACTGCTCCTCTTGTTACCAATCCACGACCCTACCAACTGGGCTACAGCAGCCCCTGTGAAATTTGAATATCCACCAGCTCTCTACTGAATATGTTCGATCATACAAATCTCCGCCGACCAAACGGTATAGTGGTTAAGGTGTTAGCCTCTAGATCGGAAGGTTCCTGGTTCGAATCCAGGTCCGGGCATGGATGTTTGTAAGCGTATGGTGTAGAGGCGGCTGGTGCACCTTAAATCTGTCGTGGCCGAAAGTCCTCTCGTTGGGTTGGCGTGGAAGTTTGGAGAGTGGGGTGCCAGCTCAGGTGTTGCTTCGTCATCTGACCGTGGTTCAAAATTACGAGGTGTTGTCCTCGGATCTTTCCCTTGAGGGACTGATCCCGGACCGTCGTCAATAGCCCGTTGTGTTGCTCTAGTACGACGTTAACTAAAAATTACCAATTACCATACAAATCTCCAGAATGTTTAGTTTGATTTTGGAGGCGCGGTAGCTCGGTTCGAAGAGTAACGGACTAGCCACAGGAGGGTTCCGAGTTCGAATCCAACCAGACCTTCGTGTACAAAGAGACTCACGTTAGATCTTTCGTGGCCTCAAATGTCTTCACTTTGGCGTGTTGTTGAGGTTTAGAGAGGGTGGGTGCCAGATCAGGTTTTGCCTCATCATCTAACGGTGGATCAAAATTACCGTGGTGTTGCCCTCGCATCTCTCCCTTGAGGATTGATCCTGGTCTGTCGCTAATAGCCCGTTGTATTGCTCCAGTGCGTTGTTAATTAATTACCTACCGTAGTATTTCGTTTGATTTTGGGGTCACATTGGCCTTATTGGAAGAGTAACAGACTAGGAATAGGAGGGTGGCCAGTTCGAATTAGGGATGCGACATCGATGTCGATGTTTAAAAAAAAAAACATCGATGTATTTAACATTGATGTATTGGAGTCGATGTTTTTGTAACATATATGTTTATGCTTATCGATGTTTTCAGGTTGCAGTTTTATTTTTAAATAAAAAAAGTACGGTTTTAAAAAATTTTTAAACAACCTAGTTGCATAATTTTTATAATCGGCAAATGTAACATACTTTTAGACCAAAGTGGCCAAGGGTGAAGGGTCTGAAAAGTTGGGATGCGACATCGAGGTCGATGTTTTCAAAACATTGATGTTCTATAAAAAACATCGATGTATTGGAGCCGATGTCGCATCACTAGTTGATAAACCAGTTTTAAGAAATGGAGGAAAAAGTTTAAATACACTGAATTTTAAAAACATCGATGGTTTCGATGCGATGTATTATCAACATCGATGTTTTAATTTTGAACATCTATGTTTTTCTGTCGATGTTACATCCCTAGGTGCTAAATCAGTTTTAAGAAATGGGTAAAAAAGTTTAAATACTCTGAATTTTAAAAACATTGATGGTTTGGGGGCGATGTATTATCAACATCGATGTTTTAATTTTGAACATCAAAGTTTCAAAACAACGATGTTTTGCTGTCGATGTAGCGTCACTAGTTGCTAAACCAATTTTAAGAAATGGGGAAAAAAGTTTAAATACACTGAATTTTAAAAACATCGATGTTTTTGGGGCGATGTATTATCAACATCGATGTTTTAATTTTGAACATCGATGTTTTGCTGTCGATGTCGCATCCCTAGTTCGAACCCAACCTAAGACCTTGATATGCAAAGGGGGCTGGTGCACGTTAGATCTGTCGTGGCTTCAAATATCCTCACGTTGGCGTGATGTGAAAGTTGGGTGAGATGCCAACTCAGGTGCTGCCTCGTCATCTAAACGTGGCTCAAAATTACGCTGTGTCGTCCTCGGATCTCTCCCTTGAGAATTGATCCAATACCCCGTTGTGCTCTCCTTCCACCAGTGCGACTTTCATTAAAATACCCACCATAAATTTTGCAAACCAGCGTACATCCCTGTTTAACATGTATAAAATTGTACCGCTATATCGTTCAGATTTATATCCTAGAACATAGGTTCAAGACAAAAAGACAAGGGCAGCACACTTTCTTTTAAAAGAGACAAAAATACTTTTCTACGGTTCGTGCATCTGGTTTACAAGTTAATGGAACCCTTACTCCTGACCGCTACTGGTAGAAAGAGAACCAATGGGTCAATGGACTTTCGTACATCTTGGGGTGTGGTCATGTTTAATGTTTAGTGTCCTAATTCCCTTCAGTTCTTTATTTGAGGGTAAACGGCTTTGTAACACGCTATTGTAAATAAAAACCTATTAATAAATTTGTAAGCTTTTAATGTATCGAAATTGAAATTTAAAAAAAATAATTAACGCGTTCATTATATATGGCCTTACATGGCTTCAGATCTCCTCTGACTTTAAGGGGACAGTTGCCTGGTTGGTTGAGCAACGATTTAGCATCCGGAGGGTTGCGAGTTCGAAACTCGATCCAACCAAAGACCGTCCTGTACGTGGAGGCTGGTGCACGTTACATCTGTCATGACCACAAATATCCTCAAGTTGGCGTGGGTGGAAGTTTGGAGAGTAGGGAGCCAGCGCAGATGTTGACCTCGTCCTCTGACCATGTTTCAAAATTACGAGATGATGATCTCGAATTTTTCCCTTCGGGATTGATCCCGGAGTGCCGCCAATAGCCCGTTGTGGTGCACCCGTGCGAAGCTAATTACCAACCTATGACTTGAATTGCTGCATGAATAAACAAATGGAAGATGGTTTACTGTCGTATGCATACAGTAGTAACTTTTCAAGCGTTTCTTAACTCTCAGAGTGATGAGTTACTTCTGTTTTGCATAAAGCTTGTAAATGCTTTATGCAAACTGTCTCTGTTCTGCAAAATGCTGTGAGAGCTCAGAGTGACGAGTTATTTCTATTTGCATAAAGTATTTACATTGCTTTATGCAAACATAAATAACTTTTCAATCGTTTCTTAACTCTCAGAGTGATGAGTTACTTCTGTTTTGCATAAAGCTTGTAAATGCTTTATGCAAACTGTCTCTGTTCTGCAAAATGTTGTGAGTGCTCAGAGTGAAGAGTTATTTATGTTTGCATAAAGTATTTAAATTGCTTTATGGGCAAACATAAATAACTTTTCAATCGTTTCTTAACTCTCGGAGTGATGAGTTATTTCTATTTGCATAAGGCATTTACAAGCTTTATGTAAACAGAAATAACTTTTCAAAACGTTTCCTTAACTCTCAGTAATGGTATGCAAGCATTATTCCACCGTGAACACAATAACGTGACTTTAAGTCATTACTAGGGCAACTTTTTGCAACAAATGCAACTTTTTTTCACGCGGTCTACGCCCGCATGTTAAGTACTAAAACCAAAATTCCTCCTTCATGGGATGTATTGTAAGCGAGTTATAACCGCAACATAAACGCAACTTTCTGCATAAATGCAACTTTTTGCATAAATGCAACTCACCTACAACTTCTTAAATTTTGCTTAAAATTATTTAATATGATATTTCTATTTCATTTTTGCCCTCTGAACCAACCCTTTGATCACGTGTGTCTAATCTTGCGAATGCCCAAGTATTGTGGATCAAACAAGAAATTCATGGAAAGAAGGTGTTCGTCCTAACAGACGAAAGTGAAATAAATGTCAATAAGTACTTTTAACTCATTGGTTGGCACTCTTGATAATCCAGAGGAAACTTGCGTAATCGACTGCAGAGTTTACGAGGTGAGTGTCGATCATCAATATGTTGTTCGCCTGGAAGATGACGTTTTAAAATCTCTGAATGTTGAGCAAAATGATTTTGCTCTTCTGCGATCCGATACAGCACATTATATGACAGCGGCTGGCGCAGTTTTTCAATGTTACAGAAATTACTGGCCAAAGATCGGCCATTCAACGTTCTTCTGTATTTCAGTATGTATTATAACACTGTTGTACACGACTAGAATTGTCAATATATTTTGAATTGTTTCATTCTTTACGAATAATTTATTTTAGAATTTAGTGTATCAAAAACAAATGCAACTTTTTTTCTTCCATAAATGCAACTTTAGGGAATGATAAATGCAACGTTTCCCATTTTTACTGCATCAAAAAAGTTGTCCTAGTCATTACGTGTATAGTGAGTAAGGGACAGACCCACCAGAAAATCGGAAAATTCCCTATAGGTTGATTCTATTAGGAATGAGAGAGCTTTCAATAGAAAAGCAACGTGGTATTAGACAAAAGGACTTTATTTTCCCGTAATTCAAATGCTTTCCAATTAGAAAGACAGTAAACTGTTATAAGTCGGTAATAAAATTAATTCCACTGTAATTACTACGGATATAAATTGCGCCAACCATCACGTTGACGGCTGTCTTTGGTTGGATCCAATTTTGAATTCTCACTCCCCGAATGCTTACTTGAGAGTGAAAAATTTAGGTTATTCAGTCGGGGTGGGGGATCGTGTATCGAATGTGGTATAAATATTCTTATCGATACTATGCATTATGACACCATTGAGTTAAATTTAATAAAATTCAGAGTTTCTTTTCGTCGGTGCCTTTGTTTTGAGAAGCAGGATTCAAGCAGATAGAGGGGATAGACCCTCCCCTTGTTAGGGGATTATCAATGGGAAGTATTAGTGGGATTATCAGGCGGAATTATATTACGAGGTTACTAGGGATTAAATCGGGGGACCTATTAGGGGGATTATTAGGGATTAAATAGGGGGAACTCACGCAATTTTAACACTTAATTAAACACGAATAAAAGTTTGGAACAGTTAATTAACACTCCTGGTAATTGTCCCGACGTTGGTATATCGCCATTAAGCAAAACTGACCAGATCTAAATAGGCGTGATACCTTGTCATTAAAAAACTGACCATGTTGTGATCACGTCATCAAAAAAAAAAATCAGCACTATTTCGATGAAGGGTCATCTCGTTGTAAGCAAAGTTGGACAGATCTTGATGGACGAGATATCTCGTAGAAACCACTTGGTGGCTTATACAAAAGTTGTAGGTTTACTCACATAGTAAGGGAGTTGGGTAACGATGTTTTTTTATTGAAGGGTGACATTTTGTTTTGGAATAACTCAAGCATAACATTATCTGTTCATTTTTTGCACATAATGCTTACTCAATGACAGTTTATGGAGAATGACTCTAAGCAAGATGTCTATTGTACCGGATGAAATAGTGTGATGATAGGGTAGAGAACAAGATATTTGGGTTTCACCACTACAACTTTTATTCTAACATCCTACAACTTTGCAGATACATACAGAAAAATTACAGATATTTTGGGACAAGAAGGGTTCGGCAGAGGTTTGCGAGCGTGTCCTCACTCTCTCAGGTCTCAATGGTCTCTAGGAATTTCCAGCGTCTTTCATGCCCCTTTCAGCTGAAAATCACCTGTCGATGGAATTTTGAGTGTTCTCAAGGGGCTTGAGATTTAAGAGATTGTAATGCTAGTGTAACGTCAGATGAAGAGGGCTTATGTAAAGTGCCCAGAACTTTATGACCGATGTAATTTCAAATGGAGTGCTGTAATAGTGCTTCTAGGGTTAGTTATGGACAGTTGATCGCTTGAAAAGAGTTTTATGATATCCAATTAGGGAATTCTTGAATATGTCTGCTTTATGTCGGCTTGATCAGTAAATCCGCCTTTGGAGTGTTACACTCTGGTCGCGCTGAAAAAAATCCGAGAACCTTTCAACTTTACACGGATTTTTTCACTACTTTCACGCTTCATTTCGACATTAGTAAAAACGTAATTAAGCATGTAGATATTTAATAAAAGCGCACTGGAACAACACAACGGGCTATTGTCGATGGTCGGGATCAGTCCCGAAGGGAAAGAGTTGAGGACAACGCAATGTAATTCTCAACCACGCTCGGATTACGAGGTCACGCTTGAGCTGCCACCCAAATTCATCAAACTTCCACTCCATGCCAACGTGAGGACATTTGAGGCTACGAAAGATTTAAGGTACACCAGCTCCCCTTTTGTATACGACTGTCTTTGGTTGTAATCGAACTCGCAACCCTCCAGTTGCTAAGCCGTTACTCTTCCATCCGGGAAACACCGGTTACGTAGTTAATCAGAACAGCCGTTATATTCGAAATAAGAAGGTTCCTAGTAAGAATTCGGGTCAGGCCATGGATGTTTGTAAGCGTAAGGTGTAGAGGCCTTACATCTGTCGAGGCCGAAAGTCCTCACATTGGGTTGGTGTGGAAGTTTGGAGAGGTGGTGTGCCAGCTCACATGTTGCCTCGTCATCTGACCGTGGTTCAAAAATACGTGGCGATACACAGAAGGGGACGGTGGTAACTAGTTGAAATATTCGAAATAAAAATATATCCAAGGTGGATTCATGAACCCATTCTCATTTTCATCAAGGTAGTGGTGTGCCCCGATAGCTCGGTTGGAAGAGTAACGGATCAGCAACCAGAAGGTTGCGAGTTCGAAACTTAGTCCAACCAAAGACCGTCGTATTCCAGGGGGCTGATGCATGTTAGATCTGTCGTGGCCTCAAATGTCCTCACGTTAACGTAGTGTGGAAGTTTGGAAATTGGGGTGCCAGCTCATGTGTTGACCTCGCCATCTGACCGTGGTTCAAAATTGCGAGGCGTTGTCCTATGATCTTTCCTTATGGATTGATCCCGCACCGTCGCCAATACCTCGATGTGTTGCTCCAGTGCGACTTTAATTAGCTACCTACCTATGTACCAGACTGTTAAGCTTTAGATACCTACACTACCCTACAATAATGGACCAGACAGCAAGATGTGGTCTTATTAGAGAAATAATACATGCTTTAATAGGGGGATGCTCCTTAATTTGCTGCAATTACATTATCAACACAAGATTTTGATACACAGCTATGGGTATTTGTGTCCATTCCTGCTGCAAGAATGTCGCCAGTTCAGCTGTAGATTTTGGACGTGGCTTCCTGGTCCGTAAGTGTCGCTCTAACTCTTCCCACAAATGTTCTGTGGGGTTTACGTCGGTACTCTGAGTAGACCATGGAAGACGTTTTACATCCATATCTCGATACCACTGCTTGACAAAGGCTGCAACGTGACACGCAGCGTTGTAGTCCTGGAAGTAACGTTCGTCGATTCCATAAAATTGCCAGAGCGTGGGTAGAACCTGGTTGACCAAAATATTCATGTAGGCGTTCATTTGACAAGGAACAACATGCAAAGATCCCAAGCCATACCACGAAAAACACCACCAAGCAAGTAGTCGGATTTTTTGCTAATCCATTGGTCTGGTCCATTATTGTAGGTTATGCAGCATATAACTTTCGTAACCTCAATAAGTCGAATTGGAGGTATTGGATTCTTGAATACTATGAGCGGAAATGTCTCTCTTTTTAAGAGAAAAGTTCGTAAGCAATCGGAGGGTTACGAGTTGGAATCTGGTTACCACAAAAAACCGTCGTGGCTATGGGTACTGGTGCGCGCAAAATCTGATTCCGGACCATCACCAATAGACCGTTGTGTTGCATCAGTGTGACGTTAATTAAAATATCTACCTACCATCATCCCCGTAGAGCGACTATGTGGTGTGCAATTTAGGAGTGGAGGCCTTTTTGAACCTTTTTTTTTATAGATGCTAATGAAAATGCAATTATTGTTAAATTGGGGCTATGTTGTTATGAAACTATTTCTTTCCGCAATTGATCGTGGAAAAGTTTACAGCAAATGTAGTTTCAACAAGATGAAGAATCAGCTAGTGCAACCGAGGGAAATCTAGAGGAACAAATTTCCTAGCTATGGTAATGTCGCAATTTTGGGATGTCAATTGGCCCCCTCGTTCCCCTGATTTGACCGAGCCATATTTTCTCTATGAGGATACTTAAAGGAACAAGGCTACGCTAACAAGCCGACAGTTCAACAGATTGTTCAAAACATTCGCGAAGAAATTGAACAAATTGTCCCGGGAATGAGTAATGGATGGTTGGTTTATTGGATTAAACACAAGATAAATAGAGCAAAATAATGGACATATATACAAAGAAAGTTTTATTGACACAGAAGAAAGAAATTCGCTCAGAGAGGAATCGAACCTGTGCCGCCTACAACTCGCAGGTTGCTAAGCGCAGTGGCATAACTACTGAGCCATTACGCACCATTAAGTGATGGAAATGTGATCGAAAGCGTCCATATGTGCGGAGCTAGGCCATTGGAGGTCATTTGGCTGATGCATATTCCATAAAAAATGTTAATAATTGAGTAATCAATATGTACAAAAACGTAATAAAAATGTTTTATTTAAAAGTTATTTTTTAAAAAATGGTGTCCTTCATTAGAAAACATCTAGTGTCATCTAGCATATGCCATAAAAAATGTTAATAATTGAGCAATCAATATGTACAAAAACGTAATTAAAAATGTTTTATTTAAAAGTTATTTTTAAAAAATGGTGTTCATCATAAAAAAACATATAGTGTCATCTATCATCAGACATAAAAAATGTTAGTAACTGAGCAATCAATACGTACAAAAGCGTAATGAAAATGTTTTAGTTAAAAGTTATTTTTAAAAGATGGTGTCCTTCATTAAAAAACATCTAGTGTCATCTAGCATATGCCATAAAAAATGTTAATAATTGAGCAATCAATATGTACAAAAACGTAATTAAAAATGTTTTATTTAAAAGTTATTTTTAAAAAATGGTGTTCATCATAAAAAAACATATAGTGTCATCTATCATCAGACATAAAAAATGTTAATAATTAAGCAATCAATATGTACAAAAACGTAATAAAAATGTTTCATTTAAAAGTTATTTTTAAAAGATGGTGTCCTTCATTAAAAAAACATCTAGTGTCATCTAGCATCAGCCATAAAAAATGTTAATAATTATTAAGCAATCAATATGTACAAAGACGTAATAAAAAGGCTTTATTTAAAAGTTATTTTTAAAAAATGGCGTCCTTCATTGAAAAACATCTGGTGTCAGCCTTTTAAAATCGAGCTTAGAAATTCATAATTATAGCTTTAAATATTTGTATTAACCCATTAGCACATAACATTCAATTCGATTCCCATTAGAGTGAAAGCTCTCGAAATAAATTAATATTCATTGAAATTCAACAGTTTTGTACTACACTAACATCCTAGATCAATTTCGAGCTGTTCGGGTCGGTTTATTCAAATAACCTAAGGCGTTCTTATACATTTTGGAAATAAAATTCCTATTCAAATGCATAAAGCGGTGAAAAATCTAAATTTATTGCTCCAAGAAAGCCACATTCCAAAACCTAGCTCTCAAACGTTCCCCCCAAGTTTTTCAAAGCATTACTTAAATTGTTGAACGATGATTAAAACTGGCGAAACCGTAATTCTCGCTCTCTGACTATTATGGGTTTGTATGTTGATGGATTGAGGAATGTATAATTTGTAAGGCCCATAAAACATTTTTATAAATAACTTAGTGTAGATAGGATTAAAATATAATTTCTATATAGTCATTATAGAATTTTCACGTTGAATTAATTTTGTATTCTATAATCACACCATAAATAGTACTACTCGTGTTTAGAGAGAATAAACAAGTTTCAGGGTAAACAAACTATACAAACAAAACCTTATCCCACGCCCAAAACATTAAAAAATATTTCGTCATAGGATGAGAATTTAGCATGAAAAATTGTAAAATTTATAAAAATAAGTTATGTGCCTTAGAGAAAAAAATTTGCAAAAGATAAGTAACAGCAATCTTTCCAATCTCATGCACAAAAATTTGGGCGAACACTTCAAGGAAAGGAAACAGAAAATGCAAAATATCAAAACTTATAAAGATTTTTTAATATTAAAAACATTTGGGGGGGGGAATGAATTTTAATTATTGTTTAGTGAAAATACTTTTTTGTGTTGTATTTTATGTTACATGTGCATTGAAATAAGTAGTAGTAGTAGTAGTTGAATGAATGTCGAACTCGAGAAACGTGCTTTCGACAACGATGAGAAACAATCCTATAAATGGAAGATCCGAGGTCAGCAACTCGTAATTTTGAACCACCACATAAGTGCAGAGACATACACTATCTACCAATAAGTATTTGGACACCTGTGATAGAAAAGCAAAACAAAATTTTTATTCATGTTCAATAGTTGGTAGAATCTCCACGAGAGGCAATTACAGCATCAACCCTCCGGGGCATGCTTTCCACAAGTCCCTGTATGATGGATAATGGTATTTTCTTCCACTTGGCTTGGAGAAGACATGCAAGTTCTTTCAACGATTTTGGACGGTTGTTGCGTCCCTTAATTTGGCAATCCAGCTCATCACAGAGTTTCTCGATGTGGGTTCAGGTCTGGGCTCTCGGCAGGCCAGTCCATTCGGTTAACCCCACTGTCACCATACCAATCCATGGCGGACCTCTCGCAACATGACATCTGGCGTTGTCGTCCTGGACGTAACATGGGTCCAACCCGTAAATCTGCCACAACGTAGGAAGTGCACTGCCATCCAAAATACTGCAGTAGGCCTCGGTGTTGAGCTTACGATGAATTTGGACCAAGGGTCCCCCAGTCCATACCAGGAGAAACACCCCCAGACCATAATTCCACCTCCGCTGAACTTTACTGTGGGCACGATGCATTCTGGCAGGAGGCGTTCTCCAGGCAGACGCCATACCCTGCCATCCGAACGGTGGAGAGTGAACCTTGACTCGTCGACTAATGTTGTTTCCTACACGGTATTTAACGGAGGAGGGCGTGACGTATATCAGGACCGCAGATATCGTCATTTGCATGGGTGTCCAAATACTTATTGGTAGATAGTGTACAAACCTGAGGATTTTGTTAATAAGAATCACATTGAAAACTACAGTTAGGGATACCCTAAAAACATTGAAATTTAAAATTTCATACTTTAGGTAGGTATTTCAGAGTTACGTGGTGTTGTCCTCGAATTATTTTTTTTCGGGTTTGATCCCACATCGTCGCCTATAGACCGTTGTTTTGCTCCACAGCAACGTCAAATAAAATGTATACCAACCTAACAACAGCGAAACATGAAGAACGTTCTACGGCTGTTTGGTTTGCATGGTAGGAAATTTAATGTCAGCCTCAATGGGGAGCAACGCTACGGGCTGTTAATTTGGATCAATCCGAATGGAAAGAACCCTGGGCCACGTTTCGTAACTTTGAACGATCAGATGACGAGGTCAATACCCAAGCTGGCACCCCACTCTCCAAACTTCCACACAGTCCAACGTGAGGATTTTTAGGCCACTTCAGATTTAACGTGCACTAGCACTTACGCACACTACAGTCTTTGTTGGATCGAGTTCCGAACGTACAACCCGACGGTTGCTTACCTTAACTACCAAATGGGCTACCGCGGCCTTGGAGATGAGTTACGAAAACAATATGGGAACACAAAAATATATTTTCTATAGATTTCTCTAAAATTGTATTCAGTTCCCTGAAGATTCTGTGCCTTTTTTATTCTTTAAGGGGTCAGGGACTCAAAATTCTAAAATCTTCAATTTTAAAGTTTTTGTTCTGAAATTTTTTCTGTAGGTATACATTGTATTTCGAAATTATAATAACTATTTTATATTTTCAAAAATTTTAAATTTTATTTATTAAAATTTAAAATAAATTATATTTTTTAATATCAAAATTTTGACGTTGTGCAAAATTGATATATCACAAAATGTTTTATAACAAATCGCTTCATTTTTGCATTAATTAACTTCTAAGAGTTCATTCGATAAATTGTCTTCGTGATTTTTAGTTTAAAAATTAGAAAGAATTAAAAAAAAATATTTTGAGTAATAGGAGAAAAATATAGAGGGCATGACCTCTATATATTTTGAAATATATAGAGGGCATGCGAGGTGTGAGCATATATATATATATACACACACAATTTCTGAAGTTAAATTTTCAGCAAATGTCAATTATAGGATTTTATGCAAAGTAGTAAAGTTTCAGATCCAACACGCATGCGTGGTGTGAGCAGCGCCCTCTGAACTGATGCTAAAAGCGCATAAATAGAGGGTTGTAGCGGGACATTGAAAATAGTGCATGGTTATTGTTTAGTGGCAAACGTTTAGTGAGACCTAAATATGAATCCACGACGAACTAGGGTGAAATTTCAACAACTTACAGAGTTTGAACTGGGGAGAATCATGGGCCTTCGTGAAGGAGGATTTTCCTATCGCGTAATAGCAGCTCGTGTGCAGCGGAACAGTTCCACAGTGATGCGAGTTTGGAAGCCGTGGACCGACGTGCACTGGACAACTCGAAAAACTGGGAGTGGACGACGGAAGGTGAAATCAGCGCGCGATGATAGACACCTGGTCCACATGGCGTTGAATGACCGTACAGCTTCCTCCCGGCAGTTGGTAGCACTTTGGTCTACTGCTACAGGTGTACTAATGCCGACGACCCTTGCACCGTGGATTGCGTGCAAGGATTCCTTTATACATGATCCCCCTCAAGCCAAACCATCGACGGCTGCGTCTGCAATGGGCTCATGAGCACAGAGCCTGGCGGGCTGGTTGGCAACAAGTTGTCTTTTCTGACGAATCCCGCTTTAATTTGCGGAACCATGATGGCAGCATTAGTGTTAGACGCTATGCCGGTCAACGCTGCCTTCCAGAGTGCGTTATCGCACCTCACAGTGGCCGAACGCACGGAGTTATGGTGTGAGGTGCGATTTCGTATCATGGACGATCTCAGCTGCTACGAATTGAGGGTAATCTGAATAGCAACAGGTATGTCCGTGAAGTTCTAGAGCCCGAAGTCGTTCCCTTCCTTCAAGGCATCCCTGGAGCTATCTTTCAATAGGATAATGCACGCCCACATGTTGTAAGGAATGTTCGAGACTTCTTTTCAGTTCAACACATGCTACTTCTTCCTTGGCCTGCTTATTCGCCAAATATGTCGCCTATTGAGCAAGTGTGGGATTGTTTCGTCGGCGTTTCGCTCGTGATCCGCGTCCTACAGCTTCAAAAGACGAACTTTGGATGCGCATACAAACAATATGGAATTCTCTTCCACAAGCAGACATTCAACATATGTTTCACTTCATTCCACTTCGTATTGCAGCACTTATTGCAGCGCGTGGTGGCTACACCAAATACTGATTTCGGACACTTAATATTGTTTTTTTGCTTTGAAAAATTATTTTTTTATTTTTACTAATACAAGCCGTTTGTGTAGTAAATTTCATTTAATTCTGATGACTCCTTCATAGTGTTTCATTTTTTACAAACAGCAGTATATATTTGAAAAGTAAATACTGAAAATTTCGTTCATTTATGACAAGTAGTTCTTAAGTTATATCGATTTTTACTAGTGAAATCCCATTTTACACAAAAGGAGAAAAAGAGCGTTTAAAATTATGAAGCTCTTTGGATTTGCAGCTGTCATGTTTATAAAAAGTTGAATATTTCCGGTTCTACGTATGGTAGAAACAAAATTGAGGTGTCATTTTATTCAGAAAGATCTATATTATTTTTTAAAATAATAATAATAAAATTGATTTTTTTTTTTTTTTTTTTTTTTTCAAATTTTTTTTTGAGTCCTAGACCCCTTTAATTTCACCAAATTACTTTTTATGTAGCTGTGTAGTTTTAGAATTTCAAAAAGTTAGTTCGGCTCTTTGAAACATGTGTTTTTAAGGGGAAGTGGACTTACAAAATAAACATTTACAGTTATTATCCAATTGTTACAAAATTTGCAGATTGTTTTCTACTACAATCTACATAGTATAAACATGCATACTATATGTTTTCAAATTTTTTAATAAATTAGCACAAATTGGTATCTCCTATGCGAATTAGTTTTTCATGTATTACAAAATTTCAACTCTCATACTAGTTTGAAAACATTTTAATCAAGTTAATTACATTTGGTTTCTGCATCCCTCAATTGAAAAACCATACAAACACGAAAATTTTTGCAAAATAAGCGTAGGTTAAGCATTTTTGTATTCCAAAATATTAAAATTTGGAAGCCTCCCATTTGCACTTAACAGTTGCAAAGTTTTTTCCAAAATATTTTCAAAGGCTTGATTCGCAGGGAGCGTTTAGAAATCAGAAGAGTGTCAAAAAATCTCAATCGAAGAAAAACACTTTTTGTAGAAGACTTACAATTCTTATCAATTTTGTGTGTTCTTTACGTGGAAAGGAAAAATGCAACCCCATCAAAAATTATCGGAAAGGAAACAACCATTTTGCTGACGCTAAAATTTTTAAAAAATCGATTTTCCGATCGATTTTTTCGATTTTGTGAGTCTCTCTTCTACTGTCCTACGAATTTTAAATACTTTCTTAAGAATCCGTGTCTCAATAGAACTCACTTTTTTGTGCCGCCATCTATTGGAGCTTAAGAGAACTAATAGATTAAATAGCAGAATTAGTGGTGGACAAGTAATTGAAAATGGTTTCACGTTTCTCCTGTCGTTTTAGACTGGTGCAATTTCCTAATTAAAACCATCGTTAACTTTTCCAAGTAAGTTCCTGTATTTTTTCAAAACAGTTATCTTATTCAAAATTTAATGCTCATTTTTTGCGTTTGTATTAATTTTTCTTTTCATTAAAAGTCATCTTGATATACAATTTCCTAAAATTTGAACCTCATATTTAATTTTACCTTGAAAATGAACCAAAAAGCTTTTGTGTTTCGTCGAAATATTTATTTAGCTGTGATTTAAAAAGCAGCGTTTATTTCTTCCCGTTTGCATAAATTTTTATTTAATCTTAATAGTGCAATTTTCTAATTTGTACCTCTTATCTGACTTTGTCTACAAAGTTTACATACAAACTATTGCATTTTGTCGAAATTTATTTCTCTAACTTAAAATTTTGAAGCTTATTTCTTCCCGTTCGCATTAGTTTCTATTTTACCTCAAAAGTCATCTTGATACAAACATTCGAATAATATTGAGTCGAGCTTACTTTTAGTGTCGCCAATGCTTGTTTATTTCTAAATGTCAATTTTATGGGTCATTCTTTTAATTTGCAATAATTCAAACTTATATTCATATCGAAATGGTAGTCAATAGACCAAAAGCTTAAAAAATGACTCATTTGTAGTGATTCTCTTTCCTCTACATTTACTGAACAATGTTACGAGCTCAGAAAAATAAGTTGAAACACTTTTAACAATAAGTTCTCTGGAAAGAAAAGGAATTGAGATTTTCTTTGGTTATGTGCGTGGACATTGTGGGATTTCAGGGAATGAAAAAGCTGAATTTGTGGTCAACAATGCTTTGAATTTTACAGTTGATGTAAATGTTAACATTCCCAAGCATTACTTAAAAGCCTCATGTTATGAAACGCTTGTTGCTAAGTGCAACAAAGAATGTGTCTGGTCTGAAAAAACTGGTCATTGCAAAAAAACTATCTACTATTCCGTTTAGATTAAACTCAAATTATGTTTCTTCGCAAACTTCAAAATTATACAATATTTACTTGGCCATGGAATTTATGCTAAATACCTATACAGGTTTGATCTTCGGACTAATAATATGTACAACAGTTCAAAAAGCATCCACAAGATGCGGATCATCTGCTTTTCAGCCGTCCTTTATTTGATAATTGAAGAGCATGTGTCTTCAAAATGATTTGAGACTGAGATTTGTGAAAATAAAAGCGAGGAAACACTCAAGTTTTCTTAAGGTGAACATTACAGTAGAAGATTTTTTTTATTTTGACCTTAAAATCTAATTATTTTACAATAGGTCATTGGTTTGTACCTAAATGCATTTCAGTTCAAAAAATTCAAATTAATTTAATCATTAATTATCTAATTTGTTGTTGTTGTTTCTTATGCCTACACTGGCAGACCAGAGGAGTGCCAGGCCCGTCGAAGACGGCAAGAGGCGAGGGGGTAGCGCCTTCCATGTTATTGACCCCCATTGGGAGGAAGTCCGACTTTGCTCGACATACATGACACATCCGTTTTACAGGAAGGTCCCTTTCATACATCCATTCACTCACACATATCGTAATTTAGATCCCAATCAGAGGCCGATAACCCCCTGATCAGGTACCCCCAGAGGTATTGATTTGGTATGGGAACATGGGGGACATTGTGACCACGACCTATTTAACGTGCCCCAGTCACCATTAGTGAACACGACGGTCTTTAGCCAAGCCGATCTCACAATCATCAGAATTGGAGGCTCCACCGAGGACAGAACCAACAACCCTTCTGATGCGAGCCCGACGCTCTACTGACTGAGCTACCGCGGCTCTAATTATCTAATTTAGATATAGTTAGCTAATTAGTAAGATATGGTGGTACCTCAAATTCTATTTTGTTCAGAAGGACAATTCCTATTGAAAATTATTTTTGATATTATTCTTTATATTTTGACCTTCCATCAGGTTGCTAGAGAGCAGTGCAAGATTTACGTATAAGCTAGACAAGCTATAGCTTAAGGCCCCCACTTTCTTGGGGCCCCCAAAAAAAATTGTCCGAGTGAGCAATTGTCATATATACTTAAATATACTGCAGCATTATTTGTCCCCCCAATGCCGCACGTTCAAAACGTCCCATACTCTTCACTAAATTTTTTTAGCGCGTCTTTTCGAAGAACAAAGCGCTGTTGTGCTTTTTTCCGGTATTACCGGTAATTATGACTACCGAAATTACTGATAAATTTCGACAGCAAATGCCGGTAATTTCGGTAAATTTTAAAATTATTTCATTATTATTTTAAAATAGAAATGGAACGTGTTAAGTATATAATTTATTTTACTATAAACACGGGGATTCCCCTGTTATAGTATGGGTCTAAATTAGGGTGAATATGGGTCTGAATTATGGTCACGATTTATCGAATTACTCGAGCATGCGTTGACCTTTTGTAGTTCGAGAGAGCCGGCAGACGATACAATATTTCTGATCTTTTATTTAAATATTGCAGAGAATGGTTAGTATATTCGCCAGCAACTGGTCATTCCCCGAAACTATTCGTGTGTAAACTCTTTTAAAATTCTTCTACGCCATTATCATCCGATGGATTTTGTGATTGACGCAACACCTATTTAGTTCAAAGTCATGAAAACTCTATAGACCATAGAACAGCTTCGGTAACATATCTTACAAGAAAATGTGGTTTAACAATTGACTGCCAACTAGCAGAACAGATAAATAATAAACGACAGTACTGGAAAAATGTTCTTTTACAAGTTGTGGCAGTCATAATTACTATTGCACAACGTGGTTTACCTTTCAGAGGAGATAAGGAAACAATTCTGCTCACAATCGCAATTTCCTTGGATTACTCTAACTTGTAGCAAAAATTGATCCTTTTCTAGCAAGCCATATAAAAAAATTTGAGAATAAAGGATCAGGTGTCACATCTTGTCTTTCTAAAACAATATGAGATGAATTTATCCAAATTATGGCACATAAAGTAAGAGACTCAATCTTGGATGATTTAAGAACTGCAGGGTACTTCAGTTTATCTGTAGATTCCACTCCAGACAGGTCCCATATTGATCAGCTCACTGTTATTATGAGGTATGTTTCACCAGATGATGGGCTCCCTATTGAACGTTTTCTAACTTTCCTAGAGGTGGGTAGCTACACAGGGGAAAGTATGGCTAAGTTGGTGTACAACTACCTTACAAATGAGTGCAAAATAGATTTTAGTAAGTGTCGAGGCCTGTCATATGATAATGCTTGCAATATGTGGCAAATACAAGGGTATGGAAGAAATAATATTAAAGATTAACAAGTATGCTATGTATATTCCATGTGCTGGTCATTCCCCGAATCTTGTTGGTAGAGCAGCACTTGACTGTTATGTAGATACAGTAAACTTTTTTGAAATTGCTCAAGAAATATGTAATTTCTTTTCATCATCTACACATAGATGGGCAGTACTGTTATCATTCTTCAAAGATGATTCAAAAGTTCCAAGGTCTTTGTAAAAGACTAGATGGGAAGCATATTTAATAGCCACAAGTGCAATACTTGATAGTTATGATGGAATAATTTCTGCATTGCATCAGATGCATATTGATACTACAGAGAAAGGCGAAACAAGAAATAAAATCATAAACATTTTGTATAAAATGGAGAAGTTAGAATTTATGGTAATGTTATATTTATGGAGTTACATGCTGGATGAATTTCACAAGACTAGTCAATCACTGCAAGACCCCCAAATTAATTTAAATGTATGTAGGGAATTGTATGCTTCACTTTCGGATTTTGTTAAAGGTTCCAGGGATATGTTAGATCATTTTGAAGAAAAAGCAAAGGAAAAGTTGCCTGATGTTGATTACAAGAAAAGCAGATATAGAAGAAGGCATATCAATGATAATGAAGATGATGCTTTAGAAAACGTTGATCCAAGTGACAAGTTTAGAATCAAAACATTCATACCTGTGATGGATGCATTAGAGTCAAGTCTGGCACAGAGGGCCTCAGTATACAATGAAGCTGCAAGAAAGTTTTCATTCTTAACAAAATTAGAAGCTACAGAACAAGAGATTCGTGAAGGAGTCAGTGCTTTATTCCAAACATATCCTTAAGATGTGGACATAATCTCGTAAGAGAAGTCAAGCATTTTCATCAATATGTTAGATATAGTCAAGCCTATGGTTCAGCGGAACATGATAGTCTGACACATTAGTATATATATAGGTTAATATTTAACGATTGTGTCCAATCAGCATTCCCTATTGTAGAAGCAATTTTGAGATTGTTTCTTAGTATGATAGTTGCAAATTTCTCTGGAGAAAAATCTTTTTCTCAGCTGAGGAGGATAAAAAATAAATTTAGAACAACAATGACTCAAGATAAATTATGTTCCCTCAGTCTCATGTGCATAGAAAGTGACAAACTACGCAGTTTATCATTTGATGATGTCATCAGTGACTTTACTCTGGCAAAGGCAAGAAAGAAAATATTTTAGTTTAATATAATTCCTTGATCCTTATAACATGTTTCAAGTGATTAGATAATAAGCCTTTGTAAAGTGTGCCTTTTAAAAGAACTTTTGTTTCTTTTTAACAGAGTTTTCCTTTTTAAGTTTGTTATGAATAAAAATAATTTAAGTAAAAGATTTACTATTTCACTATCTATATATACTTCTTAATCGTATTTCAGTTTAACCCTATAGGTATCCGAAAATCATATTTGGCACTAACATACAATATCTGGACTTAGGGCCCCATATCTCAAATAGCTTAGGGCCTTATCAAGTCTAAATCCGGCCCTGCTAGAGAGAATAGGTTTTTTACTACAATTTTTTTTCACAAGGAAGTCTAAAAAAATGAGATCTCTTCAGGAATTTCGACACCTAAAATTCAACTAAGAATTCACTTCTTAACTCCAATATAACTTTTAACAATAAATAATAATATTCAAAACAGTTTCTGTTTCATATAAATTAGAATGATGCAAAATTAATTGTAATATATCAATTAATTGTTGAGTTATCACTCTGTTTGTACAAAGCACTCTATTGCAAAACCTCAGTTCTTCAGAAATTGAGTTGAAAGTTTTGGAAACATGGTAACAAAAATCCTTTTAACTAGAAAACTATTTCGAGTGTTTACAAGAACTTGGTATCGTTTGAAAGATAAAGAGTTAGAAAATATTTTTAATTAATAAAAAGAACATCGATTTTCTAGTCAATTTTCTTGATTTCTAGTGATTACACCTTAAGTAGTGTAGTTATAGACCAGATTTCATCATCTTTTATTATCTTTTTGACACTATTAGACTATTGACTTCCTAGTAATTCTACTGATTTTATCTTTTACGTACATAAAAGAATATTTAAACAATCAATTAAATATTATATTTACGTTGCGTTTCATTCTTATGTGCATGAAACAGAAATTCGTGAAAAGGGATGACTACAACGAATTTCTTCCAAAGAAAAACGTTACAAGATAATGAAATGTTTTCTATCGCGTCTCAAAAAGCGCTTAGTATTATATCTGTGCGAATGGTAATGTTATAAAAAATAGAAGTATGCTTCACTGCCTCAAAACAGCGAACGCAGTTAATTTCACCTATTCAAACTCAGCTATGAAAACAAAAAGGCAGATTCTGCACAGTTGAATTTTATTATTGTTGGAATCTGCTTTGCATCGGTTCCAGTACATTCTCTTCCATTGTTGTCTACTTTTGTAGCAAAAACTCATACTCATGCTATTCCATTTGATGAGTCGTAAAAGAGAGAACTCATTTATAACTCTAGGATGAGATAATTTCATTTTAACCAACTGCACTTGTGTTGTAAGAGAGAGAAATCATTTATATATATATATATATATATATATATATATATATATATATATATATATATATATAGCTCTAGGACAAATTAATTTCATTCTGAACTTATTCTCTTGCGTACTCATACACATGCATATTCCAATTCATGCGCCGTAAAAGAGAAACCATTTATAACTCTAGATGTATTTAAACAATTTCGTCATGAACCAACTCATGCACATTCCAATGGATACGTCACACAAGAGAGAAGCCATTTATAAATCTAAGACAAATTAGTTTCATTTAAATCTAATGTCGTGCATACTCATACTCATGCATATTCCACTGGATGCACTGTAAAAGAGAAAGCATTTATAACTAACTTTCGAGGAAAAATAGTTTAATTCAAAACCTACTCTTTAGATACAGGTGCCAACTCCTAGGAGTGGTACCTATAAAGATCTCGCATGTACCTAACAGGTGCCAACTCATAGGAATATGAATCCTTTAGTCCTTCCCCCTATAATTTCATGGCTACCGCCTTTAAACAGAAGGTTACATATTAAAATATTGCCAATGAGTGGTGAGTGGTGCTGATAGACTTTTCTCGCCCCCACGGTAATAGAAAAATTCTTGGTCTTCCGACTTTATATACATATACATAACCTTTCAAGTTCTTTCGACAAGATATCTCGTCAAAAAAAGATCTGATCAATTTTGCTTCGGATGAGATGGCTCGTTCATTAAGACATTGCCAATATTTTTTGTGATGACGACATCGTTATCTGGTCAGTTTTTTTTTTCTAATGACGAGATATCTCGTCCATCAAAATTTGATGTTTCCTCCTAATGACGAGATATCTCATCCATCAAAATTTGATGTTTCCTCCTAATGAAGAGATATCTCGTCCATCAAAATTTGATGTTTCCTCCTAATGACGAGATATCTCGTCGAGACAGCAACCTGGAGGGTTGAAACATCATCAATTGATTGTTGGGATTTTAAGACGCAAGGGTCGTACTTAGTCAAGTGCGTTGAGCACTAGACACTATCAACTAATGAACAAACACATTTTTGGAAGATTTTTACTGACAGAAGATTGTAATACACCCCAGGAGGAAAGGAACCTTCAACTTGCATTTCGCTAGCTATGTGGGCAAACCCACTTAACCACTGCGCTCCTCATCATTGATTCAAATTTAGATAGACCGAAAACTTTAACACCAATCTGACGAAAGTTTGGGTACATATCTAACTTCTGAAGTGTCTTGCAGTTTCTTTTACAAGTTTGATCATGGAAAAGGAAACGCAAATCTTCGCGAGTGGAAAAGTCGTTCCTCAGTTTTGGTAAAATTCCACCCTTTTCTGCATCTAATTACCAAAACGGACAATGGGATAGGGGCGGCCGATTGGCGACATGCTGCCGATGTAGGTGAAGGGCGTGAAACAGAAAGTAACATAGTGGTGTATCCATTGAAGTCCAGAAACCCGGTATTTCCTAACAAGAATATTAAAATTCGGAGGCAAAAGTAATAATTGATCAAACATGAAGCAAAGTCACTTCTTTTTAAGGTAAATCTGAGTGAGAAGTCAGTTTTTATTTCAACGTCTATGATTTCTCCCGGAAAGTCAATCAGATATTGTGGATGCCTCATACTTTCAGCCTATAATTGTTACTGTGGTTGGTTAATGGCGTTTGCCATGCGCAAAAGGTACTTTCAGCACAGACTCTGCTATACATTATGCTTTCTGCTGACACTAGCATCCAGTCCGGATAGTACACTCAAACCTGTTTTTGTGCGATATTTTTTTGTGAGTTTTTTTTTTGTGTGTGCGATCTTTTTTGTGCTATCTTTTTTTTTTTGCGGTACATGAAAAAAATTTATTCAGTACAATCTACTTAGTCCTTTTAAAATTTCAATCAAATTACAACTTCAATAAAATAAGTTATCAATAAAAATTACTTAAATCAAAAAATTTAATACAGCACGTTTTTGTAATGGACTAAAAAGCATAAAATAATTATTCCTGACCCCATACAGATTGTCCTGAAAATTTGTGACTGTGAAGTTTTAATAGCTATAAAAATACTTGTAAGATTTAGAATGAAAAATGTGGGGCGCATGCAATAGATAATAGTGAGGAGTGTAAAGCGCCCCACGTTTATCGTTTTAAATCTTACAAGTATTTTTATAGCCATTAAAACTTCACAATCACAAATTTTCAGGACAATCTGTATAGGGTTACAAAACTGTATGGGGCCAGGAGAAATTATTTTATACTTTTTAGTCCGTTACACCGACTACATGGAAACTGAAAAAAAGTCAACGCTAAACAAGTGCGAGGTAGTATCTTCAAGTAACGAAAAAATGATTTTGAACCACTTCACCACAAGAAAATCCGTTCAGTCAGAAAATTGTCAGACTACGAAATACAATGGTTATCTCTAATATTATAAAAGGAAGTGTTTGTTTGTTTGTTTGTTTGTCTGTTTGGAGTCGCAAAATCCTGATGATTCTATGGCACTTACAGCAATAAGATTTGGCACACAGGTAGTGATTTTGAACCAGTGCACCACAAGAAAATTCGCGTATTGTCAGACTACGAAAGATAATGGTTATAAATTTTGAAAAGTTTTGTATGTGTAAAATAAGTACATATGAAAATAAAATATTTAAAAATGTTCGCATGTGTATTTTCTAAACGAGATTTCTAAATGAGATTCCAAAAGGTTTGACGAGATTCCAAGTAGTTGCCAAGCCTCGTGTCTTGATTGCGTTTAAAATAGCAATTTCTAGTTATTTCGTAAAGTTTTGTGTTATTTTCTACGTGAGACTTTTTTTATGCGGTCCCTTATCCACTGCATAAAAAAATACTTTTTAAATGTGTGGCGAAAAATGTTTTTTTATAGGTACTCGTGAAGTTTTCGAAGATTTTTTTTATGCGGTCTCTATCCACAGCACAAAAACAGGTTTGAGTGTATACGCATTGGCCAGTGAGCATGGTCTATCATTTGTTTCCTGATCCTCATTTTCCCACTTTTGCCGGAGACGTTTTAACCCGGTTGGAAAACTAACTGACTAGCAACAGGAGGGTTGCTAGTTATCTATCGTGGCCTCATATGCCCTCACGTTGGCGTATTGTGGAAGTTTGGAGAGTGGGGTGTCAGCTCAGACGTTGCCTCGTCATCTGACCGTGGGTTAAAATTGCGTAGTGCTGTCTTCAAAATTGCTTAGTGTTCAAGATCTTTCCCTTTGGGTACGATCCCGGACGTCGCTAATTGCCCATTGTGTTGTCCAGTGTGACGTTAATGAAATACCTACCTACCAACTCAGGGCAAATATTATTTGTATTTTATTTTTGAGGTAAAGAAATGGCCAAAGCGAATCAAGCGAACAATGGCCAAGCGACCTTTAAGGATGTCTAAAGCAAAGCATAGATTTCCCCTTTTTTCGGATACGGTAGCCCGGTTGGAAAAATAATGGATTAGCAACCTTTGTACAAGACGGTCTATGGTTGGATTGGAACTTGCAACCTTACGTTTGCTAATCCGTTACTCTTCCAACAAGGATACCACGGCTCTAAATACTCCTGGATTCAGAAAATAGGAAAAATTTAACGAATCCGCAATTTTCAGTATTGATAATAATCGGTAACTTATAATCGACCGCACATAATTTCCATGATCAACTTCCGGGTTGTAAAATATTTAGCGTTTTGAGTGACATACACAGCGGTCGTGTCGCAAACTGCTTGCAAACATTCATTGTTGGATATTAAGGTCGTTTGGTATGAGTCGTAAAACATCGAGGTTTTTATGATCATCATAAACTAGTCTCATTTCATATCATGTGATAATGTCGGTCAGTAGCGTGGATAGGGTTTTATTTCGCAGGGATCCCCAAGGTTAAAAATGAATTTTTTCATGCAAAGTTAAGATCCTCTCACACCTTTGGAAAATATATTTTATACTGTTTTTGGTGTAATCAGATTATGTGTGTGTGACCTTAAAACATCTAATTTTCAACTGGTTTTTAAAAGAATTGAGATTGCATTATGTATCAGGTGGTATTGGTATTTTGGTATTTTTTAATTAGTATCACACTGGAACAACACAATGGGCTATTGGCGACGGTCCTCATAGGTAGGTAGGTATTTTCGCTCCTGGTGGTTGTCTTATCGTGGAATCTCGTCATTAGCAAAACTGACCAGATCTAGATGGAAGAGATATCTCGTCATTAAAGGAGAATTGACACCTGTTCCCATCAAAAAAATTTGAAACTATCTAGACATAAGCAAAAATCGAAATTGGACAACTCTTGCGGGGATTCAGACCTAGGAATTTCGAATCATCCTGTTTTTTTTACTTGAGAAATTTTTTTAAATGCCACTTTTATCCGTAAGCTACTTAATAGCCAGTTGTATTGCTCCAGTGTGCCGTTAATAAGAAAATACCAAATACCGAAAGCTACTTAATAGCCCGTTGTATCGCTGCAGTGTGACGTTAATTAGAAAATACCAAATACCGAAAGCTACTTAATAGCCCGTTGTATTGCTCCAGTGTGACGTTAATAAGAAAATACCGAAAGCTACTTAATAGCCCGTTGTATCGCCCCAGTGTGACGTTAATTAGAAAATACCAAATACCGAAAGCTACTTAATAGCCCGTTGTATTGCTCCAGTGTGAAGTTAATAAGAAAATACCAAATACCGAAAGCTACTTAATAGCCCGTTGTATTAATCCAATGTGAAGTTTATAAGAAAATACCAAATACCGAAAGCTACTTAATAGCCCGTTGTATTGCTTCAGTGTGACGTCAATAAGAAAATACCAAATACGAAAAGCTACTTAATAGCCCGTTGTATTGCTCCAGTGTGACGTTAATTAGAAAATACCAAATACCGAAAGCTACTTAATAGCCCGTTGTATTGCTCCAGTGTGACGTTAATAAGAAAATACCAAATACTGAAATCTACTTAAGGGGATAGGCTCACGAACCAGAATCCCTATCTCAGTAATGTTAAAAACAGACATTTTGAAGGAACATTTAAAAATTTTCTATTGATTATACGTCTCTAAATTTTTTACTGTATATTGCCTGGACTATAATACATACTTTAACCATGGCTTTTATGATTTTAATGTCCCATTTATTTCTTCATTTGGAACTATGTATGTTTTTTCTCTAAAACACTGAAATTTCAACATATTTAATCTTATAAATTTACTCTGAATTAATTTTTTCGAAATCCCATTGGTTAAAATATGTAACAAAATATCTTTATTAAGTATGCAAAGTTTTAAGTTGCTAAGTTGAGTGGTTTTAGAGAAAATGTTCCTTATATGGCGAAAAACATGGTTTTGAGAAAAACAGTTTTAAAAGAAGCACTTATTTGTATTTAATTAATACCAGCACCATAGCTTGGATTTTTTGTTTCATCTTATAGGTTATCTTCCGATCTACAATTCTGTTGCCTCTTTTTTACTCTTGCGTCTTTAATATTTAAATGTCACGTTCTGCTTTACGTAATCTATTCTGATCTGCTGCCATCATCGCCCGAGCTGTGTAGTCCAGGAGAAATACCTAATGTCGAAATACCTAATGTTCTCCTGCCTTATACAGATTTATAACACCATACAGATTGTCCTGAAAATTTGTGATTGTAAAATTTTAATAGCTATAAAAATACTTGTAAAATTTAAAACGAAAAACGTGGGGCACATGCTATAGAAAATAGTGAGGAATGTAAAGCGCCACACGTTTTTCGTTTTAAATCTTGCAAGTAGTTTTATAGCTATTAAAACTTTACAATCACAAATTTTCAGGACAATCTGTATGGGGTTATAAATCTGTATAAGGCAGGAGAAATTATTTTTTACTTTTTAGTCCGTTACACCGACTATATGGTAACTGAAAAAAAGTCAACTCTAAACGAGTGCGAGGTAGTATCTTCAAGTGACAAAAATGATTTTGAACCAGTTCACCACAAGAAAATCCGTTCAGTCAGAAAATTGTCAGACTACGAAATACAATGGTTATCTCTAATATTATAAAAGGAAGTGTTTGTTTGTCTGTTTGGGGTCGCAAAATCCTGATGATTCTATGGCACTTGATTCTATGGCAGCAATGAGATTTGGCACACAGGGAGTCCAAATTATTTGTAAATTTTGGGTCGCGGCGAATTTTAAAATTGCATCTAGAAGATTTTTACATTAATTTAATAGTTTAATTCTACATCTTTTTTTCAAACGCGGAGAACCTTTTCTACCAATGTGACCTTGCAGTCAGGGTTTGGAACCATGCCAATTTTTTTTATCCGCAGAACGCGGAGAAAATTATTTTTTTTCATTTCCGCTTTGATTTTGCCTAGACGAATAAATTTCCAGCAAGACGACAAATCTTTTAACTGAAGTCAGTTCTCTTTACTATCTCCTGGACCGGTAAATATAGAGTAAAAATTTAAACGGATTTGAAATCTGCGGAAAAGTTCAGTTTAGATAGATAGCTAAAAATATGATTTTCTTTAAATAAATAATTTTTTAATTGAATATATCTTCAATAGATTTGAAATCTACGGAAAATTTTACACCAGATTAATACCTTGCATCACGGCGTTGCCCGTGGTGATGGTTTACGGAGGGCACGGGCAACGCCGGGCTAGCCACGCAGTGGCTAGTCTATCTGTGTATATAATTCTCTTACGCGTGGCACGCAAAAAAGACGTTATTACTATCGCGTTTTGGCAACATTTTACGATTGTTTGTTTATCACGAAGCCTCGCGCCTCAATTGAATTTATAGCGTTATCGAATGAAATTGTATTGAAAAAAAATGAATTTTAGTCGAGCTGGTGCAGTTTATAACAGAAATCAAAGAAGGCGGAGGATCTTTTCAGGACCATTAAAAAAACGGTCCTTTTCAGGGCCAAAAATTATAGTTCAACAAGACGCTTGCACTACAACTTTCGACATCAAACTCAATGAAAAGGTGTGGATGACTCGAATGCTGGGAAATGTACACACTAACAACATTCTGGGTATTCAATTTCCAAAACAGCGCTCACATTTCAAGTCAAAATTTGCTCAAAGTTTTCATTTGAATTCTGATTCCAGAGCTACTGTATATATCTTTTCTGAAAAAAGGCAAATTTAGATTTGAAAACTATTTATTTTGGAATATCATATTTTGTAAACAATCCCTTCTGCTAGGACGCATGTCTTCATTGATGCGAGCAGGGGGCGGGCCACCTAGTACATTTTTAAAAGCTTTGTATGCGTAAAATAAGTACATTTGTAAATAAAATATTTAAAAATGTTCGCATGTGTATTTTCTAAACGAGATTCCAAAAGGTTTGACGAGATTCCAAGTAGTTGCCAAGCCTCGTGTCATGATTTCGTTTAAAAAAGTAATTTCTAGTTATTTCGTAAGGTTTTGAGTTATTTTCTAAGTGAGACTTTTTTTATGCGGTCCCTATTCGCCGCATAAAAAAAATACTTTTTAAATGTGTTGCGAAAAAAATTTCTTTATAGCTAATCGTGAAGTTTTGGAAGATTTTTATAATTTTTGTACGTGTAAAATAAGTACACGTGTAAATAAAATATTTAAAAATGTTTGCATGTGTATTTTCTAAACGAGATGTCTAAATGAGATTCCAAAAGGTTTGACGAGATTCCAAGTAGTTGCCTAGCCTCGTGTCTTGATTTCGTTTAAAAAAGCAATTTCTAGTTATTTCGTAAGGTTTTGAGTTATTTTCTAAGTAAGACTTTTTTTTTTATGCGGTCCCTATTCTCCGCATAAAAAAATTACTTTTTAAATGTGTTGCGAAAAATATTTCTTTATAGCTACTCGTGAAGTTTTGGAAGATTTTTAAAATTTTTGTACGTGTAAATAAAATATTTAAAAATGTTTGCATGTGTATTTTCTAAACGAGATTTCTAAATGAGATTCCAAAAGGTTTGACGAGATTTCATGTAGTTGCCTAGCCTCGTGTCTTGATTTCGTTTAAAAAAGCAATTTCTAGTTATTTCGTAAGGTTTTGAGTTATTTTCTACGTGAGACTTTTTTTTATGCGGTCCCTATTCGCCGTATAAAAAATACTTTTTAAATGTGTTGCGTAAAATATTTTTTATAGCTACTCGTGAAGCTTTGGTAGATTTTTTTTGTGGCGTTTTCTTTTATACGGTCCCTATCCACCGCATAAAAACAGGTTTGAGTGTACTTTCATTGCGCTGGTTCGATTCCTGCCAAGTGTATTACTCCCATGGTGTATTTCTCTCTTCTGCGTCAGTGAAACTTTCATTGTGTGTCTGTCTATTACTTGATATTGTATGTCTTGGGAAGTATGGCCAAATATGGCCATATAGCCCCAACCAATCATACTTTCATTACTGCCTCTGCCCCTAACTCTGCAGTTAAACTGGGTTCCCTTTTTCAATTTCCCAGCATCTGACCATAACCATCTCTTCGCACGATACTGCGAATACTCTACGAATGAGTTCAGGTATGGGTTGACTCTAGTACGACATTAATTAAAAAATAGCAAATACCAGGTATGGGTTGAATCTCAACAAGCATCGAACAAAGTTGATCACCGAGCTGAAGAATAAAAATAAGGGTGAACGGAAGAAGGAGCAACCCATTTTTTGGGAAGCGTGCGATTGTTTCTTCCGCTCTTAGTCGCGCGCATGCGCCTTGCAGGCAGGTAACTTCCAATGATGGATTTGGTCGATCAGTCAAATGTTGAGATTCCGTTGTAAAAGATGCGGCTACTTTTTCCCTCTCCGTGTTGTAGCATAACAGGTGAGTTTTTCACCGGCATTTTTGTTCTGTGTTATGATTCGTTTTTGTGTATTGCGTGCATGCATCTTGTGATTTATTGATTCGGCGAGATCTCTTCCGCTGTTAGCTTTTCATAAGTTTTGTTTTCGAACTTTCGTGTGTGCGCCTTGTCATGCGATCGTTTCTATTTTGTAGTATTGTTTTTGAGAGAGTATTACTGAATGTATCTTAATTTGAATTATGAATAATAATTTTGGTATTCTTGTCGCAAAATGTTTGCTCATGTTTGGTTTGGCTGATAGGTTTGTGGAGGCCAGCGTTATGCAGTATTTCTTTCTCTGTTGGATTTTCATAAGTTTTGTTTTCGAACTTCGGTTTGTGCCTTATAGTCTTTTTTCGTTTGTACGTTTGTTTTTTAAGAGATAGTATTACACTGAATGCATTTTTATTTAAATGAAAAATTCCTTTTGTATAGTTGACACACAATGTTTACCCAGATTTGTGTATGGTTTGGTTTATTAATTAATTATTGATACTGGCGTTATGCAAACTTTTTCTCTATTAGTTTTTCATAAGTTTTGTTTTCGAACTATAGTGTGCGCCTTATCATGCAATCGTTTTTCGTTTGTATTCTCAATTTTTAGAGACAGTATACTACTGCATGTGTTCTTGTTCAAGTACAAAATAATTATTTGGCACAGTTTTGACGCAAAATGTAACCAGGTTTGGTTTGGCTGATTGATTTGTGGATGTTGTGCAAACACTTTATCTGTTTCTCTCTCCTTCATGAGTTTCTCTCTCTCTCTCTCTCTCTCTCTCTCTCTCCCTCTCTCTCTCTTTCATGAGTTTTGAAACTCTTTCATGAGTTTTGTTTTCACGTTTGTGTTCGACTTATCATAGCCTTTTTTCGTTTACACGCTTATTATTTAGTATTACACTGAATGTATTATCATTTAAATTCAAACAATCATTCTTTGATATAGTTGTCTGAGAGCGTTTATCTAGTTTTGGTTTGGTTTATTAATTTGTGAAGACCTTCGTTAGGTCAACTATTTTTCTGTTATTTTTTCATAAGTTTTGTTTTCATACTTTAGTGTGCGCATCTTCATGGTCTTTTTTCGTTTGTACTCTTATTAATATAAGAAATAGAATTACTAAGAATGTATTATTTTTATAAAAATAATTCTTTTGGGCCTAGTTGACTCAGTATATTTTCCCAGGTTTCGTGTGATTTAATGATTCTTGGGGATCGACATTGGGAAAACTGTTATTTTTTCAAAAGTTTTATTTTTGGACTTTAGTGTGTATGAGCCTTGTTATACAATCGTTTTACAGTTTCACTGTTATAAATTTTTGAGTCATTAACTAAAAGTCTTATTTGAATTAAAAATAATTATTTTGGCATAGTTGCCGTGAAATGGGGGGGGGTGTTCCCACAAGTTTGATTTGTTTTATGGATATTCATGTATTCTTTCTGTTAGTATTTATGAGGGGTTTTTTTTTAGAACTTTTTGTGCGCCTTATATAGTTGCTTTCTGAAAAACTGAAAATATTCTTAACTAAAAAGTGATTCTTTTGTCATAGTTTGATAAAAGACTGGACTCTAAATGTTTACCTAGTTTTTTTATTTGTTTTATTAATTTGTAAAGATCGATTTTAAGTACTTCTGTTTTTTATAAAAAATTTCGAACTTTTGTGTGTGTCTTATAATAGTCTTTTTCATTGTACTCTTATTAATATGAAGTAGTAATACTAAGAAAGTATTCTTGAAATAAAAAAATATTTTTTTTTGGCATAGTAACCGTAAATTGTTTGCACATGTTTGATTTGATTTATTGTTTTGTGTAGATTTATTCATTATTTTCTGTTGGCTTTTACAAGTTTTATTTTCGAACTATTTGTGCGCCTTATCAGGCAGTTGTTTTTCGTTTATACACTCTACTTAGTATGAGATAGTATTTTTGAAAGTTCTCTTTTGAAAATCAAAATTAATTCTTTAGGCATTGTTTGTAGAAAAAGATTAAACGCAAAAAGTTTATCCATGTTTGATTTGTTTAATTGATCTACATTAAGCACTTTCTAGGTTATATTTCATAAGTTTTGTTTTGGAAGTTATGTGTGTTCGTCTTATATAGGAATAGTATTACCAAAGTCTTTTCACAAAAATGAAAAATAACTCTTTTAACATAGTTGACACAAAGTGTTTTCCCAGATTTGGTTTATTGATTTGAGATGGCACTTTCCTCTGTAAGTTTTTTTAATTATGTTTTCGAAGTTTCCTGTGTGCCTTATCAAATAGTTGTTTTTTGTTTGTACTCTATTTAATATGAGAGAGCAGAAACTAAAAGTGCTCTTATTTAAATTAAAACTAATTCTTTTGGGAATAGCTTGATAATAGACATGACTCAAAATATCTATCTAAGCTTTGTTTTGTTTACTTCATCGCTCTACTGTCATTTTATATTTCACATGAAGTTTTCGCAGGGTTTCGCATTTAGCTCAACAAGAACCCTTATGAGAAAATTAATCAATTAGTTGGAATTCCTGAATCAATAATCCAAATTATCTCCTGATGTTACATTTGAAAAAGTACATTTTCTTTCTGAATATAATTTCTGAATATCGAAACAAACTGTAAATGAAGTATATTTGTAAAAGGGATTTTTATTCAGCTTTTCTTAGGGAAATATTGATTTCTACTGAGGAAAGAGCTGAAATTTTGTACGGTCATGTCAAATTTCGTATGTTATCCAGGTGTAACCTATACAGTGTCTTTATATTGGAAACCAGATAGGTAGCTATGATGGAAAATAAATGTGATAACTGGTATGCACAATCATATCAAAAGATGTAGATATAATAAATGATTAAAAACATACCCAAAAAAATATTGCATCGAACTACAGTAATATATTCATAGAAAGAAACAATATTATATCGAATGGTAGAAAAACATTCATAGAAAGATAATATTGTATTTAATGATAGATAAAGGCATTCATAGACAGAAAAAATGTTACATAGAATGAAAAAGACATTCATAGATAGAAAAAATGATGTATTGAATCGTAGAAAGAGATTCAGAGAGAGAAAAAAATATTGTATTGAATGGTAGAAAAATATTCATAGGAAGAAAAATATTGTACTTGGTAGAAAAATATTCATAGGAAGAAAATACTGTATTGAATGGTTGAAAATCATTCATCCTAATAGGGAAAAGGTTGGGGCTTGATCTCTTGTTCCATCCTCGCCCAATAATTGTATAAAAAGGTCTGGGTTAACTACACAGCAGAAGTAATAATAAAATACTTCCAGTGTGTAACCCAATCCGTTGTTTCATCAAGACACTCGCACCAGGGAAACAAAATCCTAAAGAACCAACACCATATGGGGTTAAAACTTTTGTTGTTGGGGCATGAACTCCCAAACATGAATGATAACTTACAAATATAAAAATAACACGAAAATGATTTTGGGTGCTTCAATCTTTCTTCAGATCGTTTGGCCATTATATCAGGAGACAGAGGCGACAAATTCTGGTCAGCCGAATACCTTGGACCCCCATATTTTTATGGTTTGGGCCCAGATCCCCAAACATGAGCAACAAATATATAATAAAGGTTACCAGTTATGCTCTATGACTCGATCTCTTTCAGTAGATCTTTTGACAATTATGTCAGCAGTCAGACGACAAGTCCAAAATGCTGGAATACCTTGAACCCCAACATTTCTATAGTTTGAGCCAGGATCCCTAAACACGAGGGATAAATATTAAAAATATACAAAAAAAGTTACCAATTATGCTGGGTGGTTCGACCTCTTTCAGTAGATCTTTTAACAACTATGTCCGCAGTCCTAGATGCCGGATTCCTTGGGCTCCAATATTTTTATGGTTTGGGCCCAGATCCTCAAACATGAGGGATATATATTACAAATATATAATAAAGGTTACCAGTTATGCTCTATGACTCGATCTTTTTTCAATAGATCTTTTGACAATTATGTCAGCAGTCAGACGACAAGTCCAAAATGCCGGATATACCTTGGACCCCAACATTTCTATAGTTTGAGCCAGGGTCCCCAAACATGAGGGATAAATATTACATATATACAAAAAAGGTTACCGATTATACTGGGTGGCTCGATCTCTTTCAGTAGATCTTTTGACAACTATGTCAGCAGTCAGAGACCTGTCCTAGATGCCGAATACCTTGGACACCAATATTTTTATGGTTTGGGCCTGGGAACATGATGGATATATATTACAAATATACTTATAATATTGCTATATATCTAAAAAGAATAAAATTTCTCAAAAGACACATTTGAAGCTACTGGAGTCTGGATTCCGCAATACTTCCTAATAATAGCCGTAGTTGGCGTCGAAAGCAGAAAAAAGTACAAATTACGTTCGGAAACCGGGGGATCGAAATATCTGGCCAGAGCCAAGTTATCTTTCGTGACTGCGGGCACAAAATGGAGTGTTCGCGTGTCGAGTCGAAGGTCGTTTAAGCAGAAAGGAGAGAACGCTTTGTGAAACATAGGTACTCACACCTGGTAGTGACTTGCAGTTCTACACACCTTTCCGAAAGTCTCGAGATGAAAGCTGTTTATTTTTCATTAAGGAATCCAATGTAAATGTAATTAATAGAGTGCTCAAACAGTTTCGGAATATCTAAGTACATTTTAACGAGTTTTCAATCGATTCCTTGATGCAAAAGAACGCGGAAGATTTATCATTCGGATGAAAAAGACACAATGTTTTGAAACTGTTTATTTACATGGAAAACTGGGTTACATTTTGATGATCTCCAGATTGATGTTTCACTTCATCATAAAAAGGTTTTTGCAGCAAAAACTTAATGGGTAAAGACATGTCACCTTAACTGAATGTATTAATGTTTCACAAACTTTAGGGTTTTTTCTAGTTTTAACCCTTTGAGGTGTCACGCAATTTCTGAGGTAGTGCAGTAGTGCACCTCTATAGGTGAGATAATTCTAGGAAAGATTCTATTGGTGCAAAGAAACGCAGAAGATGCATGATTCATATATTTAAAAAATAGACACAAAAGGAGGTTTGAAAATATTTTTCAGCATGTAAATCCGGAGAATTGCATCATGTTTCGACTATCTCCCTATTGATGTTTCACTTTATCACTGTATTGAAAAGCTTTTTCTGCAGTTAAAGCTTAATGGGTGACGACATCACTCCAGATGAATACATTTAGCATAGTGGGTTTCTTTTAGTTTTTTTAACCCTTCAAGCACCTTGAGATTTCTGAGCACTATTGATCTTACCCACCCACACAATTCACACATAATAACACAACAACCACACCTATTGGTTAAAAGAATTCTAGGAAAGATTCTGTTTGTGAAGAACGACCAAGTGGTTAGGAGTCAGGCTTTAAAGACTTTAAGTTTCAGAACGACTATTTGCGAGTGATCCTCTCATAGTTTAAGACAGTGGTTTCCAAAGTTAGAGAGTAAATCGACCTTTGACAATGTTATATCGACACTAGGGATGCGACATCGATAGCAAAACATCGATGTTTGGAAACATCGATGTTCAAAATTAAAACATCGATGTTGATAATACATCGACCCAAAAACATCGATGTTTTTAAAATTCAGTGTATTTAAACTTTTTCCCCCATTTCTTAAAACTGGTTTAGCAACTTGTGATGCTACATCGACCGCAAAACATCGATGTTGAAAATTAAAACATCGATATTGATAATACATATCGTCCCCAAACCATCGATGTTTTTAAAATTCAGTGTATTTAAACTTGTTTCCCCATTTCTTAAAACTGGTTTAGCAACTAGTGATGCGACATCGGCTCCAATACATCGATGTTTTTTTCTAAAACATCAATGTTGAGAAAGCATCGACGTCGATGTCGCATCCCTACTTTTCAGACCCTTCATACTTGGCCACTTTGGTCTAAAAGTATGTTCGATTTGCTAAATTTAAAAATTATGCTACTTGGTTATTTTTTAAATTTTTATAACGGAATTTTTTTATTCAAAAATAAAACATCGACAAGTATAAACATCGATGTTACAAAAACATCGACATCGTTGTCACATCCCTAATCGACACCCATTGGTCGATATATATATATATGATAGCATGCCCATTGAAGGATTTGTCAGAATGCAATGAAATTTTCAAGGTTGGTAAATTGCTTATGAATGAGTAAATGATTAAAATTTGAGACTGAACTATACAAACTTTATTGAGAAAAATTTTTTAAAGTGGTATCATTCAGTATGGCGTATGACCGCCATTATTCCTAATGCAGCATTCCAAGCTAAATGGTAGTGAGTCATACAGGCTCTTTATGAAGTCCTGCGACAGTCTATCCCATGCTACTTGAACCCTGTCACTTAGTTCCAGCAAATTGCGCGGAACGGGTGGAGTGGTGACATCTCGTCCAATTCTATCCCAAACAATCTCTATCGGGACAGGTCTGGGGAATATGCCGGTCATGGTAAGATATCGTTGTGTCGTAGACAAGCTCTAGAGACGGCAGCAATATGGGGTCGAGCATTGTCTTGTTGAACAAGTGGGTGAACCTGGAAGCTCAGGAATGGGAACATAACTGGCTGTGAAATTTCTTGTACGTAAGGCTGGCCTGTCAAAGAACCTGTAACGAATACCAAAGATGATTTGGCATCATACGCAATTGCACCCCACGCCAGGTCTTCTGGAAGTGTGACGCTGCATAACAAACCATGAATCTTGGCACTGACCACGTTGCCTCCATACACAGATTCGACTGTCATCTCCACCCAGGCAGAAGCGGGATTCGTCGGTGAAGACCACTCGATGCCATTCGATGGCCCATGTCCGCCTGACACGATACCATTCCAGTCTTTGATGGCGATGCAATGCTGTCGTTGAAACGGTCTACGTGAGTTTAGACCCACGTCGTGAAGCAGTCGACAAATGGTGCGATCACTTATTGGATCATCAAGAGAGGTCCCCACTGCCCGTTGGATATCAGCAGCAGTGGCAGTTGGATCAGAATGTCTTACAACACGTCGATCCTCTCTCAATCCGGTTTCTCTAGGCCTTCCTGAGCCTGGTTGACGTGCAACATCCACCTTCTAGGATGCCAATTAATCGGCCTTTGTCAAACTCTCCCAGTTGCTTAAACTGCTTACCAACTTTTTTCCGAGGCATTACTCAATAAGAAACGATGTAACCAACACACAGCATGAATCGAAATGAATTTGCTGCGCTACTGGATGTCTCTTTATGCCCGGTATGCAGCGTGTTTGAGAGCTGTCCTGCGCATGGCGAATGCTCAAACTATTCTGAAAATTTGATCATTTCCATCTCCAACGCAGATATACCACTCCTCCAAATTTCATTTATACCAGTCTTCTCCTTCCATGTGCAACTTTTTTTGTCTAAGAGTGTATGTACTCGTATATCAGTGATTATCTGCTTTAGATTAGTGATGTCGCGTACCTTTGTTCGATACGCAACCACATTGGAAACTTCATGTTCGTGGGTTCCTAAATGAAACATTTCCAGACAGGTGGATTGGAAGGGGTTGCCCAATTCCTTTTGGCCACCTCGTTCACTAGATATCACTCCCCTTCTTCTTTCTACTAATTCGACTGCTTCTTTCCATGGGTTATGTTAAAGATATCGTGTATGTCATTGCCATTGACATGACAATGACACCATTTATGAGGGTATGTTAAAGATATCGTGTATGTCATTGCCATTGACATGACATTGACACCATTTTTGAGGGTATGCTACAGCAAACATGGCAAGGAATTGAGTACCGTCTTGATGTGCTCTAATAGCTAACAGTGCCCATATAGAGGTATATTAAATGAGTTAAAAAAAACTTTAAAATATACGTCTCTCATTTGTAATAATTTTCACTTATCTACCTTTTCATTTGCCTTTGTAATAAATTTTTGAAATTGTAAAGATAATTTATGGACGCCTTTATGTATACATACTAGTCACTGCGTGGCCAGTAGCTGCCCGTGACAGTTATTTTCGTGGGATCAGATGTGACCACTGCTCGCTAATTCCCGGTGATTGCTACGAATTTGTAAAGCAAACCTCCGCAAACCAAATGGGAATTCGTAGCCTATTGGATAACAGCCGTGATGGCCTCGTCATTGTCAAATGCAGCCAAGTTCGAATTGCGAAGAGATCCAAGAAAATCAAACACATGAGGTTGTTGTATCAACGTATTGTAGTAAAATTTCAAATCCGTTGAAATTTTCAATCTATCTTTAACGATCCCGATTTTACAAAAAAAGAACTAAACAATGCCAGTCAAAAAATTTTTGGATTTTTTTGAACGCAGGAAATGGAATCCGTGATGCGAAGGTCAAATTCGTATTGGAAAAATACACAATTTTAGCTAAGAAAAGCTACAATTTTAAAATGATTTATTTAAAGAATATAATATTTTTAGGTATTGATCTAATGTGAATTTTACCGAAGTTTTCAAATCTGTTGAAATTTTTACTCAATCTTTAACGATCTAGGAGATAGAAAAAAGAACTACATAACTCCAGTTAAAATTTTATTTATTTTTTTCGTCGGCTGAAATCGTCCTCCGCAAAATCAAACAAAACGGAAAAAATAAATTTAGAATCTGTCATATTTTTATTATGCTGTTGCCCTTCTATATATAAGGGAAACAATAATAATTAAATTCCATTAAATTCATTCAAAAATTTCTAGATTAAATTTTTAAATTCGGGCTGGGCAGAAAAATTGCAAAATTCGGACTACCTGTGTGCCAAATTTCATTATTGTAAGTGCCATAGATTCGTCAGGACAATGTCTACCGAGGCACACTTCCTTTTATAATAGTAGAGAATTAGAAGATTTTATTATCGTTATTTTATCTAAATTAAATTTTATGTTTTATTATAACTAAAATAAACCATCTAAAAACTCACATACGCGTATTTGTTGCTTGTTATTATATAATTACTTAATAGTAAATTAGAGATGGTCGATAAAAAGTCAAGAAATTCTTGAAGGAGTCAACAGTCAAAGACGTTTGACGACTCCTGGGTTAAGGGCAATCCTATATAGAGAAATCCTATATAGAACAATCCACAGAATAAAATGAAACAATATTCGTTTTGTAGCAGTCTTAACCTTTAGAATACGGCCGGTACAGCAATTGTACCTTGATAGTTATAAGAGTCGCGCCAAGAGAGAATTTTGACAATGGCCGGTACAGCAGTTGTACCATGAAAGTTATAATAATCGCGCCAAGAAAGAATTGCTGTTATATCTATAGCCGTAGTCAAAAGGTTAGCCTTTTGACTACGGCTATATATGCTACAAGCTCGATTGAACAACAATATGCGACAACTTGTTGTATCTATAGCCGTATTCAAAAGGTTAATTTACCTAAAATATTAAAAAATCTAAGACTGTACCATTTTAAATAGATGGAACTTCAGACGTCCCACCGGCCTTTAGAGGATAATAACTTGGTTGGTTGGGTGTTTAGAGCAAGGGGCCATATTTGGTCAAGAACGTCAATTAAATGGAGACACACAAGAAAATATTTACCGACACAGCAGAGAGAAATACACTCATAGAGAAATCGAACCTAGTATTCATCGAACCTGAGTCGCATACAACTCGAAGATTGCTATCGTAGTGCGTAAACTCACTAAGCCACGGAAACTACGAAACGAGAATATAATAAGACTGTTTTCATAATATTAATTTCACTTGTAACAATTTAAAAAATTGTTGCCTGTCACTCAATTCTTTATTATTAACGTAATTTTTGCTATGCGCATCTATTTCAGTTTCATTTTCATGAAAAAATGCGTGCACGACCACGTATCTTCGAGTGCATTATGCCCCACAGGTTAGTTTTGGGTTTTGCAGCTTCAGAGCTCCAATGATGGACAAGCTGAGCCAAATGCAAGACTAAATAAAACAGATAAAACCAAAATAATTTATTGCTGCGAATGCATGTCAAGACCTGAGTCGTCACCCCACTCTACTAAGTTCCACACTGCGCCGTGAGGGTGGAAATTCTTAAGGCAGGTATGTAGGTATTTTAATTAACTCGCGCTCTGGAGCAACACAATACAAATTACTTGAGACAGCGTTAGATAAATCGACTTCGACTTAGTACTTGATTGTGAAGAATATCCGATAGAGCTACGAACAAAATAAATCTCGTGAGTGAGGAGTTAACTAAACACTTGGACCGAAGGACCTCTATCTTCAGATTGAACTATCGTATTCCATAACTGTTCGTTTCTTTTACAGAAGTTTGAATGGTAGAAACTAGGGATCCGACATCGATGTCGATGTTTTCAAAACATGTTTTTTAAAAAACCTCGATGTAATTAACATCGATGTATTGGAGTCGATGTTTTTGTAACATCGATGTTTATACTTATCGATGTTTTTACGTTGTCGATGTTTTATTTTTAAATGAAAAAAGCACCGTAATAAAAATTTAAAAAATAACCAAGTAGCATAATTTTCGTAATCAGCAAATTGAACATACTTTTTGGCCAAAGGTGAAGGGTTTGAAAAGTAGGGATGCGACATCGATGTCGATGTTTTAAAAACATCGATGTATTTAACATCGATGTATTGGAGTCGATGTTTTTATAACATCGATGTTTATACTTATCGATGTTTTTACGTTGTCGATGTTTTATTTTTAAATGAAAAAAGCACCGTAATAAAAATTTAAAAAATAACCAAGTAGCATAATTTTCGTAATCAGCAAATTGAACATACTTTTAGACCAAAGTGGCCAAGAGTGAAGGGTCTGAAAAGTAGGGATGCGACATCGATGTCGATGTTTTCAAAACATTGATGTTTTATAAGAAACATCGATGTATTGGAGCCGATGTCGCATCACAAGTTGCTAAACCAATTTTAAGAAATGGTGGAAAAAGTTTAAATACACTGCATTTTAAAAACATCGATGGTTTTGGGGCGATGTATTATCAACATCGATGTTTTAACTTTAAACATCAAAGTTTAAAAACATCGATGTTTTGCTGTCGATGTAGCATCACTAGTTGCTAAACCAGTTTTAAGAAATGGGTTAAAAAAAGTTTAAATACACTAAATTTTAAAGACATCGATGTTTAAAAACATCAATGTTTTTTGGGCGATGTATTATCAACATCGATGTTTTAATTTTGAACATCGATGTTTCGCTGTCGATGTCGCATCCCTAATAGAAACAGGAAATTGGAGTTGAATAAATCTCTTAGACTATACAAGATAAAATTAGGCATTGCATTATGTAAATGGTTGCATCGAAGAAGGTAGAGTTTACCATTTCTCCTCTGTTGAATATTCAACGCAAGATATGGGTTCTTTGAAATGTGTGTCATGACCTCTAAAAATTGAAGATTTACAAAATTTAAATGTTGGCATACGCGACTGCAAGAACGAATCAAATTCAGTAAAGACGGGTTAAACCAAACAATTCAAAGCAATCAGTGCAGCTAATTCCTACAGTTTGGAAAACACTGTTTTGAGGTATAAATTTGTATCACTTTTAACATATCAATGATTTTCGTACATTCTACGTCGCACTTTCTTATCGGTTAACGCCCACTTTTGGCAATTACACCATCCCGCCCATACTTTTGTATTCGTGGTTAAAATTAACGAAGGCTTGTTCCGCTTTTCTGTTTTAGATGTCTTTATTATTGATCCTACGTAGACTTTTAAAATTATGTACTCATAAATCAATAAACTTCCATTTTAGATGTCTTTACAATTTATCTTCCATAGACTTTTTAAAAATTTTATGTACACGTAAATTAAATAATTTATATTTTAGATTATTTTATTAGTTTTCATGCATAGGCTTTTAAATTTTAATAAGTTCCATTTTAGATGTATTTATTATTGTTCCTACATAGACTTTAATTTATGTACACATAAATTACTTCCATTTTAGATGTATTTATTATTGTTCCTACATAGACTTTAATTTATGTACACATAAATTACTTCCATTTTAGATGTATTTATTATTGTTCCTACATAGACTTTAATTTATGTACAAATAAATTACTTCCATTTTAGATTATTATCTATTGATACTTTCTAGACTTTTAAAATTACGAACACATAAATTAAATACCTTCATTTTAGATGTAGTTATATTTATTCTATATATAATTTTGAATTTATACACACATAAATTAAATAGTTTGTGTAAATGCGCTCCAGTATTGTATTAATTTTCATATTGCATTTAAAATAATTTGTATTGAAGAGTGGGAGGTTTTATTTACATTCTGATTTCATTGTCAGCATTTGAGGCAGTCAAACAATAAAACATTTGTCTGTTTTAATGTTTGACTGCCACAAAATGGCACATGACTGTCACAAAATGGCAGGACCCCATATCTGTTCTCCGGTTTTTGTTATCTTGGTACTTAAGAAGATGAAACATGTGTGAGATCTTGCCATTCATATGTGGAACACGCTGCTATTTTATGAACCCGGTATTAATCTTTATACAGTATAATATGGATAAGTTAAGGTAATTTTAATTAACGTCGTACTAGAGCAACACAACGGGCTATTGACGACGGTTCGGGATCAATCCCCTAAGGGAACTATCCGAGGACAACACTTAATTTTGAACCACGATCAGATGACGAGGCATATACAGTACTAGCCACTGCGTGGCCAGCACGGTATTGCCCGTGACAATTCTTTTCGTGGGGTCAGGTGTGATTGCTACTAATTCCTATTTGGTTTGCGAAGCAAATTGGGAATTCGTATCCTGTCAAAATATAAATATTTAATTGAAAAATTATTCATTAAAAGAAAATCAAACGTATGGCATAACTTTTACTATTGTATTTATTTTTACTATTTTGTTTTACTGTTTCCTTCCATTACTTTCACTATTTGCTATTTTCATATACTACATGAGTTTCTTTCAAAATTGAGTCAAATACAAGGGCTCTTTTCAGGGCCATTTAAAAAAACGGCCAATTTTACGGCCAACAATTATAGTTCATTGCACTACTTTCTTTCAAAATGTCAAAAAACAAGGGCTCTTTTCAGGGCCATTTAAAAAACGGTCCATTCAGGGCCAACAATTATAGTTCAACAAGACACCGGCACTACAACTTTCGACAACAAACTCAGTAAAAAAGTGTATGGGTGGCTCGATTGCTCTGGAAATGTACACACAAATAACATTCTGGGTATTCGATTTTCAAAGCAGCGCTCACATTTCGAATCAAAATTTGCTCAAAGTTTTCATTTGAATTCCAAATTGATCGAGTTCGTATTTTAAAGGTACTTCCCTTCTGCTAGTACACGTGTCTTAATTGATTCGAGCGAAGCGAGAATGGTTCGCGCAGCGAACCAATGACGATTCCAAAGCGATCCATGGGGTTGGCGAGCGTTAGCGAGCAAGGGCGCCCCCACTAGTTTATTGTGTAAAAACGTGATATATTTCAGAGGGTGGGGGATATATTTTGGCAGCTAGATGAAATGCACAGACCATTTTATATTGTTACGAACATCTACCACTGCTCTTAATGGAATATTGCGTTACTAGACAGCACGGAACAATATTCCTCGCTTAATGTTTTTCTATAAATACACCATCTTCAAGACGACAATAAGGCCTAAGTCCCCATATTAGCGAAGCGAATGACATTACACAGTCGGAGGGATATCTCCTTTCAGTCACGAATGTCCGAGAACGAAATAAAAGAATGAGACATTGTGCAACTCTATTACCTAAGTAATCAAGCTCCTAGAATAATACAAACATTTCTATAAAGGTAGAATGAACTTTTTGCTTGTTTGTTTTGGCGATAAATTAAGGATTATTGTTTTCTGAATTAGGTATAAAAAAGCAAAATTCATTGTTGCGGGGAGTGCATTAAATCAGAGATTATTTTATCATTCGGAAATTTCGTGCAGAAATGCTACGATGAATGCGCTGGACGCAGGTTTCTTTCTTGTGGTGACAAAATAAACGTATGCTTTCTTCTTGCGATAACAAAAAATAAGCGTATATCTGCTTCTGATTTACAAGGATTTTCTGTCAAAAGGGAAAAATAGTTGGGAATCTGGGTTCGCAGAAAGAATATCAATTCGCATTAATATTTCATGGAGTGGCCAAATTTCATAACGTTCATACTTTATCCAGCCAGTTGGGGTAGCCCAGTTGGAAGAGTTACGGATTAGCAACCGGTGGGCTGCGAGTTCTAACTAAAAATCGTCGTCGTGTACACGGGGATTGGTGCACATTCAATCTGTCGTAGCCTCTAATGTCATCACGTTGGTGTGGTGTGGAAGTTTGGAGAGAGGGTGCCTGTTCAGGTGTGACCTCGTCATCTGATCGTGGTCTAAAATTGCGTGGTTTTGTCCTCGGTTCTTTCACTTCGAGTTTGATCCTGGACCGTTGCCAATAGCCCGCTGGATTGCTCCAGTGTGACGGTAATTATCTTCCTTCCACGTGCTTACCAACTAGCAACAACAACAAGTTGTAGCAGGTAGGTAGGTTCGATTCCTCCCCTAGAATATCTCTCTCTTCTGTGTCAGTAAAGTTTTTCTTGTATATGTCCATTTTCTTGACGTTGCTTGGCCAAATACGGCCCTTGCGCCATAAAATTCAATCAACAAACTCAATAAAACTTTTCTTGCGTGTATGTCCATTTCCTTGACGTTGCTTGGCCAAATATGGCCCTCGCTCCATAAAATTCAATCAACAAACTCAATAAAACTTTCCTTGCGTGTATATAATACAAATACAAATATTGACGACCAGCTACAGACTCGAGCCCAACAAGGCTGGTCCTTTGTTTATGAATTCCCCAATTCCCACTGACTATCCAATTGTATCTTAAATTCGTACACTCCCTTTGAATTAACTATATTTTCTGGCAACGCGTTCCAACTGTCTATTACCCTATTAAAGTAGTAGTTTTTCCTTAAATCCCGATTAAAATGTGTCTTATTCAATTTATACCCATGGCCCCTTGTTCTGTTATCCCTATTGAAATGTAAGCCCTCTGTGTCACCTTGTTTTACAAACTTGAAAAGCTGAATCAAATCCCCCCTCCTTCTTCTTCTTTCCAGTGTATACATGTTTAGGTATTATTATCCATTACTTGACGTTGTCTACCTTGTGCTTGGCACATTTTGGCCAAAGATGGCCTTTTGTGGCATAGAACCTAACCAACCATAAATTATCAAGACAAATGCATAGCCATTATTATCTACAAATTCAAGGTATTCGATAACAAAGTCATTATCCTTTCTGCACCCGCACTATCTCTGTACACTGCAATCAAAGCTATTAGCTGCCATACACCTGACCAAATGTTCTCTATTCATTAGGCGTCCAGAATTACACAGAGTACACTTAGGTGGGTTCCTAAGTCCAACTCTAATAACTGGGCATTCAGGCAATTCTACCCAGTAAGATGACGAAACAAGAGATATTTCAATCATCCACCATTAGAGAGAAGCGGCCAGCTCTGATAGATTTGACATTACCCAAAGTACACCTATCACTTTACCCCTTACCGCTGCCAGATAATTCAATGTGGAGTTGTTTGCAGAGAATATTCTGGGAAATCGAGAACATTCTTCAAACATTAAACTTCAGGGAATATTGCCGAATTTTCTATTTTAAATAGAAAATGGTTTGCGTCAATTTCTTACCATTCGATTGTTGTCACGCATTAAATTTGAGACAAAACAGACATTTTCTACTGCCCTTTTTACAACAGGCAAAACTCAGCACATATACTATAACACCGTTTCGGTGTGATCGCATTAATTTGTATAATTAAGTATAGAAGAATGATGCTATGAGCCGTTTCATCAGGGAATGAGTAGTATAAAATGGAAAACGTCAATTTCTCACCATTCGAGTGTCTTTTTCAATAAATCGTCACGCATTAAATTTTTTGAGACATAAAACAGATTTTCTACTGCTCTTTTACGCTAATCTTACCAACTCAGCACCTATACTAGAACGACATTTTAGTGATCGCATTAATTTGGGTAACTAAGCACGGAAGAACCGTTTCATCAGAATGAGCAGCTATGAAATGGTATTTTTTCTACGCGAATTTCTTACCATTACAATGTCTTCAGTAAACTGTCACGTATTAAATTTGAAACTTAAAGCTGACATTTTCCACTTCAGACTAAACCTATTTAGGATCGGACTTGCGAAGTGTGGACTGGATTCCATCAAAATCTCTAAAGGGCCCCACAAATTTTTAAAAATGAAAAATAATCTTTCAAATGACGCTTTTTGAAATGAATTGGGTAGTTGACGGTAGAAAACATTTGTAAAGCAAAAATAATCGTTAAAGTGTATCGCTGAATAATTTTATGTTTTAACAAATGCGTGTTTCCATTCATGACGAGGCCCCGTTGGGTGAATCGGTGGAATCGGTTTAGGGTCGGCCCTGAACCCAGCAGCTATAATTACATTTTGGTGATCGCATTAATTTGCGTAATTAAGCACAGAAGAATTCTGCTTCGAGCCGTTTCATCGCGGATGGGAAAACAGCTTGTTTATGGATGTGGGCTGATGGCGAGTAGGCGGGATGGGTTAACTTGAACTGTGTCGTCTGTATGTTCCGCACATATCATAATTTTCGACTGTTTGACCTTCAGAGAAAAAGAAAAAGCTGCGGTTAATGTTACACCTGCACGCTGGGAAGCTCCATTTCCTGTTAAATGGCGAGCTTTCCTGTTTTAATCCCACTTGTATAAACAATGACTGGTTGTGGATTCAAAGACGAATATGTCACTTTATGGTCCAGAGATAGCTTTATCTGTGTAAACTATGGGTGTTGGCAGGCATGCGTCTCTTGGCTATGCTAATTTTTTCTTCTTCCTTTGAAGTTTTGCAAATTTCTGTGGATTCTTTTGCTTGCTGAATTCATTTCTCCATCTTGCAAAAAGTTGTTCTCGCCAGAGCTCGGATTGCGGTGAAAGGAATACTCAGATTTCGAAGTAAGTCGTACTGCAACGAATAATTTTCTTTTAACTACATTTTTCTTATCTGATTGCAACTGCTTTAATTAGACTAGTTTTGTCAATACGGAGTGCTGGAAATATCTATTTTTCGACTTTACCTTCTATTGATTATTTCTCAACACCTATCAACCTTTCCCACGTAATGGTTAAGCGGGACAGAACCTCCAAACCAAATTAACCAATTCCGATCTGGATTGTTACGAACTGTGTATATATTTTCTGTGACTTAACTTTGAACACAAATTTACATTTTAACCTATTCAAATAGTGAAGTGAGGTATGCAGTGTTTGCGTAGTTTAAAAAGCCTAATGTATACAATTTTGTTTGATGATGTTGTAATGCTTGTAATCATAATTACCTGTTCGTGTATATAATTATTTTTCTTTTATTATTAGTGGGAATGTACAATACCTATTTTGAGTTAGAGAACAACAAAATACAAGCTAGTTCCACAGGACAAAATTTTCAATGCAAATAAGACTTCGATTTCGCATTTATTTTAAATAGCAGAAAGGATAGGTATTTTAATTAACGTCACATTGTAGCAACACAGCGGGATACTAGCAACACAACGGGATGTAGCGACGGTTCGGAATCAAACCCGATGGGAAAGATCCAGGGACTACGCCACGTAATTTTGAACCACGGTCGGAAATGAGCTGGCATTGCATTCTCCATACTTAAACACCACGCCAACGTGAGGACATTTGAGACCACGACAGATTTAATGTGCATCAGCCCCCTTTGTAAACGACGGTCTTTGGTTGGATTCGAACTCGCAATCCTCCGGTCACTAATCCGTTACTCCTCTAACCGATCTACCGCGTCTCTACAGAGAAAGGGGAATAGTTTATAGAAACTCTTGTTTTGTTGCAATTTGTCAAATCATAATGCTCAGCACAATTTCTAATAATCGGTTATTATTAAGTATCCCCAAGAGATATTGGATTCGTGATTTAACATTACAATAGGGGGGGGGAGGCTCCACTAATTATTATTTTGATTAATACCAGAATTCCTCGTCTAACCGTACCTTTTAACTCGTACAATGTTTATCGGCCCGTAAAGAGACTTACTGTATTAGTTCACAATAAATTAGATGAATTTAAGCGTTAATTTTGACCAATATCAAATCTTTTATCGACTGATTCATTAATGAATTTTCTTAATTTAAATACGTGTTTTATTAAACGAGTAAATATTAAATAATATTGCGCACTGTAAAAACTTCGTTTATCTTTCAGAGCTTTTAGAAACTCAAATTGCGAGAGAACTATTTTCTCACTTGTGTATTGTACATTCAAAGTCTGCGAGTCTTATGAAAAATCCAACAACATATGTTCTTTAAATTTGAGTTTAACAAGAGAGTTTCGTTAGTTGTGGGAGCACTCGAGTTACAAAGAGAACTATACTATCATCACTTTTTAAAATACAAGAAAGGATATTTTAATGCGACTGACCTAACTTTTAGTAATGTGTTTTGACTACCTTCGGATGCTTGTTCAAAGGGAGCAAATTTAAAAAAAATTAATATATGTTCAACGTAATTAGTTAATAGTTCAGAGCGTTAAGAGATTCAAATTGCACGCGAACCGTATTCTCTCATAAAACATTCAAGGTCTGCAAGTTTTATCAGGAATCAATGTCAATGACATTTTATATTTGAGTTGAAGTTCAAGAGCTTCGTTATTTGTCCGACCACTGTAGCTCCAAAGAGAACACCTATCATCACTTTTCAAACTCAAGAAAGGATATTGTTATTAGACGACTTACGCAATCCTTAGTTATGCGTTTTGACAAGTCTAATGTTATCATTTTCTGGATGATTGCTCAAAGGAAACAAATTTTCGTAACCTTCATTGGATGGCACTTTCACTTTAGGTAGGCAGCTCTGAGTAGGCGTTTGTGTATTTGTCTTGCCTTGACTTTCTATCGCACTTGACATTGAAGTAACTAGCCGTCCTCCAAGCTCGCATCAAAATGCAAAGATAGTACTAATTGTGCGTAATGACCGTTCTTGTTGCATTAAGCACTATACTTAAGACGGAAGAGTTAAACAGAATCGTCATTACTTAAAATGCAATCAACCCTTACAATCTATTCAACCCTTTCAAGCAAATTTATTGCGCAATCTCTAGAGAGAGGAGTTTTTATTCCCAAATCTCTAGACCATCGATTTTAAGCTTTTTCATCAATTCAAAACAATAAACAGTTTCAATGAAATAATGCTCTGTTCAAGCCGTTTCACCATCCGTAAGGCATACCATTTTGCATTTCTTGTGGCACACAGGTTGAAAATCGCTGTACTAGATAGAGATATGGAAAGAAGGATACCGGGCGTCAGAGGTTTCACTTGGAGACAACGGGTATCGGGTAAATTTTTATGTCCTTTCCCACAAGTACAGACAATATCAGGCTCAAAACCTTGACATGGTCATTTTCTAAGTTTTGAAAGAATTTAGAATGTAGCACGTAATATTTTTTAACTCTTATGAATGAATATCAACTGTAAACAATTTTATTTATGTCTAGTGATGCAAAGGGTGGAAAACCCCGGTTTATATTCCCGGGAATAAACATGTTTTGTTTGGAAAGAAAATATTTCAAATTTCCAATGTTTTAAGAATGGAAAAATGGCTTATTTACACGTGTTTCATATCGGATATGTATCTAGCAACTACTTTTTTCAATGTTTACAATATTTACCAATCTAATATTTTAGTTTCTTTTTTTTTCTTACGACTTTTACATCATATAACAAAACACAAATTTAGAAGCTGTTTGTAATCCTAATATGTTTCGAATTTTGTTGTGAATAAATGAGAAGTTTGAAAAACTACGTTTTAAACATGCAGGTGAAGCAGGACATCCCTGAAGATGTTCCATTAGTTCCAGAAAGTTTGAATCTATGTCACTTTTTTGAGGTTATTACACCAAAGAGAAGGTGGTACACAGTTGATAATCTCAGGTGAAAAAATGTCTTCAAAAAAGGCTTATCTTTTGATTGAAATTGAATTGTGTAGTGCAAGTACTGCGGATTTATATCTTGCAAATACTATACTTACGAGCAGATTTCTCTTGAGTTTGAGCCAACTTTTTATCTGCGACCATCTTGGACTACGATGTTAATTCCGATATTTGCCAGTTTTCCCCACTGGGATGGGATAAGAAAAAGCCAACCCTGGTTGCTGCACTGGTTGGAAATTATTGATCTAGATATTTAATGGTTGTACAGCATATTAAAACATGGTTTCATCCAAAATTCGAGTATCGTATATATGCAGTTTACTGATTAAAAATTGATGTCATAAAAATGGTTGGTTTTAGTTTGTTCCCTCAATAATTCCCAATGTTCCGGGTTTAATCCCCAAAATTCCGAGTTTATTCCCCTCTTCCAAAATGTCCGGGGTTTTTTTGCATCATTACTTGTGTCTCAGCCCTAGAGAAGGAAAAAGGGATTCCTTTTAAGGATCGTCGCCGGTAATATGGTATTGGGGACAGTTAGGGGCCGGAAAGTGTGGAAAGTTATTGTGCTGTCATATTAAGGGACACTTTTTAAGTTGAAAAAGCTAAATATATATCGCATTTAGTACAATAAAAGTCGCTTTGGGTGCTCGTCTGATTTTAGCTCAGGATTTCCAATTTATTCTAGCTCAGAATTCGGTGTATTCTGTTCTGCCTAAGCACTAAAAACAAAGATAAATTCACAATTGCGACGCAGATAAACACCCTGAAACGCTTCACAATAGAGACAGCATTCCTATGTATGGCTAGCAATCATAGAAGCGTTACGAAATGTTGCAACCCTCAGTATTTTGTAATATGCGGGCCGGAAGAAGGTTCCGACGACGACCTTGGCACATTGTGTTTAGATAAACTGATATTCTTTATTTTCCGATCATATATTGAATAGATCATTCAAAATGACAAGATTGTTTACCTAACATTGCAGCATTCTTCCTATGTTTTAATTTCCGTTTAGTTTTGTTGATTATTTTGAGTTGGATTTCCACCTAGTCATCGCATTTGAGCCAAGTACAAGAATGACTACGTTACCGCTTTTATGTAAACACGTATTTTCACCAGAAGGCCAACCACTGTTTTGGACTTCTGGAAAATTCACTTAACGCGATTGATTCTGCGTCCTTGAAAAGTATTGGAATTTGAGAAGCATAGAAATGTGGAAGCATAGAAACTTTTAAAAATTTAAACTTCACACACTTATAAGCGGAGGAAAAAAGAATATTTAAAATACATGAATTACATCTGTTAATGGAAATTCCTTCTTTGTAAATCGGTGCTGTAATGATTCGGCAGTGACCTAAATATTAGGGTTGTTACTCTATGGCATCAATTTGTAACAAGTTTGCGTAAAGGATGGTGAAACGATTAAAATTTTATTTTATACGATTTACTTCATTCTATGGTTTAGTGGTGAACTTTTGAAAAGTGTGTTAAAAAATAATTTCAAATCATACCCATATAATAAAATTCGAGTATTATTTTTTACTATAAAGTATATCACAAATCAATTGTTTCAAAAAGATTTTTTTAAAGCTACTTTGGAGCTAACGAAGGATGGGCAGGATTATATTTTTAATTATTAAAGATAATTATTTGTTTTATTTGTATCTCAAAATTATATACCTATTATAGTCAAATCGTCTGTGTGTGCAGCAGAATTTTAGCAATTAGTTTAATTTAATAAGATGAAAGAGGTTGGGTTTTTAATTACACGAGGGTCATATGTATTTGGCCATGCATAAAAGAGGTTGAAAAAATCGCTGCTTTAGGTTCAAGGGACTATCATATTTCCATTCCTACATGAGGAGAGAATGCAGTTCCCCTTAAACATGGTGTTTTTATTCATGCAAATAAAAATTGCTGAAGTTTTTATTGTACAATCGAGAAATTCTTGAAGGTTTTATTTTAACATTCAAGACAATCTAGAAATTGTAGATTTTATTTAACATTCGAGACAATCAAGAAATTGTTTAAATCTTTATTTTAACAATTTAGAGTTAAATAGAAATAACACATTCGTGTGATATATTTTTATAGTAGATGATACCCATTGATATATTTTTTAAGCAGATATTCGTAAGCATTGATCAATATTACACGCTGCCATCTAATTGTTTCGAAACTTTGAAAATGACTGCCAAGGATTTGAGACGTCTGTTATTGGTTGAGGTCTTTATGATATTTTAAATGATCTACAATGTTACGCGCATCTGGCCCAATGATATATTTCTTTAGAAACCATAGGTGCAAAGGAAAATCGCTCTTCCTATCAATATGCAAGGGCTGTAAAATGATATTCTTATACATAAATAAACATAATTGGTGAAGTTTGTATTTTACTATTTAGCGTTAAATATCCCACTCAAATGCCAAGCCATTGGTGCAATTTTTTAAAGTTGATATTCGTAAGAATTCGATATCACAAGGAGCTCTCTAAATTCCTTTATAAACGTTTTTTTGAAAGCTACTCTGGGAGACTCCAAGGACATGAGACTGCTAATATCAGAGACGAAGCTAGACTGCGAGTCCTTGGCCAAATGATGCTGATGCCCGCCCTCTATTCAAAACGAAATTTTTCGAATTTGAAATAAGAAATTAAATAATTAGGATAAAGTATGCTAATTATTACCAAATTTGGTTACAAAATAGTGTTTTCAGTACAAATTTTGGTTGCAATTTTTTATTGACTCAGTTTCAAAGCTATGTCTCAAAGCTATACAGAAGGCAGAGCTTTGATTAGGACTCCTCTTAATGACTGACCAAGGCGGAAGTTAGAAACATTGTCCCGTGTCATATTCTCCTCTCTAGACGTTTGTATGGGTGGTCGGTAGTTGAATTTACATCGCACTGGAGCAACACAACGGGTATTGACGACTGTCCGGGATCAATCGGAGGACTACCACAGCAGGCGACTAAAAGGCGAAATTGCTGTTTTCCAACTTCACGACTGGGGGTGCTGTTTAACCAAAGTAGCGTAGAGAACTTCTATTTTCAAAGTCTAGTTGACTTTTCGAAAATTTTGAAGATTTATTTTGAAAATTCATCATAGGTCAACTAAAATTTGGTCCCCCCTTTCTTACTTATAACTGACAGATAAAAAAATTTTGGATTTTTTTTTTAGGGAGAAAATTTTTTAAGAGAAACCGATTTCGAAGTTCTTCCGAAAAAAACAAATGATGAAATAATCATGAAAAAAACAAATGTCTTTGCGAGAACTTTAGTGTTTCGTACTTAACCTTTTGACTATGGCTATTGATATAACAAGCGCGATTCTTTCTTGACGCGATTCTTATAATTTTCAAAGTACAACTGCTGTAACGGACGGTCGTAGTATAAATTCTTTCTTGGCGCGATTCTTATCATTTTGAAAGTACAGCTTATGTACTGGCCGTTGTCTAAATTCTTTCCTGGCACGATCATGGTACAACTATTGTACCAGCCGTAGTCTGAAGGTTAATTATCACATTTTGTATTTTAGCCGACTCGTTTTGTATCTGAGCAACTGAAATTGCTACGGCTTTTCAAGAGTAGACTTTTTTTGCCTACAATTTTTAAAAAATGTGTATTGGCAATACCACTATATAACAAGTGCTTTGTATGTGGCAGTCCTTCAATCCCTAAGGGAAAGATTCGAGGACAACGCCTCACAGTTTTGAATCATAGTCATATGACTAGGTCAACACCTGAGCTGGCACCCCAATTTCCAAACTTCTACACCACGCCAACTTGAGGACATTTTAGGCTACGACAGATTTAACGTTGGATCTTGTTACCCTCCGGTTGCTAATACACGACTCTGTCAATTGGGCTTCCGAATAAATTACCGATTGCAGGAAGTTACTTGAAACGAAGGATTTAATCTTTACCGTAAAAGTGGTTTCGACAAGTTTCCTCTCCCTGCAAGATCTGACCGATTTTGCTGATGACGAAATACCTTGTTATCAAGAATGCCTTATTGATTTCCGAATGTGATCATATTGCCATTTTTTGATGATGACGATGGAGTACGTGAACCATTCACTTCGCACGCAATGGCACTGGTAAATACTTCTGACAAAGACAAAATTGGGCTTAAAATTAGAAATATCTTTTTAAAGAAAAATTAAAAAGCTCTTTTTGAAGTCATACATTTTCTGTCTGTGCTCCATCCTTGTCGGTTCCCCTTAATCACGCCTATGGCTTTTACAGTCTGCTTAGTGGGAAATATATATATCTTTCACGATGGAGTGCCTGAAACATTCACTTCGTATGCAATGGCACTGGAAAATATTTCTGACAGTGACAAAATTATGCTTAATCTTTAACTGCTGCCATGGGTCTCACAGACCCCGAGTCATTTTTAACAGGTTGTTTCCACCCCTCAAAGTGAATATTGGTCCCTGTCCTATTCGGTACCTTCCTACTACGTCCAACAGAAGCCTTATTTCAAGACTGTTTTGGCTGCCCCAACTATTTCGTGTTTTACACTATTTGCATTTCCCGCGTGGTCTCTTAGACCCCCTTCACAGCATTTGCGTTACCCTTCTTGTTGAATGAAATCGTTTAAGTTGGAGTAAGGAATATCGGCAGAGAGCCCAAAATGGCTAAAAACTTTACTAAAAAACGACCCGTGTATCGTGCACAAAAAGAAATTCAGGATATTGTTGATAATTGGTCGGAAATAGACAGTGTAATAACGGATAATATTATTGAAAGCGAACACGATACGGATTCGGAAATTTAGGCAGATGAAGATGAAGAAATTTCAAGTTCGTCTTCACAAGAATAATATTTCTACGGAAAAAATAACTTCAAATGGGATACCCGGGTAGAATCTAATCGTGCCGTTAGAACACCAAAACACAACAGTTTTACAGTTTCCAGGGTTGAAACGTCCTGCAAAATTAGATCCGAAAGCTGAGCCTGAAGAGACATGTAACCTACTTAACTTATATAGTAATATGAAATGTATTTCATGTTAAGAATTGAATTACCTAAATTTAAAATGTATAAATAATAATTATCTAATGAATCTTTCATTAATATATTATATTAATCAACTTTATACGCACTTTAGTGAGCGAGGTCTGAGAGACCCCTCCACACTAGTTACGAGACGGTTTGTGACACAGCAGTTAAGGGTTAGAATTAGAAATAATTTTTTCTGCCTGGACTCCATCCCTGTAGATTCCCCTTAATCACGCCCCTGGCTGTGGTAGTCTGCTTGGTGGGAGATAGGATATCTTACCGGTCTCCAAGTTACGCCTCTGACGCGGTATCTCTCTTTCAAAAGTCTAGGTCAAAGGGAAACTCGCACTTCCACTCAATACGCGAGGGGAGGATGCTGCAAAAGGGTATTTTAGTGACTACTTTCTTGCATATAGGCGTCATGACCTCGCCGAAGCTGTGCCTCACAACCTGGTGACATGAAAGGCCGCGTACGGAATTCCACGCGTGGGGGATTTTTGTAGGCGTCAGAAGAGGGCTGATCATCTGCAGCTTGGGAGGATTTCTCTCTGGGCCTTTTGCAATCCAGTGTAGGATGGAAGGATGATGAAAAACAGCCGCTCTCATTACGCAGTGTGGAGAAACAGGAAAGGAACGGGACAACCTTCCTCCTCATGCCACCGTTTCCTTGTCATTCGGTCAGAGTAGCGTTTCCCTGAAAAGTGGGAATTCTTTAGGGTGGCCAACTTCGACCATGAATTTCGTCTCGATAAATTTTACTCAATTTTAGAGCGACGCGTCACTAGTAAATGTTTATGGAACAGATGATATTAAGCTAAATAAATAATACTTTTCAACAATTAATATGCAATGTATTAATAAACAGGTCCTAATATTAGAGTTTTTAGCAGAGAATATTCTCAAAATAATATTATACGAGATTGAGAATATTCGCAAAATAATATTTTCCGAGAACTGATAATATTCTCAAAATAATATTATCCGAGATCGAGAATATTCGCAAAATAATTTTTCCGAGATGGAGAATATTTGCAAAATAATATTTTCCGAGAACCGAGAAACTTCTCAAAATAGTATTTTCCTAGAACTGAGAATATTCTCAAACTAATATTCTCCGAGATCGACAATATTCGCAAAATAATTTTTTCCGAGAACCGAGAAACTTCTCAAAATAGTATTTTCCTAGAACTGAGAATATTCTCAAAATAATATTTTCTGAGAGAATGAGAATATTCTCATCAAAATTTGGAGAATATTTGAAAATTTTCTATTCATTTTTCTGGAAATAGTAATTGATTGATTACAGAAATGAAAACCTGTGTGTGTGTGAAGCTTATTTTATGTATCTTAGTAAAAATATGCACTGTTTTATAAAATTTATTTGTAGTTGTTAGTTATTATTGAAAATCATGATACATTTGTCATATATTTCTCATAATGCTGTTGCCACGGTGAAGTCTAGAAAAATGATAAGCAATACATACACATATTTTTTGCATATAGTGGAGCAGTACACATATTTAACTTATTGGTTGAGAATATATTACAAATAAACCACTTGAGCCTACTCAACAATATCTACATATATTGTCAAAGCAAATTATTCACACTTCCAGCGAAATTGTTGAACAGAACAGAGTACAAAAATAACTAATGTTTACTTTATGTCTAGTTAAATAACTAACGTTTACTTTATTTTTTAGTTAAATAACTAATGTTTACTTTATTTCTAGTTAAATAACTAATGTTTACTTTATTTCTAGTTAAATAACTAGTGTTTACTTTATTTCTAGTTAAATAACTAATGTTTACGTTATTTCTAGTTAAATAACTAATGTTTACGTTATTTCTAGTTAAATAACTAATGTTTACTTTATTATTCTTTATTCTAACCTCAGAAATACATTTTTAGACAAAATTAGTTTTACATTTATGTATTCATTCGTCGATTAAAAAATATATTGCATGGCATTTTTGTATTGTTAGAAAATTCTCGATTATTCTACTTATGGAGAATATTCTCAAGAATTTCTCCATAAGAATTTTCTGAGAAATTTACATCTGCTCAAAACTAATACGAAATTGCAAATTAGCATGTTTCTTTGTCTGTCTAAATGTATTTCTCCACAGATGATGCTGAATTAAGCATTCTTTTTCTATCTTGCTCAAATTTCAAAAACGCTTCTCAACTATAATCAATGTATTGATACTGTTAGCTCTGAATAATTAAGTTCGAAGCTGCTTTGATTTATTTGACCAGTTCATTTATTGCTCATCAGTGGAAAAACTCTTTCTGCGTGGGCATTGTCAGGGATGCATGAAACAAAGCCTAAGAAATCATTAATGTGGGATTGTGCGACGAGCGCGCCAAAGCCTGATACGTCCGCAGCAGTAACGCCACCTAGAGGAAGCGTCCGCTCAGAAGCGACTGCAGCAATGAGACAGATGTTCCCCCAGACACCGAAGCTAGCAGTTGGGCAGACGGCCCATGACTTTTTAGGCAGATGGCCTCTTAGTTGTCGGATATTCTTAATTGTCAAAGATGTTTGTAAATATACTGTAAATACATTAATTTTGTAATTAAACTTAAATTTAAACTTTAAGAGTTATTTATCTTTTACCTTTTACGAACCCACATATATTTGGGTGTTTGGCCTGGATTTAATTAAAGGCCGAAGATTGCCGTTTTTACCTAAAAGTTTCAAGAAGCGAACTTTACATAAACTGTTCGAGACGCGGACAATTCCAATATTCGTCTGATGCTCATCGGATTCGAGGTGTGAACTTCATTTGAGTGAATTACCGTGACTCAGCATATTGGATCTTGAGGAATACTTCATCTGAACTGTGAGTACAGATTTTTCATTTTGACACTAACATGGCTACGTATTTAGCCGGAGCACGCAAGATCGATCTTCTAGCGCTAATAGAAGAATTAGAACTAATAGCAACGGAAGGAACCAAAATTCCGCAGCTTATTAAGTTGATAACGAAAGCCGATGAATACAGTGAGGAATTAACAAAAACGCTTTTAAAAAGGATTGTTTCTGAACGAGAAACAAAGGAAAGAGACGATAAAGCTGAACGCGAAAGGGAAGCTAAAGAAAACGAAAAGAAAGCAGAACGCGAATTTCAGTTGAAGAAGTTACAGCTAGAAAACAAAAGTACTGGAAGTTTCGATTTTATTTCCCCACTTAAAACTGACTTTTCAAAACTAATGACACGTTTCGACGGAAACTGTGATTTAAGCATGTATTTATCTTTGTTTGAAAAACAAATTAATCGCATAGAAATACCTAAAGAAAATTGGGTCACTTTCCTTGTGAGTCTTTTACCGTTGGATATCGCAAATTTAATTGCAAGAGAGCCTGATCCGCTCGCAAATGATTACGACCACGTGAAAAAACTTTTACTGAATCGATTTAAACTAACACCGGAGCAGTTTCGACAGCACTTTTTTACTCATAAAAAAGAAACAACCGCATCTTGGCGTGATTTCGCCTACGAGTTAGATAATTTTTTCGAAGAATGGGTTGTGGGTCTTAGTATCTCTAAATATGAAGAATTGAAAGATCTCATAGTGGCGGATCAAATTAAAAGGAAAATACCGTTTGAAATGCGCGAGCATTTTATTGATGAATTACCGAAATTGAATGAAGTAGCCGAATTAGTGAATAAATTGGATGAGTACGAGGCGGCACGATTCCATCTTAAAAGACCGGGAGCTAGAGATATGAAATCAGCTGAAACACAAAGTCATCAGCGCTCCAAAAAATTCAATGATAAACCGTCGATCGTCCGTGCTCACCAAAGTGTTACTAACCAATATGTTAAATGTTTTTCATGTAATGAAATTGGTCATAGAATTTCTGAGTGTCCAAATAAGAATAAAGGAATTAAATGTTTAAAGTGTAATGAATATGGACACCGTAAATTCGAATGTAATAAAGGTGTAAAAACTGATATTCATGAAGAAAAGAAGGTTTTAATTAATATGTCCAGTAATCATGAAAAGAAGTTGTATAAATGTCTTAAAATTATGAGTAAATATGTTGATGCTTTAATTGATACAGGATCAGATTTATCTATTTTGAAATATGATTTTTATATGCAAATTGGTGCACCAGAATTAACCCCTTGTGACATAATGTTAAATGGTATTGGAAATCAAAGTGTAAAATCACTTGGTTATTTTTGTGCTGAAATTACTATTGACAATTTTAATATTCTCACTGAGTTTTTTGTTATTGAAAACTTGTGTTGCAATATTGTGATTGGGATGGACGTAATTAACAAGCTTAATATTTCAATATCAGGAAATGATTTAAGGATTTTGAGCTTTCGAGAAAACTCTATTAATCTTTCTTTCACACACACTTCGGAAGTGAAAGAGTCAGAAAAAATAAAAGCTAAGCTTTTTGAGGGACCCCATTCAGGAAGTAAAGGAATAAAAACAAAAACGAGTTGCCGAAATGGAGCCACTGTTTTGGAATCCGAAAGTAATGAAAGGCAGATGTTTGGTATCCCCTCCCCCCTGACTCACCCTTTCAAAGAAGAAAACAGGTGTGAACTATTGGCGACTGCCATTAATATTCCAATGATAGGCGTTGCGTCATCTTGTGCACAGGATGTTCAAGAAAATGATTTGACTTTTAATCCTTTATCCGAATTGCCGATTTCCTTGACAGATGAAATTGAATTGCAACATATAAAAGATCCTAAAATAAGAAACGAGTTAGATATTTTGATTAGTGAATATAAGCCGCATAAAATTAAAGACACAGAAGTAAAAATGACTTTAATTTTAACTGATAATGTACCGATTTGTCAGAGACCGCACCGAATGTCTTTAAAAGAACAGAAAATAGTTGAGGAACAAATACAAGTATGGTTAAAAGACGGAATAATTAAACCCTCCTGTTCTAACTACGCTTCACCCATTGTTTTGTGTAAAAAGAAGGGTAATAATTCATACAGATTGTGCGTTGATTATCGATCGGTTAATCGAAAGTTAATCAAAGATAAGCATCCACTCCCATTAATTCAAGATGTTTTAGATTGCTTGGGAAACGCACAGGTATTTTCCACTTTGGACTTAAAAAACGCATTTTTCAACATACCAATGGACCCTAATTCGACACGTTACACAGCATTTGTTACCCATGAAGGACAGTACGAATTCAATGTTGTACCTTTCGGATGTAGTAACTCACCAAGTGTTTTTGTGAGGTACATAAACACGGTGTTTAGAGACTTAATTCGAGACAAGACTATAATAATTTACATGGATGATATTGTTATACCTTCCATTGATGAACAAGAAGGGCTGGAAAAAATCAAAAGGGTTTTGAAGGTTGCGTCAGAATACGGTGTAATAATAAATTTTAAAAAGTGTCAATTTCTTCAGCATTCGATAGAATTTCTCGGATACGTTATCGAGGGCGGCAAAATTCAACCTTCCCCATCCAAGACGCGTGCTGTGAAAAATTTTCCCCAGCCGAAAAATGTAAAACAAGTCATGAGTTTTTTGGGTCTTTGCTCTTACTTTCGACAATTTGTCGGTGGATTTTCAGGAATTGCAAAACCATTAAGTGACCTGCTTCGAAATAATGTCGAATGGACATTTGGCTCTGAGCAAGTCGACGCATTTGAAAGGCTAAAGGAAATTCTCTCAAGTAGTCCGGTATTGCATCTCTTTAGGCAAGGAGCAACCTTAGAATTACATACGGATGCTAGTAGCCACGGCTTTGGAGCTGTTTTGCTTCAGCAAGCTCATGATGGGAAATTTCATCCCATTCACTTTATGAGCAAGAAGACTACTCCTCAACAAGAGAAGTATTGTTCTTACGAATTGGAAGTACTGGCTGTAATCGAGGCTTTGCGAAAATTTCGCTACTACTTGTTGGGTACTAAGTTCAAAATAGTGACCGATTGCGCTGCATTTCAGAGGACTATGCAGAAAAAAGAGCTTACACCAAAAATTGCTCGATGGGCATTGTCACTCGAAGAATATGATTATGAGGTTGTCCATAGATCAGGCACCCAAATGAAGCATGTGGATGCCCTAAGCAGGAACATATTGTTGATAACAACTCGTGCACAAGGAGAATTAACAACCCAAATAGAAGCTGCACAACATCTAGATGATCACATTAAAGCAATTAAAACTCTAGTTGAAGAAGGACATGAGAGTGAACATTTCATTAAAGGCGGAGTTCTATACAAGTATGAGAATGGGAAAGAACTACTAATGGTTCCTCAGGCGATGCAAAATAACATCATTAAAGACGTTCACAACAAAGGTCACTTTGGCGCTGCCAAGACAGAGGAAATTCTTAAGCAACAGTTTTTTATTCCTAATGCAAGAAAACATGTTGAAATCGTTATTTCTAATTGCGTACAGTGCATCCTCTGCAATAGAAAACGTGGAAAAGGCGAAGGGTTTCTTAATCCAGTGCCGAAAGACAACGTTCCACTTGGGACTTACAATATCGACTTTTTGGGACCCCTTCCAACAACGAATAAAAGATACCAACATATTTTCTCGGTAGTCGATGCCTTTACGAAGTTTGTCTGGTTGTACCCAGTGAAATCTACCTCGGCTAGCGATGCTATCGAAAAGCTGAAATTACAACAAGCTACTTTTGGAAACCCATCACGAATAATTTCAGATAGGGGATCAGCGTTTACATCGAAGGAATTCACTGATTATTGTACTGATCAGGGAATTGAACATTGTAAAATAACAACCGGAATTCCTAGAGGCAATGGGCAGGCAGAAAGGATGATTGGTCTGCTGATTCCTGTTCTTGCCAAACTTTCAATAGAGGAGCCTAGCAAATGGTTCAAATATGTTCCAAGTCTACAAAGTATCATAAACAGTACACCATCCAGAAGTACGAAGCATACGCCATTCGAACTGATGATTGGCATCACAATGAAAAATAAAGAAGATCTGAAGATAAAAGATGTACTGGAAGAAGAGTATGAAAAGTTCATGATGAAGGAGAGAGTAGAATTACGCGAACAAGCAAAAGACAATATTTTCAAATTGCAACAGGAAAATAAACGTCAGTATAACAAAGGGAGAAAAAAATCTAGAGTGTACAAAGTAGGAGATCTAGTGGCCATTCAGCGTACGCAGTTTGGAGTTGGGCTTAAGCTGAAACCTAAATTTTTGGGACCCTATAGAGTTGTAAAAGTGTCTCCTAATGACAGATATGCCATTGAAAAAGTAGGCGATCATGAAGGTCCACGCCTAACTACTTCAGCAGCTGATTACATGAAACCCTGGCCCACTGGTCAACAGTAAAAAAAAAATGTATATATGAGCCTTTTTTCCCTCTTTCTTTCTTCTTTTTTGTTTGTATTTTCAGATATGTGATAATGTTATGGCCTGTTTACTGATGTTGAAGACGGCGAATTTCGAGGACGAAATTACAGTCAGGATAGCCGATTGTGGGATTGTGCGACGAGCGCGCCAAAGCCTGATACGTCCGCAGCAGTAACGCCACCTAGAGGAAGCGTCCGCTCAGAAGCGACTGCAGCAATGAGACAGATGTTCCCCCAGACACCGAAGCTAGCAGTTGGGCAGACGGCCCATGACTTTTTAGGCAGATGGCCTCTTAGTTGTCGGATATTCTTAATTGTCAAAGATGTTTGTAAATATACTGTAAATACATTAATTTTGTAATTAAACTTAAATTTAAACTTTAAGAGTTATTTATCTTTTACCTTTTACGAACCCACATTAATGTGCTTGTTTCTTAAATCACTCAAAATGTTACACTTTGTTTTATACTTCCTGTTACAATACGGAAACGGATATTCGGCTATCGATTAGTATATGCTAAACTTTCAATCAGTTATCATAGGTAAAGTTTCTATGTTTATTGGAGGAGTACCTCGCAATCTGACATGTCTATACTAATGGCAGTTTATATCGGAAAGAATTTGGAGGGGAAATATATACGGACAAAAGTATTTGGACGCTGCAGAAATTCGGAGGAAGATCCATCTTAGTGTGGGATTGTTTTCCTGGTTAGAACTCGACCCATTGCTTTTGTACCTGGTACCATGAACGCTGACGTGTACCCAGGGCCCGATTTAGAAAATTTGGTAGGTATAGTAGGCACAACACGCAGGAAGCCCCCCCCCCACCCCACCACATGTTATTTGTTCATCACAAAAACTAATTTTATAACAATAACTAGCAAAATACCCGACCTTACTCGGTTTGAATTGGTTTACTCCAGATTGAAAAGATAATCAAAATATATAATGACTTACGTTTTTTGTAGAATAAAAATTTATTTTAACACCTTTCGCCATCTTTACATTTTCTACAACTTACTTTGGACACAAATCCTACACATGCATATCCATTCATGTAATACATTTCACATACATCGCACAATTGCTGTATGACAAAGCTGCAAAATGACGAAAGGTGATACTAAGGTTACTACTATAAAAGACGATTTATAGGAAGATTTGGAATTCCCTTTCTTAAGTTCTTTTCATGTTCAACTCAATTAATTAAAATTACGATTTACGGCGAGTGCTCTTGCACTCATAGTCAACAAAACAATATTTTTTTACTTGTGGCACTCTTGCCTCCGGTATGCGACATTGTGAAATTTTGCAATCTTCTGTCATTATTACAACGAATTTTTTAATGTTGGAAAAAGTTCCAGTTTGGATTAATAAACATTATTATTCTTTCAATAACGGCATTATTCTTTAAATAACGGCATTATTCTTTAAATAACGGCATTATTCTTTCAATAATGGCATAACTACACTTAAAATTTACTGAAAATTTATACTGACTTACCTAACATTTTTAAGTCTAATACTTTGTGGTGCTGTTGCGTGTGATTAGAAGGAAAACACATTTATTAATATAATAATTATTTAAAACAGGAAACAGCGAAGTAAAACAAAATAAAAGATGTCGCAATAATTTGTTCTAAAGATATTAATTTGTGATTCATTTTTATCTCTTGATCTCGCACAGTTGCCACAACTTACAACTAAAAGTATACAAAATTTAGAAATGTGAAATTAATTCAGAGCGAAAGAACCAGAAAAAATATCACTGCTCGCGCGATCTTGTTCATTCTTGTTTCATTGAAAAATATCGTCTGTCCCAAATATATTCGGAAATCGTTTTCATTGCGCAAAGAATAAAAATAAGACTCGAAATAAATGAAGTATCAGAGATGAAATTCCATAATTTTTTTTTTTTGAAGAATAATTATTTTTTCAGCAGTACTGGTAAAGTAATCGAAGTAATCGTAATATTCAATAAACATTCCAATTTTTCCAAAACTACCAAATTATGGTTGATTTAAGAATACTTACTCAGGTGTTTTAGCATGAAACTTAACTATATATAACAATAAATAAATGTTTAATATTGCATTCACTAAACTAATAGATAATGTATAAAATAAAATACAATGCAATCAAATATCTGGAATACAATTTATGTGATGTCTAAACAAACACACAAACACAAAATCGAGCCTAGAACAGAAAGACGGACAGACAGACTTTCGCAACCAATGCCACTCACTAAATGAAGATAAGTACTCACTGTATGCAAATTTTCATGAAAATATCTTAAACCGCGTGGACGTGTATAGGGCACAACATACAGACAGACAGACAGACGGACAGACAGACAGACAGACACCAAACGAAAAAAAGGCGGATTCGGCATCAGAAGTGTCCAAAACGGATAGAAAACTTGAAATGGGTCGAAAATATTGAATGTACAAACAAACACTCCATTCTTATTTATATAGATTGGTACTTACGTATTTGACTGTTGACCGTTTCACAGATGTCACCAAAAAGTTTGAGAAAATCGTGACATCACTTATAACTCTTGGCAAAACAAAATAAAGCAGATGAAAATTAAAAACATAATAGTTAGATAATTAATGTAATTACAAGAATGTGATAGTGAGGGAAACAGTCGACGGACATTTACGTAAATACCCAATAATTTATGTAACTACTTAAAAAAATTTTTAAATTTTTAGATACTTTTGAAATTTAGGGGGCCCTCTAAATTATGGGGGCCCGTGCCTCACAGGCCTAATGGTAAATCAGGGCCTGCGTGTACCTCGACGTTCTGGATAATTCGGTCTTGCCTACACTATAGCAATACTACCGCGATGATGGTTCTTTCTTCCAACAGGATCGAGCTCCATGTCATACTGCAAAACGTGTGCTTAACTGGTTTCCTGAAAATGAGGTGAATTTGCTTGACTGGCCTGTTTAGATACCCGATCTCAATCCGATCGAGCACTTGTAGGACAAACTGGAGCGAGAGTACGACACCGCCACGCATGCGCATCACAACAATTTCTTCTCAGCCTTGCAAGAGGCATGACGAACTATTCCTGCCCAAACTTACAGAGATCTTGTGGAAAGTATGCTTCGATGTGTTGCAGCTGTAATACAAACAAAAGGAGGGTCAACCGATTACTGAATAGAAAAACAAAACCATTTTTCTGAAAACATGCAGTGTCCAAATGAATTTGTCCATATTGTGTATATTGCAAGTTTCGAGATCTTTACCCTTCTGGAGTTTGTCCCTATGAGGTATCTCGTCATTAGCAAAACTGACCAGATCTTGAAGGACGAGGTACCTCGTGCTTAGAAAACACTGACCAGATCTTGATGGACGAGGTACCTCGTCCTTAGAAAACACTGACCAGATCTTGATCGACGAGGTACCTCGTCCTTAGAAAACAGTGACCAGAACGCGATCTGGTGATCATGAAACAATCGGCAGTCTACTGATGATGAAGTACCTCGTCCCGAGCAAAATTGACCAGATTTTTATTGACGGAATATCGCGTCGAAATCACTTGAAAGGTTGATGCAATATACAAGAAAAATAAAAAGTTAACAAGGGATCAGGGAGTATCCGAAACATCAGCTACGTTACGGGAGTTCACGGGAAATGGGGGAAGAGCTGATCACTAGTTGATTGACCAACTCTCACGCACTGCTGGTTGTGGACTTGAACTATTCCACAAACTAAACCGTGATGAAAGGCTAATTTCCTCTTTATTCCGTCGTTTCACTGTCATTCGGTCAGGGTAGCGTTTCTCCCAAATTGGGTAACCGTGGACTTGAAATGTTCCGCAATCTGGACAGTGGATTAATGAAATATGTTGCAAATTTCCAGATATGACGAAAATCCTCACTTTACCGAGGCTGCTTTTTCAGAGGGATTTCCTGAAGTTTTGATCCATCAGTCTAACTTTTCAAACTGAATGTTTGACTTCATTTCTAGTTTCGAAATAAATGTCGAAGAATACATGAGTTAGGGAAATGATGCTAAAATTCGCTTTAACTTTCATTTTTAAAATAAATTATATCGGGAATGAATATTACATTAATAATGAGCTATTACTGAGAAAAAGTATTTTTGTTGATTTAGGTATGTGTGCATTATGATACGGGGTTTTAATTCAATTATCACGTAACATATATTATGAAATCTGTATCGTATGTACTTGGATGGATCAAGAGGAAAAACAAGTGATTTTTATAATGCTAACACGATAGTTTTATTATTTAATATTTATGTTACATTGGAAGTGGAATATTTATCTTTTATTTGGAATCCTTATATCTTGAATATTGAAAGAATAATGGAATACACTTTTGAGATTTATTTCACGAATCATGTAATTATTTTTAATTAAGTCATATACGTTATTTTTTGTTGAACCTGTAAAAAATGTAGCAATTTTGCAAATAGATTACCTAAAACTGTATCATTTTTTTGAAAGTTGATGTATTTTTTAATGATTTCAATTCAATAAGCAATCTGCTTCAATAGAGTGCTTTGTTTTATTTCTTATCGATCTGTATTTCTGTGTCAATTTTCTTACGTTTTTTGGATAGTATGTTTTGTTTTGTGTAATTGGATATAGTTTTATAGAAACACAACAATTATATAAATAAATATTTTGTATTTCTTAGTAGAAAGCTAAATATTCTTCGGAAACAATGACGTTTAAAACAATCTCTCACAAAAATATCATAAAAAAGGTTAAAAAGTTTTAAGACCCTTTCTTTTTTAAATCGTTTCTTTAGAATTGAAGGATTTGAAAGATTTTAAAATTTGTTTAAATAAATAAATGTTTATCAAAAACATTGATACCATAATGAATTAAATTTTTTTTTTTTTTTTTTGCTTTGAAACTAACATGCCTGAATTGCTCAGTTCTACTATTACCAATGAGGAAACACTACTGCACATACAAAATAAATATTTGAGATTTATTTCAAGAATCATATAAATTAACTAAAAATAATTTCATAAGTTATTTTTTGTTGAACCTTTAAAAGATTTAGCAATTTTGCAAATAGATTACTTAAACTGTACTATTTTTTCGGAGGTTGATATATTTTTAATGATTTCATTTCAATAAGTAATCTGCTTCGATGAAGTGCTTCAGATTTGTCACACCTAAACATGCCCGGTTGACCTCCTGTTTCACAAATGCTCTCATTTCGTCTTGTGTCTGTCGCAGCTTGTTCACTATTGGACCTTGCGCCATAAAACCCAAACCAAGCAACCCAAATGCTCTCTCATGACGCATATCGGATTTCTTGAAAATGCAAGGGTTATCTACACAATAAGAACATAGGATAACCGGGAGCAAAATCCTTGTCTTCCGGTCGCTTGTTTACTCTAAAATACACTTACATAGATAGTAAAAAGAATTCAGATTGCGATTTTTGAGGAAGTGACCATATACAACATAACTATACAATAATAGGTTTATCAACAAAACGGATTTTTGTCAGATTGAGATTTTTTGACATTTTTCTGATTCCGAACTTGTTTAATGCGCATAAGTTTTTCTTGATTTCCTTGAAATTTTCAAGTTTTTCTTGCAGTTGTATAAATTTATATGCAAATGAGAAATTCATTCAGCTTTCTTATCTTGAAATTTTGGTTTAAAATGGTGCTTAACTTAAACTTTATTGTAAAATTTTAGGTGTCTTGAGTAGTGTTTTGTCAGTATAACTGAGTAAAACACTTGCCAAGTGGAATTAATTCGATTTATAATTTTGAAAAAACTTTATGGTAAGTTAAGATATTGACAATGCAGGGAAATTAATACCCTGGAAACCTATAAGGTTTTGCAAATTTATAAAAATTTTGATTACTTATTTTATAACTAACGCACAACTTAATAATTTTAAACGAATTTCCATATTCGGTCGTGCTAGTGGAAAATAGTGAAAATAAGATAATTGTCTTTGTTTTAAAGTCCTCTATCCCCTTAATGTGGCAAAAATTGACTCTATTTTTCAAATTGACTCTGATAATATTAATCCAGGTTTATAACACAAAAGAGGAAAACTGCATTACACGTGACTGTTTTACAAATTAAATTTTATTTTGAAAAAGACTGAATTAAAGTGGCATAGTAAAGACATTTTCCATGTCAAAATAAATATAAGTGGCGATAGTGTTACTGCGGTGTACGTTTCCTGTTTGTATTCTAAAAGTGGTGTCAGTTGGCTAGTTTTTCAAAAATGATTTCAGTACTTAGCTAATAATATTTCCAAAGAATAAATTCCGAATTGAGGTATGATAGTTGATTGGACAACGTTAATTAGATTAAACACCAAACGTTGTCAAAACGGCGATAAACTACATTTTAAGCTAATCTCGATGTGTATCATACGACAGCATTTGAAGAGCAAAAGTAAAAATCTTCGCACACTGTTTGGTTTTCTATTACACTGAAAATCTCACTCTCATAGAGGTCATTATTAATTCTACCTTCTTTAATTGCATATGCAAGTGGTAAAAATAAATTTAGTACTACACTGGGCCCGTTGGAGGGGAAGGGAGGTGAATTAATTCAAGACGAGGTGGGAATGGCAAACGTGTTAAATGACTTTTTTCTGGGGGTTTTCAATGGTAACTATAATTTAAAAAAGGATCCCAAGGATGGAGCCTTTGCAGGGGGTATAATTAAAGAATGCAAATTCACCAGGGAAGAAATAGTACATCAGTTAAAAAGAATTAAGCCATCTAAAGCACCAGGGCCAGACGATATTCATCCGAGAGTACTAGTGGAATGCGCGGAAGAACTGGGGGAAGTAATTCACACGATATTTAATTCAACATATAGCACAGGTTGGGTACCAATGGATTGGAAGTTGGCCAACATAACTCCAATTTTCAAAAAGGGAATACAAAGTGATCCGGGCAACTATAGACCAGTAAGTCTAACATCAGTAATTTGCAAAATATTTGAATCTCTGTTAAAAAAGCATATAATGTTATACTTGGAGGAAGGGGGACTGTTATCAGAGAATCAGTATGGGTTCAGGAATGGCAGATCCTGCTCTACAAACCTTTTGAAGTTCTACGAAAAAATTACTGAGGAGCTGGATAATAAGAGCAGTGTGGATATCATGTACATAGATTTTCAAAGGGCTTTTGATAAAGTACCTCATGAGGCATTACTGTTTAAATTGGAAAGGCTGGGGATTCATGGAAAAACATTAATATGGATAAAGAATTGGTTATTGGGTAGAAAGCAGAGAGTGCAGGTAAAAGGAAATTATTCACAGTGGACAGAAGTTATAAGTGGGGTGCCTCAGGGATCAGTTTTGGGACCAATTTTATTTATAATTTTCATAGATGATATAGGTCAGGGGATCAAGAATAGAATCAGTATATTTGCAGATGACTTAAAAATATGGGGGACAGTGGATACCAAGTTACAGATAGAAAATTTACAAGGGGATTTTGATATGATATCCGAATGGGCTGTAAAATGGGGTATGTCATTTAATGTAGGGAAATGTCAAGTTCTGCATATGGGTTACAGGAACAGTGGAGCCGAGTACAGGCTGCAGGGAGTAAAGGTAAAGGAGGGAGAAACAGTCAATGATCTTGGGGTGATAATTCACAGGGATTTTAAAATGGGTCATCAATGTTCAGCTGCGGGTAAAAAGGCTAATAGGTTACTGGGGTATATTAAAAAGACTGTAACTTCAAGGGATAAGAATATAATCTTGCCGTTATATAAGGGTTTAGTAAGACCACATCTAGAATATGCTGTACAATTCTGGGCTCCATATATGAGAAAGGACATAGAATCAATTGAAAGAGTTCAGCACAGAGCTACAAAAATAATAAAGGGGCTAGCAAATTTCGACTATAATGAACGTTTAAGTAAGCTAAAATTGTATACACTGGAAAGAAGAAGAAGGAGGGGGGATTTGATTCAGCTTTTCAAGTTTGTAAAACAAGGGGACACAGAGGGCTTAAATTTCAATAGGGATAACAGAACAAGGGGCCATGGGTATAAATTGAATAAGACACATTTTAATCGGGATTTAAGGAAAAACTACTACTTTAATAGGGTAATAGACAGTTGGAACGCGTTGCCAGAAAATATAGTTAATTCAAAGGGAGTGTACGAATTTAAGACACAATTGGATAGTCAGTGGGAATTGGAGAACAAAGGACCAGCCTTGTTGGGCTTGAGCCTGTAGCTGGTCATCAATATTTGTATTTGTATTTGTATTTGTATGCGTATAATTAACAATACTTTTACTTATTAAAAATTGTACTTATAATTTAATAATTTGATACAAACTTTCTTCCAGAATCACATCTACCTCGGATGGATTAGTATGGAAACTACTATTTGAATACGTTCCACGTGTTACTTATTCTATTACAAGAACGTTGGTGGCAGCTCAATTTAAGGTTCGTTTGTTAGTATGTGACCACTTAAATTTTATAACCACACCAAACCTAGAAAAAATTCAAGGATTTTATTTAGTAAGATTCAATAAGGATTTATGTGTATTCTTTATACGTAACTCATTCATAAGAGTGAAATCCTCAAGTTGGTAGCATTTTAAACTTGCTTGTGAACATGAGAAACCCATACATAACAGTCATATGGCCATTGTAAGTGATTCTGAAATGGTTGCTTCCTGAATTTGATGTCGCTTGATATATTACTATGTTTGAGGTCAAACAAATATGTAGCGTATATGTCCCTTAAGTAATATTTCCTCTGTGATAATAGGCTTAAACATTCTGACTCATTCCTATTAAAATTCTCGAACGCAATGTTGATTAGTATTTATAACTAAAACTAAATTTATATAGTGTTTATAAAGTTATTAGTTGTAGTATTTAAGTAGTGTTACTAAATTATGTAATAGGGTAAGTGTAAACAAAATTTGTATGTTCACTTTCAATCCATATTTTCAAACCCTTGATAAAATAATTAAACATTGTTCACCCTACTAAACAAACTTGTCAGAAAAGAAATTGAACACCTTACTCGACTGCTTACAATTACCCCACGTGTTTACAATTACCCCTGAAAGTAGGGAAGAACACGAAAAATGCAATAAAACGCAATTCAAACGTACTAAATACGATTAAATACAAAATTACACGGAAAAACACATTGGTTTTTCATCCAAATTGAACGAAACTATTAACAAAGTTATGTTTACAATTACCCCGTCCCTTGAAAAATATGGGGTGATTGTAAGCATTCAACTGTTGGTGCATTAAAGTTCCCAGAAGGAAAAGTCAATGATTTTCTGTTCGATAGAAACATAACTGACCGTAGTAAAGAATTGGAACGACGTACCTTTCAATGTATTACGGAGGGCAGCAGAAGATGCAGCACACAACTTTAAAACTCAAACTTTTCAACTAAACAAACTGCTATCAGCTGTGGTTCAAAGAAATACCTGATCACCATATTACATCCTCAGGGTTGCCAGCTTTCATATTTCACAACTTTTTAGTTTCTCGGAATCCCACGTGAGCGCTTGTACAGCTTGTTTACAAGTACCCCTTGTTTACAATTACCCCGCCTAATCCTGTTATCATTTATTAACTTACAAATGTGCCAACTCTTACAGATTTTCCGGAAGTCTTCCGGGAAACTGTTTTCTGTTCTTCTTGAAGGAAAAATATTTTCATGTGTTTTCTTTTGAAAGGGAGACATTTTCAACTGGTGCCAAATTCGTCACTTACCGCCAGGTGAATTTAATGAATGAATGATATTGCATACCTGCCACATTTTCCGGAGGGGCATTTGGTTGTCCGGTCTTTCCAGAGGATGGAACGGAAATAGCACCCTAATATTTCCAAGGAAAAGTTTTCCAATCGACGTCGTTTTCGAACTTTTTGCGTCAAGCCGTGGCAATTAGAAAGGAAAACCTAGTATTAGTGTTTGCTAGACTGTCGTTAAAACCTTTAATGGCCCCAATTGTTTCAAGAAAAACTTCCTAGCAATTCTAGACATCACAGAATGAAATAAAACAATATTTGCTTACCGTAGCAGCCTTAACCTTTTGACTACGGCTATGGATATAACACATGCGCGATTCTTATAACTTTCAAGATACAACTGCTGTACTGACCGTAGTCTAAATTTCTTCTTGGCGCGATCAAGGTACAACTGCATTACCAACCGTAGTCTGAATGTTAACGCACTTTTAAAAAAAATGATTATTTTTGCATATATTTTGCGCCATTTTGTCAAAATTCGAACGGCCTTCAAGCATGTAACAGAGAGCAGGAGGTTACTATTACTGTTTTGTGAAATTCTAGCTTAAAACCCAATTTGGTGTTATTATCGCTAATTTGACCCTTTTAACTATTTTCTATTTCAAAATTAAGCTGTTTTAGGCATTTTTCAATGCGCGTTAGTTTTTATGTCGTAAAAGTCTTCCTAATTTTTTTTCTTGGAGGTTGGCTGGTATGGCTTAAATATGCAAAACATCAAAAGTGTCAAATACCATTGAATTTATTTCAAAGCAGGTACTTGAAACTAATTTATGCGTTCTCATTTTAGGTAAAAATGTTTCAAGGCAAGTGAATTAACATCATCTCAAAATGCCTGGAAGTTTGCTCTTGGCGTCGAATGACACGTATTCGGACCTCTCGTACACATCTGGTAGAAGTCTTGATTCCAAAACAGGTACAAAAAAAGTGAGCTTCAACAAAGCTGTTCGCGTAAAACAATACCCGTGGAAACCAGATCTAGAACGAAATACTGCTGAGCATTTAACTTTACCAAGCAATAGATTTTGGTTCAAGGTGTATAAGAATAAAAATGATGCACCTCCCTTCAACAACTATACAGAGCAGTCCTTACAAATGAATGCATGGGGTGAAGATAATACAGAAAGCATTCATGACTCTTTAGCCCCAATTGCAGAGGTTGAAGACCAAGACCTGGATTCCAACAATATACAAACAGAACTGAATGGATCAATGGGTAACACACTCGTTTTCCACGATAAAGGCAACAAACAAAATGAATACTTCGCAGCCAATCATAATGGCTTGCATTACCATCCAACTGAACCACCAGTAGATTACTTTGATGGAATGCGTATGAACTCAAATAATGCTTATGGCAGTGCCAAAGCTGTATGGGAAAGGGATGGGAAAAACAGTTTAGGTTATAATTGCAACAGCGACCACCCCTCTAATTCCAGAACATGGATTCGTAACGGATCTGGAAAATACCACGGAATCCTTGAAGAACCTGAAGAAAATTTCGATGAATGTGATTACAACAGTACAGCAAATTTCGTTCCCCAAACACTAAAGCTTCCTCGCATGACTATCAGAAATGATTCACCAGTTAGACATTCAGTGAGAAAATTGGATTCTTCACAGAGTATAAGAACACGAGAAAGGCGATCTCGATCCCATGATGATCATGTTGACGATGATTGTCGATTTAAGCAGCTCAGAAGAGCCGATAAATCAGTTTCGACCGAAGACCTAAATTCTGACAAGAATAGTCTGACAAATAGATTTTTAAAAGGAAGTCGAGATATGGCCACTCAATGCTATGGGACACTGAATCGTGAGAAAAATATACCCACTCTCAACACCTACGGGGGCTCTACGCAGGGTCTTTCTAATTCTTGCATTGACCTCGAAAGGCTGAACAATTTCAAATCTCCCGCTGTGAAAACGAACTTTAATGGGGAACGTCTTAGTATCCCTGCTAAAACAATGCAGCTAAAAAAAGACCCCCAAGATGAGTTTTCAAAGCGCATTCGTTCTCATGATTACCAGACAAAAAACAACCAACCCCCAATTGATAGGAATTTGAGTTATAAGAAACATGAGTTCCAAACAAATAGCAAACTTATCAGTAGTAACAGAGTTTTAAATCGAGGTGAAAATTCCATGTCAGACCCAGTGCAGAAGCAAAACGGAAGAACGGAGAAATTGCTAATTCCAAGAGCAGACTTGCCTTCAAATTCGACGCTGCACCCCGATTCTAGAAAACTGAGGGAAAATAACCAAACCAAACCTATTCGAGATTCGGCTACCGTAGGATATTTAAGAGGACGACAGATTCCCCTGAGTGAGGTAAATACGAATACCAATCGCAAATTCATCGGTAAAAATGAGACTGGAATAAATCGAAATAATTTCTATCGGAAATCTGACAATCTGCAATCTTCAAGCCGAGCTGCCAAATCTGAGATGCCTACAACAAATGGATTGCACTCAAGAAAATACTCTTCCAACTTCGAAAACACAAACGGAAGACTCAAAAACGACTTTCCTCATTCAGCTAAAAGTTATTCATCATTTCACAGCGATGGTGATAGCTCAATGATTGATTGGTCCCTCTCCGGGTTTCAGCTCGCAACCAAACCAGACAATGGAATAACATCCATTTCTGATAGTGAATACACAGTCCATAGACGACCGCCTCTTCTTATGTATATACCTGGAGTTAGCCATCATGATCGTCCAGCTGTGGAGGATGACCGGCTCTCGGCTTTAAGTGATATATCGAGGTCGGAATTGAACGATGGATTAAGCTCGCTTGCTAGTAATGCTTCCAAAGGCAGGAATTCAACTAATGATTTACGTCGGCGTTATTCCATGCCCCGTGACGGTAAATTGAAGTGGATAAAATGGAAAAATAAAGGGTAACAGAAGAACTGTGCGTAAAGAACTGTTGATGTTGAAGTTTGATTGCTTGGGTTGTATGGGGCAAGGGCCCTATTTGCCCAGGCTGCGCCCAACACAAGACAACGTCAATAATACTAAAGGTTGTCATTAATATTTTTATTGTGAATTTCGCGAGGTCTGATTATAAAGTATCCTACTTTTTTTTTGCCACAAAAATTAACAACTTTACATATTTCGTTCCAACCTAGTTCCCTTTAAGATACATACTTTCTGAGTCCACACACTAATATCTCTGTATGTGGCTCTCTTCTTCTATTGGAGGCATTTTTAGTGTCACTTTTTGGGTTGGTTGGGTTTTTATATTTAGCTAAGATGCGTCCAACTTAAGACAGCGTCAAGGATACTGAAGATCGGCGTCAATATTTCTATTGGAAATTTCGAGGTCTGATTGTAAAGTATCCGACCTTCTTGAGCCATAAAAATAAACTAATTTACTAATTGAAATAAACTAATTTACATATTTAGTTCGAACCTAGTCCACCGCAAGATGAACGCTTTCCGAGTCCTCTCTCTCTCTCTCTCTGAGGTTCTTATATTATTGAAGGCAGTTTAGTCTCGCTTTTAGGGTTGGTTGGATTTTTATGGCGCAAAGACCATATTTGACCAAGATGCATCGAATGACATCAAGTAAATGGACCTACACACTCAAGGAAAATTTCACTGACTCAGAAGTGAGAAATACACTTATATAAATGCAATATAGCAAAAAAATCTTATATGATGTATAATCAAGTTCAAAGTTTGAATTTGCTAGTCCTGACTTCGAAAAATAACTGGTTGAAACGATGAAAGATCGGATACTTTTTTATCAGACCTCCTATAAGTTAATTTTATGTTTCGATTAGAACTTGCTGATATGGATGACATGTCACTATATTACACCTCTGTTCTCCTGTCCAAACCTATGTGAAAATAAAAATAATTAAACAATTTAAATTTGTATTTATGTCCTTACTTTTTGTTAAAGTATTGAATTGCAATAACACTGACTTTTAAACATATCCTATCCATTTCTAAATACCTGAAATTTTCGATTCTGTTGCATCGTTATATCGCAAAATAAGTTGAACATTGAATATTCGCTTTAATGAGAGGCATTTTCTGTCAAGCTAAATACAGGTGGCGGTAGTGTTTCTGCGGCGAAGTGGTATTCTGAACGTGACGTCAATTGTTTGCTTTTTTAATTCGTTTTCAGCTCTTAGTCAATAAAAATTCCAAAGAACAAATTCCGAATGTATGTAATGATAACTGATTGATCAGCATCAATTAGATTAAACGCCAGGCGTTGCCAAAAGGCAGATAAACTATACTTTTAAGGCAACCCAGATATATATCATGCTCTTGCATGATAGATAGCAAAAGTAAAGTATTTACTGACCATCTGGTCTCTTTGTTTACACTGAACATCCCTCTCTCATTAATGTGATCAAATAAAACTAGAGGTGAATTTTTCCAATCTTAAGGTTGGAACAAATTTATCAAACTTGCATACTGACAGCTAATTTTTCCATCAATTTTATCTATTATGGATAGCATGTTTATAATTGCGTAAAACACATTTTCTGTCGATGTTTCTACAAATCAATTTACGAATTAAACCTTAATAATAGCCAATTCAAGAGAACTATACACACAGTTGACGCTTCTTTTTGTAAACCCTTATGACCTACGAAAAATTCGTTAAAAGATGCGAAGCTTGGTCATTTTAATATTGGTCGGGGTGACTTGAAGACGAGTAAACCGAGCGTTGAATAAAAACAATATCTTACTGGAAATTATGCAGATTTATGTGTGCTTTAAAATACTTATTTTTACTCAAACTCAAAAAACATTTTTATAAGAATTCATCAAATGCTTATCATCTCTTTAAAGAAGCGATTGTCAACCAGTATGCAACGCAGGAATGGCTTTGATATGCCTCACTGATTGTCAAAAGTTAAAAATTGTGCAAGATTTATTTCATCTCGAAAGGTTTAGTTTTGAACTTTTGATAAATATGATCATAAGTAATTTCAAGATATTCATGTTTTTAATATTAGTATTAAAAACAGGTATTGAGTATTATTTTTGCTTACAAAATATAAATAGTTTCAAAAATATTGTGTATAAAGCCTCTTTAGAGCAAAAAGTATAGGCAATTACTTTTAATTTCGTAAATCTATCAAAATACCTATTTTTTTGTCACATTGGCAGAAAACATTCTTTGGAGTCCAGGGGAATCTTTAATAATTAGTTCAAGTTTGCCATGTAATGTAAAATGTTGAAAATGGCTGCTTTATAGAGTAACATTTAAAAACTTAATAATGTTACAACTGTATTTGTAGGTAATAGCTACGATTCAAAATTCAGAGTTAAGCTAAAATAAAAGTATTCGCTTTGGTCTCTTCCGTACTTAAGCCTGCGAGTTTCCTCTCAGGTGCTCAACGAATAGTTCTCATTTAGCATCAAGTCATGAATCGATTTTCTAAGCTCAACACATCGTTCGACGAACTCTCTTACCCAGAAATTCGTTGAGTAGACTGAACGAAAGCTTTCGATTTTTTGCTATAATTTGGCAGACGCCCTACCTTGAAGGTCGCCGGTCAATGATCTCAAAACGCTGACCAATATCTGCCTTTGGATTTTAACTTGGTTTGTAGAACAGGCTATGACGTAGTACACTGATTCACTAGAATTTCACACGGACATTTCATTTTGGATGAGGCTACATTTTTCTGAGAGAAGAGGATATCATTCTTGAAATATGGAATAGATCTGATTTTTAACCTTTTTCATCTCATGGGCACACTGGCAAATTATTAAAATTCTGTGATACACCAATAAAAATATTTTTAGCCAAACTGACAAAAGAAAGGTATCATTTAGATTGATCACAAAATAACAGGACGTAACTATCCTTTTTGCTTCCAAGTAGCTTTTTAATAAATCTTTTTAAAACAATTCATTTTTTATATTTAGCAGTAAAACATACTCACAAAGTTATTTATACGGGTACTAAAAATTCGAGTATCACTTGAAATTATTTGTGAAAACAATTGTCTAAACTTCAAAACTAAACTTTTGAAATGAAATAAATAAAAATAGTTCTCCATCCGTAAAACAGTTTCATCATCTGTTAGGAACACCAGTGCTATTCTTGAGTCACAATGTGCCGCTACATACCGATTTAAAATCGCTGAAATAGGTAAAGGCGTGCAGCAATTAATGAATTAATAGTTAACTGTTTTGTGTAAATGGTCATAAATTTCCTATCTTGAAACTCGAGGAGTGTCAAGAACCCGATTTGAATTTTCAAATCCAATTTTCATTTTGAGCTTGAACTTGTAAATGAAATTAATACATTCTAGGCCAATCATTTTGGTTTTTTTAAGCTGATAAAACATTAAATTTTAAATTACCCAGATATGTGTCGAAGAAATGATACTTATATCTAGTTAATATCGCTGTCCTGGAACAACATTGACCAAGTGTAACTCATCGATTTGTTTAGAAAACGAAAAGAAATACCGTTCATGATTAATATTAGGTAATAACTAAGGCAACTTTTTGCAACAAATGCAACTTTTTTTCACACGTTCTACACTGCATGTAAAGTACTAATATCAAAATTCCTCCTCCATGGGGGTATTGTAAGTGAGTTTTAACCGAAACATAAACGCAATTTTCTGCATAAATGTAACCCACCTACAACTTTTTAAATTTTGCTTAAAATTAATTAATATGATATTTCTATTTCATTTTTGCCCTCTGAACCAACCCTTTGATCACGTGTGTCTAATCTTGCGAATGCCGAAGTATTGTGGATCAAACAAGAAATTCATGGAAAGAAGGTGTTCGTCCTAACAGACGAAAGTGAAATAAATGTCAATAAGTATTTTTAACACATTGGTTGGCACTCTCGATAATCCAGAGGAAACTTGCGTAATCGACTGCAGAGTTTACGAAGTGAGTGTCGATCATCAATATGTTGTTCGCCTGGTAGGTGACGTTTTAAAATCTCTGAATGTTGAGCAAAAGGATTTTGCGCTTCTGCGATCCGATACAACACATTATATGACAGCGGCTGGCGCAGTTTTTCAATGTTACAGAAATTACTGGCCAAAGATCGGCCATTCAACGTTCTCCTGTATTTCAGTATGTATTATAACACTGTTGTACACGACTAGAATTGTCAATATATTTTGAATTTTTTCATTCTTTACGAATAATTTATTTTAGAATTTAGTGTATCAAAAACAAATGCAACTTTTTTTCCATAAATGCAACTTTAGGGAATGATAAATGCAACGTTTCCCATTTTTACTGCAACAAAAAAGTTGCCCTAGTAATAACAACGTGCGAGAAACTTTGATAGTAATGAAAGTGGGGTAAAAATATCATATTTATGTCACTTTTAAATGACATTCATGAATGTGTTTTTGAATATTCACATCCAATTTTGCAGTTACTTCGTTCTTCTACAATTTTGGAATGAAATATTCAACACCCATAGTCGCTTACTAGTATACGCTAATAAATTAGTTTGTATTATTTTTACAACACATTTATTGAAATTTTTATTCATTCAATTTTTTACATCATTAAACGGACAGAGTTTAGATCAACAATGACCCGATACACACTTACGACGTATAATATATAAGAACGAGAATTCTGTACACCTAATTTCAAATCCATATCAGAATTGAACCTCAAGTTATTTGTTCCAGCAATTTCTGAATTATGTGTACCAAAACTTAAGTTATGTTAATTTTTAATTAACGTCATATTAAGCAACACATCGGGCTATTGACGTCGGTCCGGGATTAATTCCCTAAGGTCCGAGGACGCTCGGTATTTAGGAGCATCTCATGTAAAATTAATACTTTTACTCATGTGTCTTCCTAAATAATCTATCTTCAAGCTGAAGTTTTTGAACTATGCTACTGTTAAAGAATCCAAACAAAATATTGTACGTCTCTGTCTAACTAGCCCCAGTGAAAAAATTTATTCTTGAACGGCAAACCAAGAAATGTCTACATAATGTTACTAGCTTGAGTTAATTTTTAGAATTCAATATAAAAATTAAATATTCGAAACACACAATGATTAACAATCTTCACACATTTTACTAGAAATAAATTTAGGAATTTATACCTGTAACTTACGATAGTTGTGGCAGTAAAAATATTTTGGGTGAACGTGACCATCTCCGGCTGGCAAAAATAGCTTCACGCGATAGGAGTGCCACACTGCCTCAAATATCATCGGAATTCAAAGCTGGGCCCTCAACAAACTTCAGCGTGAGGACTGAAACATTCCCTTACAGATATGGACTTTAAGAACCGATACCCAATTCGAGTATCCTTGATCAATAGTCGACAAACAACTATGCGCCTCGCCTGGGCTCTTAAACACCACCACTGGATACTTGATGACTGGAAACGTGTAACCTGGTCTGACGAATCGCATTTTCAACAGTTTTGGGTTGATGGAAGGATCTGTGTGTGGAGAAAATCCCACGAAGTGTCAACAGGGGATTATACAGGGTTGTGGTGGCTCCGTAATGGTATGAATGAGGTTTGTTGAGATGGCATTCAATGGTGGACTCATGGTACCTCTATAAACGTCCCTGACAGGTGAATGCTATGTGTGTATTACTTCTTATGAGTTACACCTGTTGAAGTCCCGAGTTCATTCTGATGGGTTTGGCCTTTTTCAACAGGGCAATGGCGCCGTCACACAAGTCTAGGCACACTAAATTATGGCGAGAGGAACACTCATCTGAATTTGGGGTCTTGCCATTCACCCCTACGTCATTAGATTGCAACGTTAACGAATACGTCTGGAATGACACGTAACACTCTATGGAACAGATATCCTACACCTCGGAATACAACAGAATTGTGGACGGCTCTGCAATAAGCATGGTAATCAATGCCTATAGAAAGCTTCCGAAAACTCATGAAGTCCATACCCTGTCATATTTCTAGTTCTACGCTCTCGAAGGCGTGGCAAGTATTCGACTAGTGTAACAATTTTTCTGGCATTTAAAAATATAATTAAGTCTAGAGTCGATTTCCATCAAAATATTTGGAACTTGCTTTTCATAATATTTTCGAATATTAATTTCACAAGAAATATTGCATTCCATAAACAAATATGGAAACATAACGTACACACACACATTTTGTTTGGGTTCCTTAAAAGTAACAATAAATAATGTCAGTGTGATAGAAAGTAACGAACGTAAATCTCGGAAAACATATTTAATATAAGGAACTCCAAATTCACCATCCTCAGTCTGCCCTTTTACTAGATGTTACAAAGCGCATCTTATCAGAAACTCTAGGGTAATGAGGTGAAGTAAGTAAAAGGAGACACAAAGGATGGTAAATTTGGAGTTCCTTATGTTAAATTTGTTTTCCGAGATTTCTACGTTCGTTTCTTCCTATCACAGTAATGAGTAAATATTATCCCCTAAATTTTCCATGTTTTCTAATGATCTGTAAAAACAAGAATTCCCAAAACATTTATACCTGAAGCATGTAGGGTTTTACTCATGCCCTTCACAATAATTACCTCAAGTTCGCGCTGTACAGATGCGACAACCAGGAAAAATTACAGGGGATCAATGTTGTGTCCTTTTTAATAATACAATTAAATTAAATGAAAAGAGAAAGGTTCGAAAACTAATAACCACAACTTTGCCCATTTTGATCGTAGTGTATTTTGAATTTAGATGGGGAAAAAACTCACTGAACCCTGTACATGAATTACAGGTCAGGAGATGTCGATATCTTAATTACGAAGAATTAATGTAAAAACATAGTATACACTCAGGAACAATGAAAATAGCGCACCAAGAAGGAAGAAATGTACAATTGTGAAACTTTGAAAATATATACAGTGAGATTCAATATGCAAATGATCCAAGTTTGGTGCCAATGCGCATGACCACACACCCTGCAGTGGCGCTGTAATCAGGAAGTGGGACCGGCGTCTAGTGGGAGATTCATAAACGTGACAATCAGATTCCGACTCTAGGAGGATTTTAGTAAGCGAATAATGCCAGGTAGACATGTGAGAAGACAGTTAAACGAGTTTGAGAGGGGCCTCATCATCGGCAAGAAACCCGCAGGATGGTCGATGCGCCGTGTTGCTCTACAGGTCGATAGTTCGAAGTTTGCCGTCAGAACATGTTGGGAGCAGTGGACGCGAGATGGTACACTCGTGTGGCGTACCGGGCCTGGAACGACCAGGAAGACGACGAGGCGAGAGGATCGTGCGGTAAGCGCTCGTGGATCCCACAGAGACTCGTTCCTCGTTACATTTAGATGTAAGGGTACCAGTTGTTCCACAAACCATTTCCAGACGCCTTGCGGAAGCGAATCTGCAATCCAAGCGCTCTTTTCGTGTACTGCTTTAACACCGAAACTTCGGCGATTCCGTTTATAGTGGTGCCAAGCCAGAGCGACGTGGAATGCCACAGATTGGCAAAACGTGGTGTTTAGTGATGAATCCCGGTTCGTTTTGGTGACAGATGATAACCGCGTACGCTTGTGGAGGCGCACTAGTGAACGATACAATTCCACCCACGCTATCGCGCGACACACTGCCCGCACAGCAGACGTAATGGTCTGGGAGGCCATAGCCTATGATAGCCGGTCCACTCTAATTATGGTACGTGGAACCTCAACGGGCCAGCGTTATGTTGATGACATTCGTCGACCCCACGTGGGTCAATTTTCCAGCAAGATAATGCTCGTCCGCATACAGCTTGAGTTGCTTAAGATTTCCTACGTCATGTTCACTCTTCCATGGCCGGCCCATTCACCGGACTTGTCCCCTATAGACCATATGTCGGACCAGCTGAAACACCAGATGCCGCCGTGTCACTCTGTACATGATTTGTAGGTGGCTGTTCTGATTTTTGGGCCCATCTGCCTCAGATCAACATCAGACGTCTAATCAACTGAATGCCGGACCGCGTTGCGGCATGTATTACAGCAGGAGGCGGTTCGACGCGCTATTGAAGTTGCATTGTATTTGTTTGATTGTCTTGATTTTAGGATCAAGTGAATCTCTCATCTGTATCATTATGTGTATTAAATTTCATTTCAATCCGACGCTCCCTTCTTGGTGCGGTATTTTCAATGTTCCTCAGCCTACATCGGGTGATCAAATGTCACCAAGAGAATTGGTGAGAGACACAAAATATAAGTCATGGTTTTAAATAATAACAACGAAAGTTTATTAACACAGTAAATAAACTTGACACATATATTCGTTAGTTTATGAAATGGAAACACAAATGAATAATTAGAAAATTCTTCTAGAACTTAAAAGAAGGGGGGAAATGGCAAGTGACGCTAAAGGGGAATTAGAGCTAAAATTAACGGTGGAGAAAATATCGCGACAATTCGTCCAATAAATACACCACTTATACTCTGCAGAGTAAAAAAAAGGATTAATACTTTCCGCAACTTGGCTCCATAGGTAGAGTAACACGGAGACCACGCGATGGAACGCGACCTAACACATCATGTCAAAAGGGAAAAGTCAAAAGAGAGCGAGTCTCGTAAATCGCGGGCTTTTATTTGCTTCTTCAGACGCCATGAAGAACGCTATGGATAGTGAGGCTGGTTTTCTAAAGCAGGGCTCGAAATACCCGGGTGCACAGGTGCACATGAAAATAAAATTGTGCACCTAATTTTTTCGCGCTAGGTGCATGCGTTACAAAAATGGGAAGTTAAATGTAAGAATGGAAGACTTAATTACACTATGCGAAAACAAAATCATTGGGCCGTAACGGGTTTATACAGGAGAAAATTTTACTTGTGTCACTGCCACCAGAACTTTCCGATGATCGAAACATTTTTCAGATGGCTCTGTAAAAGTGACTGTCGCGACAGCCGTACGCCTGAGAAGGGAGAATTTCGATTTTTAAATATTTTTATTTACTATCTACTACGAAAACCTATATGTACATATCCAATTAAAACAAAGTAGTTTACATCACATTAATACTCTTATAGTATAACGGTTTTTTTTTTAAATGTACCTAAAATATAATCTGTGCACCTAATTTAAAAACTTAGGTGCACAAGGTGCACCTGTATTAAAAAATCTATTTCGAGGCCTGTTCTAAAGCATTGTGGAGGTTTGAATGCAGCGTTGTTGGAGACATAATATCAAGTAAAACCCCAGTTGTTTCAAGTTTTCATAACTTTATTTTGTTTACATAGATCATTACTATTATTGGTTTATTTGGGGTTTTTTTTCTAAAAATCCCTCTCATAACACGAGGCTACTTTGTAAATTATATTCCATTTGAAAATGAAAATGCATAAACGCTTGAGAATTATTGCGTACAATAGCAAATACCTGGCGCTCTACTCCAAATAGTTTATTAAAAGTTTCCTAAAGGTGCAAGGCATATCATTGTTTAATAAACCACTGAACAAAGCGTCCAACCATTATGCTTTCTTTTCATGATGTTACTTATTAGTGACGTTTACTAGAATTCATGACCATGGAACCCTCAGTTCACGGATAACCAAATGTGTTTCATGGTACGAATACGTTTACTTCACTTTTGATTAATGAGGACGATGACAAGCCGATGTGGAAAGGAAGGACATTGATTTCATTAAATGCAAGTCAATGAATCATTTTATTTACGAAATACAAACCATATCTGTAGTCCAGTAGGTTTAATCAGTGATCAGTCTTGTTCCAAGCCAGTTTACGTACAATGCGCGACGCAAAAAATAATTGCGCTTTATCAATTAAACAAAGTAGATGAGCTCACCACCTAACCCCCATCCCTAGTAACGTTACTACAATATATACCATCGACATCTCGTCGCGCCACTGACATATTTACAAACCATACCAGCCAGTCCAGCCTCTGCGACCGCTGTCCTGCTCCAGGTCAGTTTACGTTAACTATGTGACGCTAAAAATTAACTGTCTTTGGTTATAAAAAATCACATAAGTAGGAGGGCTCACTACTTAACCTCCCTAGTCCTACTGCGATATATACCACACACCTCCCGTTGCGTCACTGCTATTTATTATACTTACAGTCCAGTGGGTCCTCTAAATGACAGTTGTCCTGCTCCAGATCAATTTACGTTGACAACGCGCGTAAAAAACGCTCTTTATCAATAAAAAATTAAATAGATGGATGAGGTCACATCCATATTTACTAGCAATGGTAGCGGTGAAATCAATTCTCAAGGATATTCAAGAAAGTTTATAAAGATGCGTGTGTGTGATTCCGCTCTTTAAATATATTCTTCCCGTAAAATTCTGTCATCTCAAAGACTCAGTACAAAAGGCTACAATTTTTCTCGTTACTCCGGAAACGCAATGCCTAGTGACCTCGGAGGATATCGGAAAATATTCTCATATAGTAATCTTTATGAACCCTCTCTGAAAGTTTCTTTTGGTGGGATTGTTAATTCAGATAACTTGGGGTCAGATTTGGCCAAGCTGCAACAAACACCAGTGAAGGTTTCATCCATCATATAGCACCTTCTCAAGAAAAGTGACATAATTTAATGTAAATTTTACAGGAGAGCCAAAGAAAATGGAAAATCTATAAGTATTTTTTTAATATAATTTGGTCAGATCTTTAATTAAAATTTGGAGCATATATTTTGACTTAATGTCCATGGTTTTTCTTAACAGGAAAAATTTTTTAGGCATTACTTCCAGATGCCCATCACACTTTCCATACATGTGTGCAATATTACGAAAATATTTTCAAACTTTTCTTTTTGTTTTCAATTTTTTTGCATTTATAAAACTCTTTATTTTTCCTAGTCTTTGTTCAATTAAAAAAGCTGAATGAGTACCATTTTCTCTCTTAGATTGCCGAATACCACTAACAAATGTTATTTTTGGCACAGTTCAAATTGAAATTAAAGAAAAACTAATAATATTCCATACAAAAATAGGCAAATGGGACATTTATTTGAGGAGAATAATTAATAAAAAATAGTAACAAATGATATGTGAATGTATAATGAAATTTCCTGAAAAATGTCATTTGCCTTACAGAGCTTTTTACACCAAATTATTATAGGCTCACAACCTAAATAATCTAGCGTATAAAATTTATTTTCACGTTTTATTTTCTTCTCAGATGAAAAAATACTATCAATGATAATTGTTACTTCAATGCTAAATAAGGTCAGATCACAATAATACATTCAAAATATAATATACAGATGGGAAAATTATATGAAATAGCATGTTTTCCACTTATATCCTGGCTATTAAATCCTTTTCAACAGTGATCAATGATTCAATAATAATACATATATCCTACTAGTACAATTTTAATGTGACAGGACTACTTATTACAACACAAAATACTTTACTACTAGGGGCAAAAAAATTTTACAAAACAAAGTCTCTGTAATGGAGTTTTTCACTGCATTAATTTCAAAGAAATATTTTTTGTGATGCCTTTGGGGAAAGATTAATATACATTATTCCAAAATTTTCAGAAACAAATTGAGTTGAGAAATAACGAGTTCACACAACACTTACATGGATTATGCTAAAGTTAACTATCTGCCTTCATGGAAAGAAGTTGAGAATGTGAATGGCAGTAATATAAATTTAAATTTTTTATGAATATGCCAATTATACATCTAATTCTGTTTTTACATGAATTTGATTTAACACGAATTTAAAATAAGTATTTCATTCTCTTTTTACGCGAGTCATTGTGATTTAAAATTAAGAAACTAAATTTTAAGAATTTTTTTTTTATTTGGGGCATAATAGTATCATTTTAAAACTACACACACTAATAAGGAACACACTGGGAAGTTTGGTAACAATGGAACTGAAGTTCTTAACAGCCTTCTCTTCAGATAATTATATAACCACCTACCAAAACATGAACACAATGATTAATAACTAAATTCGTTTGTAAAACCAGTGAAACATCAGCACTAGAGATGACTCATGCTGATTTTGCTCAAGATGGTTTGTATGGGTAAAACAGTTTTTTTTGTTCATAACAAAATTTTTTTCATTTCAAATGCAAATTTACTTTAAAACATTTTTATTGCATACTATTACATGAATATTTTGTTAAAATAAAATTATAAGCTTAAACGACTGTTATTTGGGGATTTTTTTAAAATTATGTTTACTGTTTTATATCCGGAACACCAATCTTCTTTTCTTCCGTATATACAAAGTCTTTTTTTATACAATTATTTTTACACATGTGTAAAAAAAGAATTAGCTGTAATTGAATCTCAGTTAAAATCTAGAGGAGATTAGCACTCAGTTACATCAGTCGAATGCATGTTAATAAAGCTAAAATATAAATAGAATTGAAAATATAAACTTTTGAATGCTAGATATATTTAATAAGAGCAATACAACATATTTTAGTTTAATACAAGAATAATGCTTACATTATCACATTACAGTCCAATATTCTTAGAGATTTTTTTTCAAAGCAAATATTTCTTATTTAGAAGAGTTAAAAAATACAGAATAATTTTTCATGGAAGCAAAAGCAGAATTGCAGTAGTAAAGCACTTTTAGAAGATGAATGAATTATAAACTAGTATTGAGGAGTATTGAAATTAAAAAAAACCATTGCAGGACACATAACATGTTTCTATAAAAACAGATATTGCTTGAAAAGCTTTTACGATATTGAGATAATTTCAAGAGTGAATGATTGTCTATAACCAATTTTATTTTGTATAGTGCAATACAACAAATGTTACAAAGATGTTAACAAGTAAAAATTAAATAATGAGTAAAAGTGATTGTAAATTTGGGTGACTAAATTGAATGTTCTACTTCAATGCATTTTCCAATACACATAGCGTTACTCCAGCTGCAACTAATGTCATTCCAATATAAGATGCTGTGAAAGAAAGTGTTTTAATTTTAATAATTTAAAAATACTAATAATTTAATTTTTTTAAAAGCATTTCTAAGATTATAATGATTAGGGCTTCCTTCAGTGGAATGCAATTGCATAATTTTCCTGCACAGTTTATGCTTTCATACAGTAAAAAAATTCTTGAAATTATCGAATCTAAGGATTTTATAAAGCAAAAAGATGAAAAAGTATCCACAAAAACTAGTAGTCATTTTATCCTGTTTATAGCAAATTTTATAGGAAATGGTGTGTTCAGCATTAATTTTGTATTTTATTAGAATTACTTTAAATCTTTCTATCATCATAGAGATATCTGAAATAAATGTCATAAACCATAAATACCTATAACAAATTAATTCCTGATAATATTTGTATTCATTATTTTTTTTCTAGATCAAATTTATTTTCAGTCCCTACTTTTGAGCATGAAAGTATTTATAATTTCCATTAAGAACTTCAGGTACTTTACTTCCAAAACAATGCTTTTGGATTCTAGAATAATTCACGCCATACATAGTAAAGAGCACATGCTTAAAATAATTTAACTATTTAAACTAAGTTAATATTTTTTAAAGAATTTTAATAAACTGTTTTTTAACTTTAAATTCCAAAATGAAACACACAAAATAGCTTATTATTCTTTTACGTAGTTTTCATATTAACTTTGGGCAAAACTTTTTCAAGCAAATTTGAATTAAAAAGTTTTGATTAATAAAATAAATTAAGAAATAAACTACTAGATGTTTAATTAATCAGTAATGATCAAAACATTGATTGAGGTCCACCATCCACCATTAGAACATTTTCAATGAACTACATTTCTTAAGATTTATGAAACGATGCTAAAATTGATACTCTAAAATGCAATTCTCACCAAACATAAATATTTCTGTTTCAGACTAACTCCCCTTTTCACCCACGAATCTGTTTTATTGCTAGTCATCTGGAACCCCACATGTACTAAAAACATCTTGTCAACACACAAACATTTTGACTTCAAAGAGACCTGCTCACTCAAATTGTCTGTTTAATCGACAGCATGATCAATCTAGCATTTCACCACAAAACTTCAGATGCATATGAAGTTTTACAGAAATTCATTCTTTTTTACCAGGTCCTCTAATTCAATTATCTTCCTTTTTACCCCCCTTAAGCCCTAGCGGACTAATTGTTAACCTCATTCATTCTTTCATGAGCTCCTTATAAGATCAAAGCTGTTACAAATATCCTACACATAATCCCTACATGAACCATGATATGCCACTATGTTACTGCTACAACTTGTCAACTTTACTGAAGTATTTAATACAAGGTTTTCCTGGAAGTTTCTGCCTATCCACATATGTGGATTTTCAACATCAAACACTCAAATGAACCCATTCAACCGACTGAATCGACCACATTTCTCTTTAGATACATATATGTAACATGCAAATACAAACAAGTTCAATCGTATGTCAATTCAATCATATTCAATCATATCCTTTTGAAGTTCTATGAAAAAATTACTGAGGAGCTGGATAATAAGAGCAGTGTGGATATCATGTACATAGATTTTCAAAAGGGTTTTGATAAAGTACCTCATGAGGCATTACTGTTTAAATTGGAAAGGCTGGGGATTCAGGGAAAAACATTAATATGGATAAAGAATTGGTTATCGGGTAGAAAGCAGAGAGTGCAGGTAAAAGGAAATTATTCACAGTGGACAGAAGTTATAAGTGGGGTGCTTCAGGGATCAGTTTTGGGACCAATTTTATTTATAATTTTCATAGATGATATAGGTCAGGGGATAAAGAATAGAATCAGTGTATTTGCGGATGACTTAAAAATATGGGGGACAGTGGATACCAAGTTACAGATAGAAAATTTACAAGGGGATTTTGATAAGATATCCGAATGGGCTGTAAAATGGGGTATGTCATTTAATGTAGGGAAATGTCAAGTTCTGCATATGGGTTACAGGAACAGTGGAGCTGAGTACTGTCTGCAGGGAGTAAAGGTACAGGAGGGAGAAACAGTCAAGGATCTTGGGGTGATAATTCACAGGGATTTTAAAATGGGTCACCAATGTTCAGCTGCGGGTAAAAAGGCTAATAGGTTATTGGGGTATATTAAAAAGACTGTAACTTCAAGGGATAAGAATATAATCTTGCCGTTATATAAGGGTTTAGTAAGACCACATCTAGAATATGCTGTACAATTCTGGGCTCCATATATGAGAAAGGACATAGAATCAATTTAAAGGGTTCAGCACAGAGCTACAAAAATAATAAAGGGGCTAGCAAATTTCGACTATAATGAACGTTTAAGTAAGCTAAACATGTATACACTGGATAGAAGAAGAAGGAGGGGGGATTTGATTCAGCTTTTCAAGTTTGTAAAACAAGGGGACACAGAGGGCTTAAATTTCAATAGGGATAACAGAACAAGGGGCCATGGGTATAAATTGAATAAGACACATTTTAATCGGGATTTAAGGAAAAACTACTACTTTAATAGGGTAATAGACAGTTGGAACGCGTTGCCTGAAAATATAGTTAATTCAAAGGGAGTGTACGAATTTAAGACACAATTGGATAGTCAGTGGGAATTGGGGAATTCATAAACAAAGGACCAGCCTTGTTGGGCTTGAGCCTGTAGCTGGTTGTCAATATTTGTATTTGTATATATTTTAATTAAGAAAAAATAATTTCAATAAAAATATTTCTTTTAATTTGGAAAAACAAACTTATAATATACTTAAAACTGTTACCTGATTTCCCTTCTTTCTCTCCTAATAAACGACCAGAAATACTCACAAAGATAAAGGTAAGTGAGTTAGTTAATGGAACCGCCAATGATAGATCTACAAATAAAAATAACAAAAACGTCAAGAAAAATGTTGAACATTACCAAAAGCACTAGTAACACCTAGAATATGCTGGAAGGAAACCAACATTTATTTCTGAAACTCATTAAACAGTAATTTCTAGATTCATAAAGTTCTTTAATACTGATATAAAAAAGTACATTTTCATGCAACTTAAAATCACCTTAAGATTTAAATTTGCACTTTTTCATATTAATCATGAATCGTTCTATCCATATAAAAATAATTTAAATTGTTTGATTGGTAATTATAATTGTAAGCTGTGCAATATGAATAAGTTGGAAATAAATTATTTTATTTTCTAACCTGAGTATAATTCTTTCTTTATAAAATCAGTAATGACATAATTTTTACCTGACACTTGCTGAAACTTAGTTTCTTTTGAGGAAATATATTAATGACATAATTTTCTCACATATATGTGCTGACCATTATGTTTCAATTTAATTTGATAGCAGTATTTTCAAGTGTCAAAAGCATAATTGTTAAAACTGATACAAATCTTAATTCCTTTAGTCTACATTTGGAGCTGCAATGTTGTACCAATTATATTCTACTAAAAGTTTCAGATAACAGATTAGCATAGACTTGAGTTTTTGTAGTAGTTTTTCTAGAATTTAGGCTAGTATAACATTGATCTGATCCAACTTTGATTGAATGACTGTTATTTCATTTCGAATTAATTAATTAGTATTAATTATGAATGAAATAGGGGTATAAATGTAAATTCTGTAAGTCAGAAATAAATAAAAATCAAAAACAATAGTTGATAATGAAGCTATTGGAACTTCACTTTATACACGCGAATTTGAGGAAAAATAGAAATGAGTCACCCCCTTACCTGCCCAATTTAAGTTTATCTTCTAAAAAGGAAATCCTTCATAAAATTTTGAATATAACAACATATATATATATATTTTGAATATAACAACAGATGTGTTCTTTCATTATAGAAAATGACAATAAAGTCTCTCTAGTTTGACAACCTTTAAAAAGTTAGTCATTTCTCTATTTCTTTAAGAAAAGGAACATAGACCAAGTTTATGAACATGAAAATCCAACCATATTTTAAAATTAAAGAATCTTAAATTCATAACTTGAACTGCAATATCAAAACTTTGCAGCACAATTATCACTCTATATCAATTTAAAATAAAAAGTTCTTTCTTTCCCCATTTTAAATTTAACCTATTACATCAGAGAAATAATATAAATGTAAGTTTGAATCAAACTTACATTTAAGTATATGGAAAAATTAATACAATATTAAACAATGCAACAATTTGCTATAAAGAAAACTGGAAAATTATGTCATGAAAACATTAAATTAATTTTATAAATCTTTAAAATATTTTAATGCAATAAAAAAAAAATTTTATTTGTTATATAAAACCCTTTTTAGAAACAATGTTTCTGATAAATGACTTGACAAAAAAAAATGTTACATAAAACAGATTTCCCATTTCAACAATGCTTCAATTGCAATCAAATAATCATCAATCCATTATTGTTATTTGTTCAACTAAGTCGTAACACACACAATGTCATCTATAATACAGATTGTTTGTTTTTAAACAAGTTCAGGTGCCATACTAAAAATGCATTAGGAATTAATATTTACATTTCTTATTAATAACCTAGTGTTTAGATAAATGGCAGTAAGAAAATACAGAAATTATATACAAAGTATATATTTATCCATTGTCAATCTAGAATCAACATAAGATGAAATAATAAAAGATAAATTAAGAAATAATTTCGTTTTCTTCATTAACATATTCAATAAAGATCACACACCTGCAGATCCCAAGGCCAATGTATATAGAGCTGAACCACTTTGATTTATTAAAAATGGAAATATATACTGAAAGAAAAAATGTATGTTTTAAATTTTTTTAAGTATCTGTAACATAGTGAAAATTATAGTTTTGAAAGGCTGAAATTGGTATGGAACTTGTTGCAATACTAACAGAAAGCAGTACGGAAAATGTAAAATCTAGAATGAGTTGGTAATTAATTTCTTAATTGCAATAATGGACAACAAAAAGACCTCTTAAAAATTAAGGTTTTCATAGCACAGCATGAAATGCACTTGAGGTATGTAGGTATTTTAATTTGTCACACTGGATTATGGTTATGGGTTATTGAAATTTACTTGAGAAAAGTTTGAAAGGGAAAGGGAAGATTTTTCAAAGAGAGGGGAGGAAACAATTTAATGACATAATTTTAGCTCTAGAAACAATAAATCAAGTTGATTATAAGGTATTATGACAAAATGAGCCATTTTTTATGTCCTTTTTCCAGATAAAATCATTTTTTATAAATTTTTTTTTTGTCCAGTTAATGATTTAATTAAAAAATTATTTCAAAGTTAAAATTTACTTTATTGGGTAGCTACCAAAGATAATCATTGTGCGCATTTTTAGTACATCTATATTTTTAATATCCTAGCAGTTTTAGTATTTTAATTGAATTCAAGAATCTGTACTATTATAAAAGGAAGAGTATGTATGTCTGTGTATTGCTCATATGGAGGTGTCCACACATTTATAGCACTTACATTAATGAAATTTAGCACACAAGTAGTCCTAAAGGTGACTAAATAGACCTTTAAGCATGAATTTTGAAATTTAATTTATTAATTTTTTTCACTAGCTTTACTTTTTTTGTGGAGTTTTTGGACCCTCCAAAGTTTTTACTGTCACTGAAGGGTTGCTGAAATCAGAATACACTCTGCTGATTATGCTTTGATTTCATTGGGTTTTTGGATGCACACCAAGTCACAGAATCTATATTTCTTTCTTGCTTTTTTCTTTAGCTTTGGCCTTAATGACATCACTGGGCGAATGTTATTTTTTCTTTTCATAGCATTCTGTTTGATTTGAGTTATTTAATTTTTTTTTGTTACTTCCTTTTTTTATCATTGTTGCATCACAATTCCGATTCTCCTTTGATTTCCTTGGTTAAGAACATGTTTTAATTAATTTATTAGCTTTTTACTACTTGCTTTTTCTTTAGCTTTAAGACTTTTTGAAAGTATAGCGATATTTAGTTTTTATCACTTATGCAAATTTTTTATTATTACTGTTTAATTTGGTTTTGTCAGAATCAGTGAGGTTTACTTTTTAAAAGCATAATTTTGTCACATGCAACACCATGCTGGTACAGCTAGTAATATATATACATTACAGCACTGTTTATACCCTTTTATCATTTGTGTTGATCTTTGTCAATTGCAAATTGACGCTCTTTTAGTAAACCTATGTTAATTTTATAAGTTTTTACTCTATGCCTTTAATCCTTTATCACTTGAATGTTTTCAATCACATTGACAGCATGGAATTCTGTTTCAAGAACCTTGTTTGATTTTTCAAGAAATAAAAGATTGCAGTTGCGAAACCAAGCAGATTTGGGCAAGATTGAAACTTAAAACTTGTTGAGTGAAAAAACTAAGTGAAGAGGCATTCTTTCTAGTTTAAATCCATAGGAAGAGCATATAGTAATTGCAATTAAAAGCAAGTATATATTTTGCAGTTTCAAGTACATTAGTACACAATTTCAGGATTTGCAATGTTTAGCTCTGCAATACAAATTCAATTCCACCAAATCACCAGATTCTTCAAAAAATGCCACTGGGTAGTTCTTGAAAGGTGGGAACAAGACACATTTCATAACTTCAAGCTTTGACAGCAAATAAATTTAATTCTTAAAATTATTTTTTTCTTAATAGGTTTTTAGTTCTATTCACAGACAAGAATTAGTATTATTAATTGCAACAGTTTGGTGTAAATATCCTTAAAAGTAAATTCTCTTGCAAATGTCCGATTTTTGGACATCTATAATGTTAACTGATACAATACATCACCAAGAAAATAAATTCTAATGTGTTTTCCAGAATTGCAGAAAATAATAATAAATGAATAGATTATAAGGATAGTTTGTAAACTATTTTGATCAGTAGATAAATCATTAGTTTAAAATTTTGAAGAATTAACAAAGAAACAATACTAAAGCCATCCAACATGTTTCGCGATGTCCAAAAGTAACGATCGAAATAGTTCTATACCTGAAGCAAAAAATATATTGGTAAGTACTTTAAACTGTATTTATTTGTCTTTAAAATAACTTTTTAAACGTTTTTAAGCATTTTCATGTGTTTTTGTGCATTTTCTTTGCCGTAAATATATTTTTCCTATTTTTTAAAATGCAATGTCAAAATTGCGTAAAAAGAGGCCGATGTCCCAAAACATAAAAAAAATATATATATTAATTATACTATCTCCTTTCGTCAGATTAATAGTTTTTTATTGAAAAAAAATTAATTTAGCAGATACTATATTAATACCATTACTAGGCACATGTCCAGCAAACGTGTACGATCGATGTCAAATGGTGACGGCGTTGATCGTTACTCAATTTTGGACGAGATGTAACAACAATCTGAAGAAAATTGTAAAGAATTTCGGTTTTTTTTTTAGTAATATCTTCTTTTTTTTTTTCTGCTTTATGGCTGTAATGATCCTTTGAATAAATTTTTTACCATGAAACTTAGATTTTTACAACGTTTTTTTCCTGATTAATTCTATAGGAATTATAACTTTTCCAGGAGTTTTCAAGGATAAAATTAAAAGCATACATTTTTTTCAACTTTTGTATGTCACCTTAAATTATCATTGTGATGAATATTTTAGTGTAGCTCAAAAATTATCTGGAAGAAATGGCTACAATTTGATACGTCATATTAAAAATCTTTCTGAACCAATTACTATGCAAATACATCAAGGTTCCTATTAATATTTTTCGAATTAATATTGCAAACTAAAAACTATTTAAAAACAAAACGCTAATTATATTTTGTCTGGGTTCCTTAATAGCAACACGGTAGAAAATATCAGTGCTACAGGAATATTATTTTTTAGGGAAATATCAATAAAATCTAGGAAACGGATTTAACATTAGGAGCTCCAAATTTTCTGTACTCATAATTCGATACATAGAAAATTGAATAGAAAATGTTATGCCTTTGGCAAATGCCATATTTGAATTTGATCTATTGTTAAAATTGCACTATGAAGAGGGGTGATTCAGGGTTTTTCCACAACTGTACATGAAAAACGAGGGCTCAAACCTTGAAAAGAGATAAAATATTTAAATGTCTGATAAATATAATAAAAAGTGTACTTATAAAATGAAATCCTAATTTTTGCACTTCAAATAAAAAAAGCTGCATTCTGATTCACTTTTATAAATACCTTCCAATTGGTAGCAAGGAACCGAAGTTCAGCAAACCATTGAATTATAGGGTTATCACAGGATATATTTTCTATGCCAGCACTTCCATGACGAATTAATGGTGTGGAAAGTCCCCAAATAGCAGCAACTACTATAAGCCAAATTATTGAACCTAAAAGTACAAAAAATCAGCAAACTGAAATGATAAATTTTTCATATTTCTGAGCAACAAAGTAAAGGGACATTCTTAAATGCATTTAGAAGTAAACATAATTTGTAAAGGTAAATTAACTTCATTTGCTTATTTTTAATCAAATGTGTTTAGTTTGTAAAAGTATCATATTAAGAAATCAGTTATGTAGCTTCTTATGAATATAAGCTTTGAAAATAGAAATTTAAAATCTCGATCGTTAAAAACTCTAAAAAATCACAATGGTTAAATTCATATTTAGTTTTGTTTGCTACACTATTAAAAAGTTAACTTATGCATAAAAGTATCTATCAAAAGCATTCAAAGGGTGGAAAGTTCTTATGTATAATGTAATATTTTGTATGAAAAGTTGTTACACTATATATATAATAGATAACCTGAGAAAAGAGGAAAATTTTCTGCTGTTGCAAAATGAAAGATGGTATTATGTTTCTGGCAGTTTGATTACGAGTTTCTATTTAAAAGTACATCTTTTAGATATGAATTTTATGGATGTCACCTCTGATCTTTCAAATGCCAAAACTTCCTAGAACAAAACTAATTATTGATAGTATTAGGTTTAATAACTGATAAAAATTATTACTTGGATAACTCGTCACTAAAAACCTCATGACGATCTTATTGGTAACATACTGGACAAAACACATTAGCAAATTTCAAAAAAAAAAATTACAAAATTAAAGTACACTCATGTCCAAAATTATCTTTACATACACAAAAATAATTATATTTCATGATATACCCAATAGAAATAATCCACTTTTGCAGGGAATATGTGAAAGACAAGCCTAATTAGAATTATCCAATCAATATTGTTCAAATGGTTGCTGATATGCAAATCAAGACATTAAGTCATACGATGGTGAATCAAGCGTTTTGCGCAAAGGGAATATCTGAGTAAATTTCTGCAGTACAGCTTTGATTTCAGTGTGTAAGGACTCAAAACGGTTTGTTATGGCTCTGAAGTATCATTTGGAAGAATCTGTGAAGTGGCGTATTATCGGTCGTTTAGAAGCAGGACAGACATATTGAATGGCCAGAGATATTGGGATGAGGTCTTAGAACATCATGCAAGACTTTTCAGAGGTGCATGTTGATCTGATTTTTTAACTATGGACGATAATGCTCGTCCACATCGAACAAACCTCATTGATGAATTCCTTGAAAATGAAGAACATCGTGGCCAGCAAGATCTCCTGATCTGAATCCCATAAAGAACTTATGGGACTACCTTGGAAAAGTAGTTGCATGGAGACATAAATGAGATATAAATGCCCTGAAGACCAATTGCTGGAGGAGTGGAACTTAATTCCCCAAACTGGTGGTTAACAACATTATTGCCAGCATGAAATCACATTGTGATATGTGTGTACAAGTCAGGGGCAATAAACATTCTATATTGAATTCATAAGACTTAATATTTTCTGAGTTATTCATTATTTTCTGAACTCTCCTTGTCACATATTATTGCTATTTTTATGGTTTCATGCTAGTTTTATATCACATGCAGTGTTCTTAAATTTTTTTCCTTTGTATTTATGTGTTATGATGTTGTGTCTCATTCCAGACAAATTGATAAAATTGTAGTTCACAGTTATTGAGAAATCCATGTTTCTATGCATGTAAAGATAATTTTGGACACCAGTGTAGTATGGTCCTTGACAAAATAATGAAAAAAATAACAATTTTGAAGTGGAACTTTCCCAATTCCAATCCATTGCAAAAAACACTTACCTATGCTTAACATATTAGTTTCAGAATAGACTACATCAGCTGACTGAAAAAGACCAATCATTTAGAATAGTTAAGAGCTGAATTATTTTTTTAATGCAAAATAAAATAGCAGAAACAATTTATGAAGTGTTTTCATTTTGCCTTTCACACATAAAATATGAGAGAAAACAAGAAATTTTAAATGTAGTTAAATATGTGTGCAAATTAGTCATTAAATGAATTAAGGTACCATTAAATTGAATAACATCTAGTCAAAATATAAGAGATCAAACTACATAAAATATTGCACTAATTTTAAAATTTTATATAAATAATAAAATTATCTTTGTAATCCAGAATAAAATTCGAAAATCAGATGCCTACTTTCACAGAATTAAATGAATTTCAAAAGAAATATTCTATCTTAATATTTTCAATTCTTCCACGTATAATCCAGATACGAAAAACAAGAACATTCAAGAACATAATTTGAGAATTTGGTGTCACAACATCCTATGATACATAAGGTATGGATATGCAATTAAAATATTGCACGACCTCTATTGTTTAATTTTGTTATAACACTATTGCTTCAGCATTGTTTACACAAGCTCAGTGCTAATCATTATTAGTACTAACCAGTTGCATTAAGCACTGAGTACTTTCAAGGTGAGAGTAGTTCACACTAGTTGGGAGTGTGAACCCTGCACCATTGTGGTTAGTGTGCAGTGATATGAGTTCACGATAGATCGTCGTCTAAAATTGAAATGCGTTTATAAAAATTAATCAAATGCTATTATAAAATCATTAATAGAAGTGCTCGAAGAAGAGTAGAGAAAAAATAAACGTATATGGATGGAGAAATTGGTTGCTGAGAAGGGATCTTTTTGTCTCAGGCTCACCAAAACCTTATATATTCATTTCATCCTCAACTTTTTTCCAGGATGCTTCCTGCATCTGCTTGAGTTTGTACGTCAAAGATTTTGTATTCCAAAGACATGGCATTTACTCTTTAGTAGAGTTTATTGTGATTTCTAAGCTCCACTTTTCGGCCATTTTAACACAAAAGAAACCAGGTATAAAAAGATACACAGGGTAGAAGACCACACGTCTCCTTGACTTGTCACTGAGCACTAAACTCCGGACTGGGACATTCACATGGGGTAAGTGAATGCAGAGAGTAGTGGAGAGAAGTGGTGGGGTGACAACTTGTCATTAGTAAAATAGGATCCACTTTTATTCACTCTCACTAGCATTTTTACTAATGTACTAATACTTACTTAATACTTTGCTCAGGGTTGGGCCGTTACTTGTTTAAATGTAACTTGATACAATTACAATTACTTTTTGTAAAAAATAATGAATTACCTGTAAAATTACTACTTTTCAATAGTAACACATTACAATTACAATTAGTACTTAAGATTACTTTTTACAACAAAATTCCATGTTTACAAATGTTTTTTAAATAATGTAGAAATCAATAAACAAAAGATTTTTTATCAACTTTATTACATCGTTATAAGAAAATCTATTTATTGTGATACAGCAAAAACTGCATCTCAAAATTTTTTTCACTTATGCGGCTGCGATTGGGTTGGAGACACAAAACGCCAGAACTAAACAATCTTTCAACAGCCACACTGGCTGGCAAGGGTGTATTGTATTTTACAAACATGCTTTTTACTGTAGGTAGAGAACAGAATGCAGACAAACTACAATCTTTGTTTTGAAAATAAGTGGACAACTCAAAATTGGCAGAAGGATGTCTAGTTACTGTCTCAAAAAATTCATCGTCACTGCTAGATGAATGTTGGTTATCATCAGTACAATCAGTAGGAAAGATTTCATTTTTTTAGCAATATTTCTCTTCTACGATTCGTTTGATATTTTCTCTTTGAAGAATTGCTTTGACAGTATCCAATCAGAATCAGTTATGACAGGATCAAGCCAAGTACCAAGTTTAAACTTTGGGTGAAAAACACTGGCAGTCACTACGTTTTCATCGGTAAAAAAATGTTTAAATCTATTTTTAACACCTTATGTTAAAGAAATATTAAGCGGTTTACTATACTTTAAGGAGTCCTTTGAGTTTTGTAACGCGTTACTCAAACTAAAATTACTTTGTCCACAATTATGTAACGAATTACCTGTAAAATTACTGGTTTTCAAATGTAACGAATTATCAAAAAGATTACTGTAAAAAGTAATTATTACAAGTTACGCAGTACTGCCCAACCCTGACTTTGCTTAGTACTAATACTTTGGGTTTACATGTCCCGATATTAGTGTGATTGGTTAGTACTATGATTAGCACTAAGCTTGTGTAAATAGGGGTTTACTAACAAAAACTTACTAAGCAGACTTTTTAACTAAGCATATGCATTATAAAGCAGCTATTTTTTACTCTAAATATACTATAAAAGCTGTCCTTCAAATTCAGTTAGAGATTGCATACAAGTTATGCAACATGGACAACTCCTTGATAAGCTATCTGATGTATTGGTGCTTCAGTGGGTGTCGATTCATTATGACACATCTGGAAATGAAAAAGTATTATCTTGCCAAAAAAGGGTATCAAAATCACCCGAAAGCTGAGTTTCTAAGTGGGCATGACTATTTGCATACACATGCATTTTATTACAATATTGTTGACTCTCTTGACTGTATTTTATGAAATGATAGACAACCTATGACTGGTCAGCACTTGGACATAACACTTCTGTATCCTTGCACTAAAGAATTTTAGTAATAGCATTCAGAAGTGTTGAAAAGCCAGATGGCAAATTCTGTAAATTCAGGTGCCTGGCATTTGTTTCATTCATAATCATGCATACTAGTAAAAATAATTAGACAAATACTGGAGTCACACATGTTATTCATAAAATGTTTATAATTTTTTTAACTAGTTATTTTGCACATTTTACCTGTGTAATTATCTATCTTAAAGCAAGATGAAGGCAATCAAACGGAAAAGAGACAGTAAAAGAAATTTAAATATGATGTAATGTAATATGATATAAAGCTAGAAATCATACCGATTAAATGAAAGCCCCTACCACAAAGTTGAGCAAATGAACAAACATTTATTGGGTTGAAGGAATTATAGGACATTTAAAATGAAAATAGCTTTTTTTTAATAAATAATGTGACTTACCAAATCCAGTATTCAACCATGGGTAACTTTATGTTGGTTCTTCATCAACAAAACCTTTTGAACTGTCTAGACAATGGCTAGCTAGAAAATGTAAAAATTGAGAAATTTTACACTATGCAATAAAAGCTATGCAATAATGCTTAACACTAGTTGTAATTATTTTACCTTAGAATTCAAAAGAATGAAAAAACTTAAATAATTCTGATGGCTCCTTCAATTCTGACTTGATTTATTATCTGATTATAGATGTAAGTTAAGTTTAAAACATTAGTTCTTGAGACTACTTCACACCTAGTTTTTAAGTACCCACTGCAAACTATATTAATAAATTTTATATAAATTTTAGTAAAACTTGCGTTACATAGAACAATTCTATTGATAAAAATATATTTATGAAGTTTTTTTCACTTTTATTTTTGTTCGAGAAACAGGAGACCTATAAATTAATGATCACCTCTAGGAAGAGACTTTCAAAAATACAGAAGAAACATTTAAAGATATGTTCATTGCATGAAATATTTAAAACTAGATGAATATGAATATTTTAAATTTTAGAGCACTGTAATAATTAACTTTAATAAACAAAATATACATTAATTTCATATGGATAAAAGCCAAACTAGTGAAATACAAGAAAATAGTCAAAATACCAGCTTACAATAAAATAATTATAAATAGCATTTTAGATTAAATATTGAGGAAAAAACAATGGAAATAAATTAATATTACCTGATTAAAATGTCATAGAAATATAATTATAATTGAAATATCAATGAAAGATGATTCTAATTATAATAAATAAGTTCATTTAAGCAAAATAAAAAGTAAATAAATATTTTGTGGGTAGGTATTTTAACTAACGTTACATTGGAGCAACACACATTTGGCTATTAAATGTTTTGGGTAGTCATTAATATAATATGTTCAATATATCATCTACAACAGGCTTGTTCAACCCACAGCTCAAAAAATCAAACTTTAAGATTGAAACTAAAAATACTATTAATAATACTACAAATACAATTTTAAAATGCTATTAATTTATAAGTGATGAATTTTTTAATTTAACACATTGTTTAGCAATGAGATTCACAAAATCATTCTGAAATAATTGTATTTGCTCGAAATTAAAGTCCATGTGATTAGTTACTTTTTGAAATAATAAATGGAGTGCTAGGTCTCTTGCTTCCTTCAAAAAGGCATTACACATGCTGAGAAATTTAGTGTGTATATAGAAATGTGTCGCAAAGACAAAATAGTGGAACTGTAAAAAAATTTATTGTCTCAACAAAGATTTTTAAATAAATAAAAACTAAGCCAAATTCTATTGTAAAAGCTAGTTATGTGGTTGTAAACCTGGTAACAAAATAATTGTAACTGTATGCTGATGATACGTTTATAAACCAACATATTGAAATCTTTTCAGTTACAATCTGCTTTGACAAAAAAGGGGGTTTTTCTAAAATCCGTTTGTCTCACCATAGTAGTCAGGTGAATTGATGAGATAGGAAAATCTATCAAAAAAAGGTTTGGAGAGAAGAGCTCTAATTTAAAATTTTATGCTTTCACAATAGACAAAGAACTGATGCTACTAATAAAGCTCAATTAGCAATTTTTATTAGAGTATTGACGACGCATGTAATATCAATGCAGAAACGGCTTCTTTAGTGGCATTAAAATACAGCTAAATCAAAATTCATACAAAGCAGTGAAAAATATGTTAAAGCGATTTTTTTTTGTTCATTGTGAGCATATCTGGTGTAGCTACTGATTGGGCCCCAGCTATGATAGGTCAGAGATGGAATTGTAAAATTAATAGATGATGTAATCATATCCCAAAATTTAAAAAAATGAAATATCACTGCATAGTACACCAAGAAAATTTATGCACAAAAGCTTTAAAGATTGATGTATGCAGTCTGTCATCAAGGCTGTAAATTTCAAAGGGGATAATCATTGCCAATTCAAAGAATTCTTTAAATTTATGGATACTGACTAGGGGGACATCATTTACTTTTAGGAAGATGGTTAAGTCAAGGTAAAATGTTGAAAAGATTTTATGAATTGCGAAATGAGATCAAGTCATTTATGGAATCAAAACACAAATTTTTGCCAAAAGTAGATGATGAAAACTGACTTACAGATTTGGCATTTTGAAAAGATTAGACAGCTCATTTAAATGAGTTAAAAATGTGTCTTCAAGGGAAAAAATAACTGATCAATACAATGTCTCAAACTATAACAACGTTCAAAACAAAATTGAAACTATGTCAATTTAAAATTAAAGCAAACAATTGCATTTTGACACATTGGCTAGACATGGTCCAGCGAAAATTGAAAAATATACCACCTTAATTTTCGATTTGATACAAAAATTTGAGAATAGATTTCCAGATTTCCGAAAAAATCAATCTTTTGGTATATTTGCGATTCTATTTACAGTCGTTATAAACATATTACCTGCCAGTTTTCAAATGGAAAGCATGTAACTACAATCTGACATTCAACTTAAAGAAAAATGTGATCATGTCTTTTTACAAGACTTTTATAAAGCCTTGTATACATCTTGTGAGCTTTTAGTTCTCATTTTTTGGATGGGGTTTTGGGCGGTACGATCCCCTTCATGTCGGTTTTTTGATGAACACAAAGGCATTCTTGGTTCAGATTTGGACGGCGTTGTGAGTGTTTTTTTCTGCTCGCGAACCTCCAGGCTCCATTGTCATTCCCGAAGGCTGACGAGGCATGACTTTCGTGGTTCTTAGTTAGTTTTCTTCCTTTCCCATGGATTGCTAGAAGTTTACTGTCAAAATAATTTCAACGAACGGTTAACAGGCGGCTTGTGAATGGTTCGGCTTGCAAATGTATACTCACCTTTAGATATATCTTCCCAGAGCAAATATCCCTTGCTTCACAATCATGCCTTATTCATGTCATCCCTATTTGGAAGCACCTACATTTGTGAGCAGCTAATTTCAAGGATGAAGCACATGAAGAACAAAACTAGAACCAAAATATCTCATGAGTACCTTGAAAACTCATTGAGGATTGAAAATACTTCCATCAAATCAAATATTGAAGCATTAGTGTCTCAAAAACAATGTCAAACATCTCACTAATTTTCTGTTGTAGTCTTGTCTTTCACTTTTATAATAAAAGATTCATGAATTAATGAAGTTTAAATTGCTTAAATATACTATTAACTATATATTCTCTGTTTTTTCCTCAAGAGATTTCATTAATGTTAGCGTATTTTATGTTTATGTTACATGTTTCAATGTGGTACAGATGGACATTTGTACCTGGTACTCACAACCATGGTTCTGTATGTTACCACACAATATCATACTGTACTCTTGAAACATTGCCAGTTGTTACAAATGTGCTGTATGACATTAGTGGCTTGTACCTGAGGTGCTGGATAATTGGTAACGAACATGAAGTAAGATAGGGAATAGAAAAAACACTATCCATACCCCTTCATAGGCACAACATGGTGAAGTAGCATCACGCCGTCAATATCAGTTAGTTCTATGCTTAATGTGTAATGGGGAAAGAAAAGAAAAATGAAGGAAGCTATGAGAAATAATCGGGTGTTTTTATGTATATGGGAGGTGACACAAATAAAAAATTTGTCAGTATCAGTAGAAAGTGTCCAGCTCAGCAATAAAATGTAATAGCAAAGCAGCTATAAATATTTAATTGAATGCAGAGAAAAAAACAAATCTCAAGAGTACGTCTTCTCATCTTAAAACCAAACAAAACTTTTGTTGCATATTTCCTTCAAGTGTTTACATTAATGGGTCGTAAATCACTAGTGTTTTTTATGTATTCTTATCAGTTCACACATTTGAGTGATGCAATCCTTTCCTGAAATGCTTGGGCTTAGGCTTTAGGTCAATTTTAGTCCTCTTAGGAGTTGAATTTTTCAAAATCCTTTCTTAGTGCACCACTACACTATTTTATTTATATAGATTTATTAAAATAAAATAACCAAATATGAATTTAACAAACACACTAAATTGCTCATTACTATTAATTTAAATATTAGTCATCAAATCAGTAAAATTAAAAATAATCACTAATCAAAAGGGTGAGCCCCTGGGTTGTGCTATCAATTTGTCTATATTAGGCTCTATATTTGACAGCAGCATCCTTAAATCTCCACAGTCAACTATTTACAGACGATTCCTTTTTAGTAAAAATATCAACGATAATGCACCACTGTAGTGTGTCTGTAGGGTCAATTGCATAAGTGTTTCTATAAACATTTTTAGGCTACAATTCTTTAAGCATCTTATTACCCACTCTTGCTCCTCTATGTCTCCCCATTTCCTCTAGGTATAGCATTGCCTTTCCAAAATTCCTTCAGCACAAACAGGGGGCATAGTGCTCACTTTGGGAAACTATGGTCTAAATCTAGCATTTTCTCTGCATTCAAAATTTGCATGGATACGTCTGGAAAAATTAAGAAAATTGAAAAATATATGTAAGTTAAAAACTATTATGAATGTACCAATTATTTACTAGTTTTTCATATTTTCCAATACTTTGAAATAGTTACCATAAATTTTGACAAAAATATTTAGTTTTAACAAAAAAAATGAAACAAATACCAGGTACTTGACTTTATGTCATTCATCATAGTTTTACACAATATTGAATTAAAAAAATGTTTTTTTTTTTCCCCCCCCCCATAATTTATTTTCTTTATTACCTGAATTTAAGCTTTACCTTGAATCTTTGCTATATCACTCTCCCAGTATATTGTGTGGCTCAGTGGATTTGCCTACTGTGATAGCAGCCTATGAGCTGTACACAGGTTTAGTTCCTGCAACTAACCTATGCATTTATCTCTTCTGTGTCAATAAAACTTTGTATGTGTATCCATTTACTTGACAGAAAAATATTGCTTAGTCATATCTGGACCCAGCATTAAAAAAAAAAAAAAAAAAAAAAACCTGTATGGTATTTTCTTGTCTTCTAAAAATATAGAAGGGCTACTGTACGTCTAAATGTAATGAATGGAGATTACTTTGTCCCCATATCAGGTTGGAGCCTTGGTTTCAGAAACACTTTATTGTTTACCATTTAATTTCAATTCACTGAACACACACATACAATATTTATGAAATAAACTAAATTACTGATTTGATAAACTCTAATATGTTGTAATAACTTTCCAATGTAATTTATTAATAATTGTAAAAATTTACTGACAAATTGTTTAGATGTTTACTAATATAATTGAAATAATTTAGTCACAGGGTTGTATATTTTAAGCTGATGTATACCTTTAAACCTCAATTTTCCAAAGTGGGTACTGTTGCTCCTGGCCTGTGATGAAAGAATCTTGGAGCAGTACTAGACCTGGGGATATAGGGGCATTGTGTAGCAAAAATTGACAGTAAGATGCTAAAAAATATATAACCAAAATTGTTTTAAGCAATCACTTATCTACTTGACCATAAAGATACTCACTAGTGATGCATTGTCAGTGATTCTTTTAAATAAAATCTGAAAATAGTTTACAGGAGATTTAAGGACTGCAGATGAAAATAAAGCTTGATATGGACAATTTGGTAAGCACAAAGGGCTCATCCATCTAATTAGTTCTCTTATTTTTAGTTTTACTGATATCATGGATCTTAATTAGTAGTAATACTGAGAAAAATCTAGTGTGCTTATATCTAAGTTACATTTTATTTCATTTAAAAAACTAGTTTTAAAAATTCAAGTTGTTCTATTTCCAAAACTAGCCCCCCTTTTGAATTACATAAATAGCAACAAATATTTTGGTGAAATTCAAAAATCATAGGCCCAGCCATGCTTAAAATTAATAGTTGAAACAGTTTTCCAAAAGTGGCATAGACACCCCAAGAAAAACATGAGAACATTATTTCAAAACATAAGTGTGTAGCCTATGCATCTCCAATTTTTCATATTGTTTGATATTAACTACTCTTTTGCACTATAGTACAAAGTAATACTTTTGGATTCTAATGTAGGAATAAAACAGAGACATTCTCAAGTGTACTTTAAGATTTTTCGGATCAGAATATGTATTTAAACTAAAATATCAATGAAGTGTAAATTAAAAATCTGACAGTAAATTATGTGTAAATACTCTTTTGCTTTAAAGATTTCTAAAAGGGTGAAGTATTTTGACATCTAGTTACTTATCTGTTTGTATAACATTTAATTGTTTTGAAACATAACACCAATATATTCATTGATGTATGTAAGATTACAGCTGTAAGATTTGTTTGGCAACTCTTTTAACATGCTTTTTGTCATGAGTTGTGGTAGGCATAGAGAACCCCATCTTTTTAGCACTATGCCAGCCTTACAAAGCTTAAACTTACATTTTGCACCTTTTTTTTCATTCTAGAATTTTCATTATTATTTTATTCTTCTTTGATTGCATTCGTCCTTTTGAATTTTTTCCCATTATTTTCCAGTTCCTGTAAACTTGAAGAATTCAAGTAACTTTCAGTTTGCACTTTAAACACAGAACAGTGCAGTTGTGTCAGATTGTTTTGTTTCTTGCTTTTATTTGAATCTCTCTTAATCATTTTTGAAAATAAATCTTTTTATATGTAACTATGCCTTCTGTTTTTTATTTAACTATGCCATCTATAGAAAGTTATTGATTTCAGGTATACTTTAATGGAATTTTAAATTTAATTTTTCCGGTGGAAGGGCAACTTTAGGAAATGAGGAAGTTGCTAATTGTGCTTTGTGTTCATTTGTGACAGGATAAGCAGCTTTTTTGGATTTTCTTAAAGAATCAGGGTTGATTAAATCAGAATTTTTTGTGAATGCAAGGTTCCAATGAAATTTTCTGCAAAAAGATTCACTTTCAGAAGGTTATAGTTGGATTTGTAGGAGTGGAGTGTTAGGCACATTCTTCCTTGGTGACATTTTTGATAGCCAAAAGTTTTACAACAAGTCTTTATACTGCAACTGTACCAGATGTGATAATTTTATCATCTTTTGTTTGTCAATCAGTGAAGTAAATTTTAATGATTTTGTTTAAAAAAACTGCAGTAAAATAGATAAAACAAGCCTTTCATTCAAAAACAAAGTCCACTTTTCAATTTCCCAAACACCTCAATTTTCAACTCCACGACTTTACTTTTTATTTTACGTGAATAAAATTGACAAAATTAACGTGATTGAATAAAACTTTTCATTTTCAATTACTTGAAAATGAAATATCAAGCAATGTGACGTTCAATAATTCAAAAAATAAACGCGTGGCACCAAAAGTAATTCAATTATGACAGGTGATAAAGCTTGAAAAAAATAGATTTATATAAAGTATATTGAAACAGCCGAATTGCAGAAAGAAAAGTACAAACACTTTTATTCCAACACGGAGCAAAGAAACACGAAGGAAAACATGTTTTGGGTGAGAGTCCGACAATCTTATTTGGATATTTATTACGTGATGAGGAAAGAACTAGTTGATAAACAGTCCACTTCCACTTACGCTTAGCAGACAGATAAACAAACACGAACTAGTATTTGCGAAAGTTGAGTACAACAACGACTTCACATCGAATATTTATTATGTATGATAAATTGAGGAAACTTAAGCATTTCAGTACAATGTTACCCGGTGCACCGACCAAAGTTTCTATATTTGCATTTGGCAACTTCTTTCTCGTTGCACCGGGTTACTCTACTTTAGTGGTTTTTTTTTTTTTCCTTTTTGTCCTTTTGGCGCTTTTAATTTTGGCGGCCTCATTTGTTGGATCGATGTTTTTAAACGAATGATTATATGAAATTGTCGAAGCATTTGCCATTTGCATTGATCGAAGGAAGGAGAGTTGGCTGTGGTGTTTTTCTGCCGACCTAACGTTCTTTCATTTAGAAGCCAAATTTGTGTAAGCATAAGCAATAATATATTCATTTGAAATTGAAGATTTTCTTTCCCATACATTTGTTTCGCAAATTATGTTATTCCGTTGGGTTAGCTTGTATTTAAATGTTATCCAACGGAATGTACTTTTTGGCGGGCATATGAAAGCTCTTTATTTGCTTATTTTCCCTTAATTTTATATCCCGTTTTGAAATGTACTGTTCACTTGCTAATTAGACATTTTGTTTCACTTACATTTGCTTCGCAAATTGTTTTGTTCCGTTAAGTTAGCTTGTATTTTAATGCTATCCAACAAGAATATATTTGTTGACTGTGAGATGAAGGCTCATCATTTTTGTTTATTTTCCCTTCATTTTATATCCCGTTTTAAAATGTTTTGCTCACTTGCTGTGTCAAATGGTAAATAACGTTGAGTTAGCTTGATTTTAAGTGCTACAAAACGGAATTTACTTTTTGGCGGGCAGATGAAATTTCTCGGTCAGGTGCCTATTTTACCTATTTCATTCCTTTATTTCCCTTTGTGTGTTGTATTGCTCATTTGCTATGCTAAATGGTGAATTGCGTTGAGTTAGCTTGTTTTTAAATGCTACCCAATGGAATTTACTTTTGGGTGGTCAGATAAAATTCCTGTTCCGATTGCTTATTTTACTTGCATAGTAAAAGAAAACATGAGTTATGTTTCTGGTGTTGCCCACTGCACTAGAAGCCTGTGAGTTGTAGGCAGTGCATGTGTGATTTCTCTCATCTGTGTCAGTAAAAATTTCATTGTATGCATGTTTATTACTTGATGTATATCTTGTGTCTATTGCAAATAGGCCAAATATGGCCCGCACCCAAAAAAATCAAACGTCTGACATCTTTCCCTTCTGTATTGGTCCTAGGTTGTAGTCTGTTATGTTTCACAGATGTGAAATATTCAACTTCTCGCATATTTGATTGTTTTTTATGGAGTGTTTGTCTGCTATGCTAAATGGTGAATCGTGTTGAGTTTGCTTGTTTTTAAATGCTACTCAACCAAATTCACTTTTTAGTGGGCAGTGAAGATATCCGTTCAATCACATATTTTAATCTTGAATAACTATGAAAGTTCCATTGAGCTGGATTCTTTTTAATGCTAACTAGCAAAATTAATTGAGACTATTTGTTTAAAAATCATTCCTTTTTCTAACAGATGTGATGTATGTTTCTTTAATTTTTTTTGCAGCCTTTGCAAACACCACAAAAATGAAAATTTTCTTGCTGTTGTAAATGCTTTTGCTGATTAGTTAAATATGTTTAAAATATCTCAATAAATTCCTTAATTATGGGTTCTTTTTAGGTGAAAACAAGAATGCTTTGACTAAATATGAGCCCAAATGCCTTGATACATGTTATGAATTATCAAGAATTTATTTTGCTTGAAAAGACCTGTATTTCCCATTTTAGCCTCTACTCCCAACTATCTGTTTGTCACTGAATTTTCTTTCTGTTAATTTGCATTGTGGATCTCAAATGTATATTATACTATATGCGCTTTTTATTTTTGGAGAATATTTCGGATATATTTGTCAACTTTTATTCTTTGGGCTAGTATTTTTTTTTCAATAATTTATAAGGTTCAATAATTCACTAAGGTTGTGGGTATGTCCACTGTCATATAAACCTCCAAGTTGTAGGCGGCACAAGTTCAATGCCTTCCTGGATGTATTTCTCTCGTGTACGTAAAACTGGTTGTGTATCTATATCCATTACTTGATATTGTATGCCTGGTGATGTATGATTAAATTTGGTCCTTGCACCATACAAACACAACCCACAACACTAAAATAAAATTTTAAATTCCAAGCAAGATCTATTGTTTAAGTAATTAATCATTAAAGCACATTTCTGGTATTTTTGTTCACAGATTTTTGAAACAGAGCTAAAGAGCAGATACAATAAAGTTCTTAATTTTTTAAATTATATTCAAATAGCTTGGATACTTAACATGGTAAAATAGAATACACAAATCTGGATTCCAGGATCGAGGCTCTTCAGTGAAAGTAATTTGGGTATTAAAAGATGTTATGGCTAAAAAAGTAGCAATAAAATGTTAATATGTGCTTTATTATTTAGTCAAGTGAATTTAATCTTGTACATCCTTAAAAGTGATGATGAACTTTGCAAAACTCCCAAAACTGCATGCCCTTGCAGAATAAAAAACCAACCCAAAAGAAATTTAATACCAACATTAATGTTAAGGAATTTTTTTTCTCAACAATTTTCATTTTAACAGCTGCTCTTAATATTATTGATTCATTACTTTCATTTTTATATTTTTTGGCATAGAAGTGTAAAATGTATAAAGGAATGGTTAGTAGATTTACAATATACATAATGTGGTTCTAAGCAGAAACTAAAAAAAACCTTACATTTTTAAACACAATGTGTACTTTAAAATGATTGTTTATTTTTTTTGCTGTATTAAGTAACCACTTAAGTATTCAGAAGAACACCTTTTTTTTTTAAATCGATTTAAATTCCCTTGAATAGGATTTTTGTCATTTAAAGGATCAACACACAGTATTACACGAAACGCAGTTCTTACAAGGAAAGAAAAACAGGTATCTTCACATTTTCAGTGAAAATCAATAGATGGTGACATATGGCCTATTCATTTATTATAGTAAAGAATATTTTCTAGTGTCATATTTTAAAATTTTTATGAAAAATAATTTTAATTTATAAAATTAAAGCATTCCCTGTACACATCCCTTTGCTAGGTTTATATGTAAAATTCAAACAGCATGGTTTGAAAAACTTACAAATTTGAGTACAAGAACTATTTTAGCCTAACAGGTAAATAGTCTTCAAAGATCTGGAAAAAAATATACACACAATCTAAAATTTAACCTTTTAATGAAGTTTCCATTATATTTTATAAAATAGTTAATGGTAATCTATATTGTAGGTAATGCATATTCACCTCATGTCACCCAGATATTGGATGTATCTTTAAGAAAATAACTATCACAGAGGCGCATAATTGGGACACCTTTTTTGGTTGAAAGATTACCAACAGTATAGAAAAAAAATTATTTAATTAACAAAATTAAATAGGATTCATACATGAATAGATAATTTATTAAATATAAAAACATTTTTTGAGTAATACTAAAAAAGACGATCATTGATTTGAAAAATTGGTATATAAAAGAATTTGTCAAGCTCCTGAATAACTAATTAGTGCTCGAGTAAAGTACAGTGAATAGTGTTTACTTTGAATTACATTAAACATTTCAAATAGAAAAATGTTCAGAATGTTTTCAACATGGCTTTCACTAATCAAAAAACTCTTATCCTTATCCCAGTGCTACATTCAACTAGTTTTGCATTTAAAATATCAAGGAATGGTGTATGCATCGATTTTAATTGTACAATTTTTCCATCCGATCTTAGCAAGAACCGCAACAATCAAGACCTGATTTAGACTGCTTGACAGCACTTTTGAAAAGACTAAGCATTCAGATTGTAGGTATTTCAATTGGCGTCGTACTGTTAACGACGGTCCGGGATCAATCCCAACGGGAAAGAAACGAGGACAAAATGTAATTTTGAACCATGGTCAGATCGCGAGGCAACACCTGAGATGACACCCCACTCTCCAAACTTCCACAATCCTTTTCTGGATCTTGCGCCATAAAACCCACACTTCCACGGCAACATTCAGATTGTGATGTGAATTACGGATTTAATTATAGTTCTACAAAATTTGACTAATGGAAATGTAGTAATATAATAGAATCCGTATCTAAACGTCAGTAACATGTTATTATTCTGGAGAATAAAGAATTTGCCTCTCATCTTTTATAAAATTTTTAACCTACTTTTAAATGCCATTTCAAAGATTTTTGGCTGAATAGATACTGGTTTATTATCACAAAATCAATAACTGACTGTAATTAATTTTTATTACACATCAATAAACATGTATAATCATTATATAGCAACTTACCTTCGAAATGTATTAATTTAATTTAGGAAACGTTTCTAATTAGTAAAGTGCAGAAGATTATAATCCGTTTTGTACGAAAAATATTCAAATATAATTTATCTATCTTAAACACCAGCTTCAGTCACATTTTAATCAAGAACAATGCAAAAAAATATCGATACTTTCTTAAGATATATGAAAAAATCTCTTTTGTAAAAGCAGTTCTGCGCATTCCAATCCGTCATTTTATGATTTTCTGGTTGGGTAACTATGATTAAAAAACAAAATTTTTCCATTTCGGTGGAGCTAAGTTATGATGTCGACATTTGTAGCAGTAAAATCTAGGATACTGACCCAGACCAAAATGTACTAAAAAGGTTTTCGTAGATTGCAGTTTGTCTTTTATAAAAAATTGTAAAACAATTTTTGGATTTTATACGTTTCTAGAACTGATAAAACTAAAATATAATCAATTTGCAGAGTCTTGTGTCTAATTTTTTTTAATGTAATCATACTGATGAAACTAATTCTTCAAATATGGTAGTCAAAGTGAATGGTATAGAACCTACAAATTTTATGCCTAAGTCATTAGATGTAGATGTAACATTAGAAGAAAGCATTTTATTTCAAGCATCTAAGTACTTTAAAAGGGGATGGCTAGATAATACAATAGTAGATTCTTTTCTTTATAAACTTATAGAAAATTCAATCCGTTTTATGTTTATTGAGTCCGTATCTTCAGCTGCACTTTCACAAAGCAAAAAAAATTTTAATTCTTTCAAATTGGTACTGTACTTAAAGCAAACATTTTTTCCCCTACTAACCTTGATAGTCACTGGGTGTTGTTATTTGTTGATACTGAAAAATATGTATTTGAGTTTTATGAGCCTTTTAACAAAGCTCCTAGTAAAAATTGTTCAGACATAATTAGTGTATGGAGGGAAATATTCAATTCATTCTTTAATTCATCTATAACATTGACATTTTATCTCCCCCTCACATAAATCAAAATGATGACATGAACTGTGGAGTTTTTATTTGTAATTATGCATGTAAAAAATGTAACAATGTATCCTTGCTAGTTGAATTTGATGTAATAACTTTCAGAAAATTTATGTATGATTGCATCATAGGGTAGTACAAAATATCACAATTATAAAAATTATAAGATATGTACAATAGTTGATAAGTGATTTTGAAGAGTTGGTTGTCTATAAAAACTGTTCCATATGCATGTACCGTTATATAAATATTCAGTGTTGAGATAACTATTGCTCATGAACACCTTTTGTGGGAAAATATTTGTAAAAACTTGCAACTACTATAACTCATTTTTGGTGTGTGGTGTTTTACAGAGATACGTCATATCTATTCTCAAAAAAAAATATTTTGGAAGTTTTTTGCATTTTTTTTGTGCCCCACTCTCCTTCCTGGTGTGGCTACCTAATATATATAAATTTTTTCAATTTTTTTTTAAAGAACATGCAAGAAACTCCAAATAGGCAAAATGGTCCGAAATATGCAAAATAAATTCGGGTTTCGTGGTTGCAAATTGCTAAAAAAACACTCCATACGGATTTCTATCAACATTAGGGGTTGAAAAAAGGATATGCAAAATCTGAGCTCTAGTGATCTATTTAAAAATTATTTTTCATTAAAAGCGGTGATGTGTCAGCCACAGCCGATTTGCTCATTTTGCGTGGAATGACCCTACACATAAAAGATTCTGAGAATACCATAAAAGGATTTTTTTTTCAGTCTTCAAGAAATATAAAAAATAAATGGTTTACAAGTGTAATGGTTACGTTTCGCGAGCGGCTAGGAGCCCCTATTCAGGGCGTGTTCGTAACACGTTCTCGCCTTTTTTTCCGAGGGAGATGTCGGAAAAGAAAGTGTTAGATTCAGATGGGGGCGATCTAACAAGATGCCGTTAGGCCATCGACCTTCAAGTTGGAGGGGGACGTTTTCTCCCTGGGTGGAAAGGAATGCGCGGCAGGATACGGGGGTTCGCTGCCGTTACTCTAAAGCAATACGTTGTCTTTTTACTTAAAGCTTGTACTTAACTTGTAAATGCTTATTTTTGATCCCAAAATATAAAAGGTTTTAATCCTTAAAAATTAGTAGTTCCGTTTAATTAATATGGAAGGACTTCACTGAAAGGGACCGTCGTTGTAGTGAAACTTTGTTTTAAAAGCCCTACTTCGGATATATTTACCAGTCATTTTAATTAGCAGTTATATTAGCACAATTCGCCACCTCATTCCATCATCTAAACGTTGGTGGTTACTCATTTTTACTGTTACAATTTGAAATTAACCGATTGTTGCAAAATAACACCAAGAAATTCGCCGAGGTGTGCTAGCGAACGAAATGCGTCTTAACTTACACGCGCTTATAAAGCCTGTTTCTCTACTGGCTCTGTCTACAGACACGTGTACGCTTACGTATTTGACGTACAAAATTTACATTTTTGTCTAGAAGCAGTGGTTTTACATTCAGTTCAGTTCTTTTCATGTAATTCGATAAAATATGCAAATTCTCTTAATTTATTTCACCAGTGTATATTATTTGACCTTCGAATATTTCCGTTCACGGCATTGAGTTTAACTTATCCACTTGGAATCACTGTTGCAGCTACAGACACTTGAGTAACTAATACAGCTCCGGTATCATTTACAAGTTAATTCTGAGAGTAATACAATTGAATATGAGTTACCTGCAGGGACTTGTTTTACGAGCTAATGCAATAAAAACGAGTTACTCCAAAGCGGCGACTACAAGGCATCAAGCAGAATGCTCTGTTATTGGCACTCAACGTAAACTTCTACCTTCAATTTTACCAATTTCTTGCAATTTATAAGAGTTTAACCAACAGAAGTTTAAATTAATGATATTTATACAACAACGAAGATAATATCGTCTGTATGTTATTCTTCAAATTAAGGTAAGTGTGAAACTCAAAATTATCATAGGCTCGAGGCCACAAAAACTAATCAAGCATTAATTTTTCCTTATTTACCAGTGTGGCGGTACCCAACTTTCAGTTGGGTATGGAATTGGAATCACACAATTCCTGGTTGATGGAATCGTTTTTCAATTTTGGTGGTTACTGTGTCAACCACTTCAAACAAGCATTTTCGAAGGCCAACAGTTTTATTGATGTTGGCGGTACCCAACTGAAAGTTAGAACTGTCTAATATGCAAATCCAATCTTGCACTGTAACCGAGCTCAACAAACTTGATAGATATATGTTGATTTACTTGTTCAATCACTTCTTTCTTTCATTTTTATGTTCGTTCATTGTGCATCACGTTTGTACAATAAAAGTGATTTTAGATTTTATTTTAATTTATTTCTTCGTGTAAGGTGGTAACAAGCTGTCGTCGTCCCTACAACCAGTTTTGTGCCAAAAATTTATTGCAACATTATTTAAATGCCAAATACACCTTTTCTCAAAGCAGTTCTACTCACAAATTCTTTAACAAAAGAGTGATTGATTTTTGCAGTGTGGGAGTCATAAATATTAAGGAGTAGGATATGTGTTAACCGTTTTTGAGTCATGTTTGTGCGCAAATACGTTTTCATTCGGTTCGGCTGAAGCTGCAGAAGCAGGACAGGGACGTGCCAACGTTTTGGAGAAGGGAGGGGGGGGGGAGCATAGACGGAACAAGGTTTGTTGAATGTGTGTCTGTGGGGGGGGGGGGAGTTCTCCCGAAATGTATGAACTGTACCCCCAGTAAAAAGGCTGAACAATCCATCAGGAAAAAATTCAGGACAGTTCACTCTCAGGCAGTTACCCGTATTTACTTCAAATAAGAAAGCCGACAATTTAAAAGACCCTATATTGTAAATAATCAAAATAAAAGCAATGACAGATTTGTTGCGATTTGTTGAATGCCCTTAACTTCAAACGACATTTCCGTCAGTTGGTATGGCGCTTCTTGTCCACTTTGGGACCTAGTGCCATAAAACCCTAACATCCAATCCGTCAGTCGGTCATAAAAATCAATCGTTTTTTTCGAAACTGTCCAAGTGGGCACCCAAAAGAAAGGTGATCGCGGAATCGTTTGCCCGTCAAAGACATGTTCGAGCCCTGAAGGGTCTAGGGGGTGAAGCCACTATACAGCAATTTCTTCGAAAATAGATAGTCATCTCGTGGCATTCAAGTTCGAGCACCACGTGCATTCATTTTGGGAGTAGAACAGAACCACTTTGAAGTCGTAAAAAAAAAAAGCGATAAGCAAGCAATAGAAAGCGATACTGGGCCACTTTACTCCACGCATTCAAAGGAAGAATTTAATTTTTTGGTACTTGCAATGGTAAGAAGGTAGTGAAACGAAGAAGTAATTTTTTCTTAGACAGGCGATTTGAAAGGAAAAGTGTTCGTGGGACGTCAAAATACTGAGGGCGCTTGAGTTCAAAGGTGAAAGGGGATGGGAAGATATATTGACCTATTGGAGAAAAGACTGAAAGGAAAGAGGGATGTAAGGGGACTGGTCTCTGTAGAGAATTGTGTTAAGGGGGTTAGCTTTAACTATCGTGACAGGAAATGAAATTAGAAACCAAAGTTGTTTTAACAGCACTGTTTTAATGTTACTTTTAAAGTTAAAATTTTAAAAATGTTCCTTGATTGTGTGGGGGGGCGAAATATACCTTTCGCCCCTTCTCCTCAGTGACAGGGGGGGGGGCTTAAAACCCCCCTGCCCCCCCTGTTGGCACGTGCCTGAGCAGGAGCAATGGAGATTAATTCAACAAGTTTAGACACTTCATCCATAAGCTCCCTAATTACACTCGACTCTGCCGCCAACTTCTGGCAGATATCAAATGTTGACACAAACTTTTCTTTTATTACACTAGATAACAGAACCAACTGGGGTTCCAATTTTTCCAGATCGAATTCACTTGCATGAACACACAATTTTTCTTGAAAGGAAGTACCTTTTTAAATTTCTTCTTTTGCTGCATCTGTAAGCACTTCTAATTTGACAAGATTCACCATTCCTGGTTGATGGAATCGTTTTTCAATTTTGGTGGTTACTGTGTCAACCACTTCAAACAAGCATTTTCGAAGGCCAACAGTTTTATTGATGTTGGCGGGGGTGAAACTTTCAGAATTGCTGGAGTATTCATACCGACATAGAAGCTTTCTTTTTCGAGATGACTGTGGCAGCTTCAAACCTAAGAGTTCAGCAGATTCTTTTGTTCCTGCACCCAAGCCTTCAAAAAGTAGTGAAAAGTCCTAGATGCTTATTGGTGACACAAGTCCAAGGAATAGTTGTTACAATGAACAAATAATAATTTTGGTTGAACATCTTTAATGAGCTTTTTGACACCATTTAAATGACCACACATATTCCGAGCTCAATTAAATCAGTGTCCTCTAACTTTTTGAAACCGTAAACCAAGTAAACCATCACATCCTCAGTGACATGAAATAAAGTATTAGCCTTAGTATCTTTTATTGAATTGCCCATGAAGTCTTCTCTCACTTCAGATGTGATGGGATTCATCTGAAGTGAGAGAAGACTATATGTGATGGGATTCATCCATTTCAGACGTAAGCTGAATTGCCCCCCCCCTCTTCTGTTGGCGAGTGCCTACGTGCGTGAATCCTTAAATGAACTTAAAAATTGTTTCAGAATTTATTTTAGAAGCTTATGCACCCATGTGGTATGTGGTAAAGTGTTATCGTTCCTGCAAAGAGGTTTGAATGTTTTTAAAGCGATACGTGCATTCTTGTTCCTCAAGTGACAAACTAAAAGATGTTATTCAACCAATCATTCAGCAAAATGTATACTTCCATCACCCCGAGAGTATGCTCCTTAGAATGATCAGTGACGACGGTCACCATATTCCCAAATTGAGACTAAGGAGAATTTTCTGAGTGCTAAGAGGGGGGATCGACTAAAACAAAAACATAATTTTTAAAATTCTAAACTTAAATTTCGATGCAATGAATTTCAACGAACTGAAAAATTGGCCAAGACTGATGTAGCTCACCCATATTTTAACAAGCATTTCAAACGAAGACTCGTGAGAGAAGACTACATGTGCTCACTCATGTAACTACATGTGCTCACTGTGTTACCTAAGCTGTACAGATATTTTCAGTTTCTTTGCTACCCTTGTAATACTTGAGGTTGAAAGATGCGTACAATTGGAATCAGAGGAATAAATAACATTGGTCTAGGAGCACATGATTGCTTCATCAGAGCTAAGATAAATTCACGACGAATTATGCGAAAATTGTGATAATTAGAAACAGTATAAACTAGTTTGTGTTTACTTTAACTTAAGCTTGTGTTTTTAACTTCCGATCGAGCAGGACTTCGATAAGGATATCGAAGTATAATCAGAAAACTATAATAAATATATCTGTAGAAAGATTGTAAGAAACCCATGCTAAAACATACCTTTGACGCTGAAGACTAGTCAAAACTCCGAAAACTTTTGGAGTACTGAGGAGGGAGCAGTACATCTTCTATTCGAATTAATGAATTTATCGATGCCGTCAAAAAAGGAAGCTAATTTTGCACGCCAGTTGATCGCCTCAATTGAACGCCTCAATTGAAAATATTCTTAGATGATTCAAATTTTTCCTTGCCCAAAGCAGATCGTAAATTATTTTTGATTATAGGTAGTTTACTGAATCCTTTCACCAGAAGCCACAGTGATGGGAAGAGAAAACAAAATTCTTAAAGTTATGCAAAGTTCTGGGGGAATAGATTGCAATTTTAATCTATAGATATCATTTAAAGGGAGTGGAAGACCTTTATTTTCTAATTTGGGTTAATGTGAAAAAGTAGCTTCGCGAACGGTCTTGTACATCTGAATTTCATTGATGAAATTGTGGCTTAAATCATCTGGATAGCTTTCAATTAATTTTTTAGGTGCGTTGTTGTCATTAGAATTAGAATTTATTTTTAATATGGCTTCGAATGCATTGCATATGTTTTTTTATTTGCTCATACCTTGATTATAACTGAGAAACTATTTTATTGATTACTATATAAAAAACTGAACTTTTGAATTTTGTTTCTTCGGTTTCTAATACTTTAGGCATTTCTCTTTCCACTTCAAAAGCTTCCTTTTCCGTCCTCTTTTTTTGGAAAATTCTGCATCTATACCCATAATAGAAGCTGTCTCTTTAGCTCTATTTATACAGACCATTGTTTACTTAAATCTTTATCTATTGTTTCAGTTAACGCTTTAATGTTATTCATTTCGATATCAAGGGAGATATATTATGATTGAAGGGTTAAATTTCTTGTACTAATTTGCTCTAGTATGTCCTTCCAAATATTTAGCTGAATTCAAGTTTCAAATTTTGAAAATAATTGAGGAATCCATTTACTCTTTCGCCGTTTCCTCTTACGATAAACTACTGATTTTTTACACATTGAAGGGCCTTTAAAACGTCAGGTAGTTTTTCAGTTATAGGTTTCACTGCCTCAATTGTTGCACTGCATCTTGTCTCACAAAGACCGTGTAGAGACCTCCCATCAGTGTGTTTTAGAAGCAGTTCCCATGGCCGTTGGCTCGCACTAAAATAAATTGTAAAGCTGGTTTATAAAGTTGAAGAACGTGCTTACTACTTCATTACTCCTTGTGGCCAGGCCCGCCGCTAGCTGTTTGTTTGAACGCCTGTGTGCAATATCGATTATGCCGCCCCCTGTGTGATTGTGACATCATGTCGATTGGATCTCTTCGCAATTCGAATTTGGCCGCATTTGGGAATGACGAGGCCATCACGGCGTTGCTCGTAGTGTTGGTTTACCAAATGGGATTTCGTATCAATCAAAGGGGGTTAGCGAGCAGTGGTCTCACCTGACCCCACGAAAAGAACTGTTACGGGCAACGCAATGCTGGCCAAGCAGTGGCTAGTTACCATATAAATATTGATCTACAGAAATTGAACTCGTCTTGAATTTATGCTATCAGCGATAAGTAGGCTTTCCAAGTTTACGAGTAATAATCGACCCACTTAATCACTTAATTGAGTTTATAAAAAGTTTATAGAAATTCCGTATAAAGGAACTGTAAAATTAAATTTGTATTTCTAAAAAATACATAGAGTTTTGGCTCAGATGTTTTGTAAGAATTTTGTATAGCCAGTACTGACTACGTGGTCAAACACGAACTTGGCCGGTTTTTTATTTCAAATTTCGTAAATATTTAATTGTATATGTGCTACAAACAGATGATTACTAGGCGCAGCAATTATTATGATAAGCCGATAAATAAACGTAGGTACCAAATCTTATATTTTCACTGACATATGATACATTGAATTATAATCACACTAACCAAGTTAAATTATCCTTAATTATACCTAGACCAACGTCAGACGAAGTATAAACAAAATAATTGCAACTTGATGTGCGATAGTACTGTTCGAATGCGTGTACAAACTGAGAACGAAGCTCTGTGGGGATTCATTTCCTAGCCTTTTCCAGACGGGGAGGTTTCAACCAGATTTCGCTTGAAGACGGGAGAAATGGAAGAATAGATTTCCCCCTTTGTTGCGCGCATCCGGTCCTTATCTTTACTATGGTCAGGTCCCCTGCGGTAATTGGAACCGCGGACGGTCCGTTCGTGTGTCCCTACGTGGAGAGTGGAAAGGGACACCTCTTCCAAATTCCCAGTTCTGAGAAATTTCCGTTTTCATACTGCCAATGTAATCTTTCTCAAGAGCGCTGCAACACGTGACAGGTTTTGTAAACCCCTCTCCAAGGACGATGGTTTTATTGTCCTACGGAGGGGCACATCCTGTCAATTTGAATTTGGAGAATGGATACTTTGAATTTTGGAAAGTGATTGCGAAACATAATGGATCAAGAAACTGCTTTACAGCTGAGGCTACTTAATAGTTTTAAAAATTAGTCCACAAATTATTCAGAAATAATTTGCTGCTGACCCAATGACTTTGAATATTACGTGATCGATCGCTAGATTTGCCCCCACCTGGACGTGCGGTCTACGCCCGCTTACGGCGGGCCTGATCTGGACACGGACCATCTGAGTCACCAATCGCTTGACATGGGTGAAAACAAAAGTAGAGAGTGCATCGGGGTTGGTGCACGTTAAATCTGTAGGTGTCAATTGAATGGGAAAGATACCGACCCATTTTGATGAAGCCAGTGGCCTCGAATTCAATTTCCGACCCAACCAATTAATCCTACAGACGGTGTTCAGATTCTGCGATTGAAAAGGTTAACATAATGTTCTTCGCACCAAGATTGACTACGTTTCATCAGCATCCCTTTTAGAAAACTAGAGTTTCACTGCATCAGTAACCCTTTGCAGCCATTCCCATGTGTTCTTTTTAAACAATATTTGCTCAATGAGTGTATCATAATTTGTTCAAAGCGTTGATAGACAGGAATGAAAAAGATACCGGCCTCGAATTCGATCCACTAAATAATCCCATGAAGGGGTCTGCGATTGAAAATGAAATTTCAATTGGCTCATTCGATCGACACCCTGAAGTTTTTAACTAAACGTTTTTCTCACGCATCAAGCAAACTCAGGCACCGCATGCCCAGGTAGCACAACAACATTGGCCAACATTCTACCAATATTGGCCAATGTTTTGAATGTCTGTGAATGTCGGAATTACGATATCTGTCGACATTGGCAGATATCGTTTAGTTTTATAAAACGAGGAAGACTGTAAATAACGCTTTTAATAACATTATAATCATGTAGTAATAGTGTAAATAATGACACCATGTTGTCTTACCCATATTTTTTATAATTTAAACATTACGCAATTTTTCCCGATATTGTACCGATATTTGGCGACATTGTGAAAACAATATCCAAAAAATGATGTTAAGATGATGTTGGCCGATATTTAATTTTGAGCTGAAGCTATGCTTGGTCACGTGTTCGTTGTTTGGGTTGCCGACCGCCATCATATTTTCAAAAATTGCTAAATTTAAGCTAAATTTTTAAAAGTTGCAGGTGGTTGCATTTATGCAAAAAGTTGTATTTATGCAGAAAGTTGCATTTATGCAGAAAGTTGCATTTATGTTGCGATTATAACTCACTTACAATACACCCCATGTAGGAGGAATTTTGATTTTAGTACTTCACATGAAAAAAAAAGTTGCATTTGTTGCAAAAAGTTACCCTAATAGTTAGTTAAAAATTGAATGAAAAATGGGAGGGAGAGACTCTTAAATGGGGATGTGTATCTTCAAGTGATTAATTTACTTTGAAATGCACTTGCAAAATTAGATATGATAGAACAGAATAGACGCACAAAGAAAGTAACCTTCACACTTAATATAACATCCTTTTCAGCAATCCGAAAAAGTCAGTCTCGAAATATCTGCTTAAGTTTGTTAAATAATCAACAAACTCTTCCTTTTTAGAAATATTTTCAATGGTATCGTTAATTCCTAAAACATCAAGTTCCTACAGTTCTCTTAACAGATTATTACTTACATGCAAAGAGAGCACTGTTAAAACATTATCTTTAAATAATTCTATTCCTCTCTCATATGCATCATTCTTTATTCCGATTACCATCCAACCAAGTTTTTTATCCTATTATACTCAAACCAGAGTTTAACGATAACATCAGCGCCAATCAACAACTCGATTTCATTGTTTTCACGAAGGGTATAGGTAATTTTAATGTTCCCATTCCTTAAATCCTCGAGTACATGAGGGCAGTGGTGGATCAAGTCAAGTGGGGGAGGTAAAATTTTTCAGGGCTCTTAAACTCAAATTAGAAAAAAAAGTTTCAAGCAAAAACTCATCAAGTTATTCACAAAAAGAAAAGTAGTCAACATTTACATGCCATAACAAATTAAAAAAATAAATGTTTTGCATAAATTTCCGATTTGCTTTATTTTTTGCAAATTCGTCAATTATTTTAGTAATGTCAATTGGGTTAAAAAATTTTTGCTCTTTTTTATAGAATTGCCAGATTAATTAATCTTTCTTCTGCCATAGTACTCCTTAAAATTTTTTTTACACGCTTTGAAACTGAAAACGGTCTTTCTCCTGACGATATAGATAAGGGAAAAGTTAAAAAAAATTCAATAACTTCAACATTCGGAAATGTGCAAGATATTTCTTTGGTGGCTCGATAGATGTGTGGTGTGGCTTTTATGGTGTGTTTTCGTTTTCTTAGAGAAATATTAAAAAATGGTCAAATTCATCTTCAAAAGTACAAACATTAATGTCATTTTTGTAAATATCCTTAAACTTTTTTATGGTGTTCTACTTTTAATTCTGCCTTGGTGTTATTAGATGACATAAAATGCATTGACTATGAAATTTCTCTTATTGTAAATTCATGTCTGACTTCTTTGTTTTTATCAAGAAACATTTTTATCTTTTGTTGTCTGCGAGTTTGTCCATCTTCTACATTGAATGATAGATCTGATAAAACAGTTGCCTCTTTATCTTATTATATTTATATAACTTGCCTCTTTTCAAATTCGTCTCTGAAATTATTGATAAAATTTTCTAATGCCTTTAATAGGATAGATCCATTTAATAGTTTGCATTCCACTGATTTCAGTGATTTACGAGTAGCATTTACTCTTTGTAAAATAGTATTCCTAATAATTCTCATTAGAGGAGTTTCATATTTGTCTATTTCTTAAGAAGTTGCCTGCACAATGGTAACTTTCTTTTCTTCTTCTGAATTACAAATTTCAGTAAAAGCCTCTTTAACATGGGTGAAACCAAGTTTTATAGCTAATACAGCATCTGTTCTTGTTTGACCATCTTGTATTAGAAACTCTTTTCACTGCACTTAAAGATGCACATAGTAAAGAAGCTGTCACAACTTCCCTCGAACCCTATTCGACAAATACACTGACAATATTCATAATTGCTTTTCAAAAAAGGAATAGTTATAAAATACCCTTATATATAAAGTGATGTTTGTTTTATACATCTCAATAATTTTTATAATTTGGCACCACTACATCCCAATTTATGCTACCATCTCTACTAGGGAATCCAATTATTTTCAGATAAAAAAGGTCATTCTTCAGGTGTTCCTGAGTAGGTGCAAATTTTTAACCTTTTTGAATAAAATAACATGCATTCTGTTCCAGAATATTTCATTTTAATACTATTAATATTCAATTAAAAAAAACAGGATTAGAAGTTTGATTTCAATCAGTGTTCTTTTAAATTTAAGTCATGATTTAAATTGGCATACCCTGTTTTCAATATAATTTTGGGGTGAACTAAGTACACGCATAGTTCTTAACTTATTTGAATAAAATAACATGCATTTTGTTCAGTTATTTCATTTTCCATATCATTAAACATTACAATAAGAAAAAAAAGAAATTTAAAATTTTGATTTTAATCAATTTGATTTATCAAATCATCATTTTTTCATATCAAATACAAAAAATTTATTTATGAACAAGGTAGATAGGTAGTTGATTAAACGTCACACTAGAACAACTCAATAGGCTACAGATGAATGAACTTAGTTCACAAAATCAGAAATATGATCCTTGGTGACTGTGCGACATTGGTCCGCTTCAATTTTTCCCATCATGCCCTTCGTTCCTCTCCATCTGCTTTACCCGCGACTCATTTGTTTAGTTTCGTTTTATCACGGCTAAACGCGAGAGCAGAGGACGTAAATCTGGAATTCTTGAGCTGAGCGTGTGAAAAAATTAGTTCCAAATTATTATTTACAATCGACATCTTTGGACAACTGTTTGTCATACGATCGCATTGAGTTATTAAACTTCTTGCTGTTCATTATTTTTCTTGTATAATACTTATTAATTTGTAGTTTAAAAAAAAATTAGTACATTTTTATGTTTTTCCAACTTTGTATTCCTTTGATATCTTAATCATGAGACTTCTCATAATTGGTGATTCTATGGTTAAGTATTTGAAAGAATACTTAACTAACGAATTGTCTGTTCATGAAGTGGATCTCCTTTCCTTTCCAGGTGCCAAGATAGAAAGTGTGACTGGTAAACTTGGTGGATTAGGTCACTACGACTGGATGTTGTTCCATATTGGAACTAACAACCTAAACTGTGATGTTTCTGATATTCTTAATAAATACACCTTTCTTTTTCAGGAAGTTTTGCGTTTACATCCTGGTGTAAAGGTGGTCATTTCAGGGATCGTGCCTCGTGGTCAGGATTTCTTTTTGGATTATAAATCCCGTTGTTCTTTGTCTTCTCATCTGATGTCATTGAATTCTAAAACCAAAGTCATCAATGCAGAACTGGAAAAGGCTTGCCTGAGCCGAGAGGCATTTTATTACTGTCAGTCTCTCAGTTCATGGGTAGGTCTTTGGGGTAGAGATGGATTGCATCTCAATAGGAAAGGAAATAACTGCCTGGCAAGAATGTTTGTCAGAACATTAAAAGGGCTGGTTGCCATGAATGCTGCAATCTGTAAGAAGGTAAGTTGTTTTTCAGTTGCTAACTTGCTTGTTCAGTGTAACTCTTCACCTACTCTATCTCTCTCTCTCTTAAACATCTGTTGTTTTCTGCTGTTTCTGATAACCCTTTCTGTGAAACCTGTCCGTTCTATCAATTATCCTGGTTACTCTCCATCTGCAGTTTTTAAACCGTTGTATTCTGCTGTTGTTTCTAATAAAATTTCTACGAAACCTGTTCATTCTATCAATATATATATTCTGCTTTAACAAATTTAATTATCAATGGCATTGCAATAGGTGATATATTACAAATTTAAAACACATTTTACTAGTTTGTGTAAATGATTATTGTTGTTTAGTTTTTTATAAATAAAGAAGGGAAAATTATAAATTTTTACTATCGATTGTTTAACGATATTACCCTGTATACTTAAATTTTGAACAATATGAAAGTTCATTTGAGTAAACTTCATTTAAGTGATGTTTTGACTACTAACTCCTTTGCATGTATTACAACCTTCGAGTTGTAGGCGGTGCAGGTTCGATTTCTGTCGGGTGCATTCATTCCTCCCTGGGTATATTTCTCTCTTCTGTGTAAGCAAAACTTTCATTGTGTGTATTACTTCATATTGTATGTCTTGTGCAGTGGCAGCCCTAGGGCAGTGCAATATGATCGATTAACCGACTTCATAGAAAGTGCTCTGAAATTTATGGTTAAAATGTGTTCTAGGGCTGTCACAGATCTTGTGTCAGGCACAGCTTGTCCAAATATGGCCCTTGAGCCATAAAACTTCTAAAACCAACCAACCGACAATGCATGATAAAAGTTTGTAGTACTGTTTGTGGTCTATCATAATCTGATTCGTTTATTTGTAAATGCAGTTCTGAAATATATTGTATTTGCTGTAGGAATCTATTGTTATTCAGCCCACTTTGACCAATGATTCCAAAAAGTTAATACCTGTCGTAAACGATGCTAAAGAGGCAGTTCCTGTTCAAAATGATGCTAAAGAGGTAATACCTGTTCGAAATTATGCTAAAGAGGCAACACCTATTCTATATTTAAATAAGGGTATAATTCACATTCTTATTGTTACAGTTTGCAATGACCTTCTTATTTTCCTTAGGAATGCAACAATTCACTTCTGTATTCAACGGTCCTTATGAAAGGAATTGAGCATGGATTTTCTTCACCTGTGCAACACTCGCATAAGGCTTCTAGACATCTAAGACCACCCTTCAAATATTTGCCACCTCTAAAAACAGTTCCAACCAGAAATATTTCAAAACTGGTATGTTTTACATTTCTTGTTTTTGATCTATAATGCTATTAGGCTGATAGTTTATATGCATTTTTAATCATACAGGGCTCCCATAGTGCTAAAGAAAGCCTGAAAGCTCCAATTTCTATGGAATTATTTTTTTACAAAACATTTACAAATTTGTTGCACCTTTTTCACAACCAAGTTAATGAATCCAATATAACATTTAAAGCAAGGTGTAAAACATCTTAATTAAAAAAAAAATTAATCGGATTTTTTTATTTAAATTGAATTTTTTAAATTTAAATCAAATTTTTTAAATTTAAATTTCAGTACAGTTTTTACAATAATTATATATGTGTGAGATATAACTATGGCGTGAGAAATAGAATAGAGGACAGAGAAATAATCAGACTATAGTAAATTCTATTAATAAAACTGCCGAGAAAGCAATAATAAATGAATTTTCACTTATTTTTAATTCATATTGGATCTTTTTTCCTGCTGACATTTTAATGGCTGTGTGAGTGTGTGGAAATGTATATTTATACTCTTTAATCTCTGTTCCACACCTCAAAAATAAGCTAACTGACAAATGAAAAAAAAATTTACTTCCTACTTGTGTGTTTTTTTAGCTAATAAAATCAGTCACCCCTTTAGTTTATAATTTTGAATCAAACTGTTGCATACTTCCTTGAAGTGTGAATATTATGAGTGCTGTTAATCAGGAATGTTTATACATTACTCTTCCTGGCACTTAGATTTATGATGTCATGTGTGTTTACATTACTGTTTCCAGTATATAATATATTCTAATAAGTTACAACTGACTGTTACAATCTTTTATAATATGCAGTAATTGACCCAGTTCCCTCTGAGCTGGGTGTAGCCATTAGTGTTGAAATCACCATGTGTACAGAAAAATTAAAGCATTTGACCACTTCTGTGATTATTCTGTGGTGCATTTACTTAGTTATAAAAGTGTGTGATTAGTTGTGAATTAAATCGGTGATTTAAAAAAAATCATTTGATTAAAATCATGATTTTAATCGTTGATTTAAATCAAGTGATTAAAACTTGATCAAGATTTAAATCAAGTGATTTAAATCTTGACACCCTGATTTAAAGGTTATCTAAAATTGATTAGTTTATTAACTGGGACCATGAGACCCAAACATAACACTTGTGAAAGTTTCCTATGTAGAGAAAATGTGTAGCCATATTAAATTTCCTATAAAGGGCCTGGGTTTGCTTGAAAAGCAAGAATTTGCCTCAACAATCAGCTTGCCTTGTTGTCATTGTCTGCTTTGCCTTTTTGTTTAAATTATATTCTATTTATATTAATTTATTTTATATACCTTAATTACTCTTAGAAATATGCTGTCTCTGCTCAATCATCATCAGTTTGGTTGCCAGCAGAGCGTAAAAAATCTGCCCATGCTATGTCAGCACCAACTTCTGCACCACCTCAGCACGCTTCATTTTGGCTGCCTGCTTATCGTTTACGACTCAGTAAAAGGCCTAAACAGTTGCCTCCTCGGAAACCCGCTGCTATGCCTTTTCGTCAACTGAAGTCTGCTGCTGTGCCTAAGAAACATCAACCTGTGCCTGCTGCTCTGCCAATGAAACATCAGCTGGTGCCTGCTGTCGAGCCCCTTCAACATCTGGCTCCACTAATGCCTGCCTCACTAAACACAGCTTTGGTTTTGTTCTCAGCACTGTTTATTTATTTTATTTTCAGTTATCAATATCCATTTCTATTGATAATCTTACCTTTCTTGCATTATCTCGCCCTTTATAACAGGTTTACTACTCATGGTAAATTTCAAAGTAATGTTTCAACTGATTCAACTTTCTCTTTCAGTGATTTCTCAGGTTCGCCTATTTTTCTTCCTGTTTCCAAGTTGCTTTCTGTTCAATTGAATTTGGTGAGTGGTGAGTATAAGGTGAGTATTTCTAATAAGATTGATACAGTGAGAAATTGGTTAGTCAACACTTTTATACTAAAAAAAACTAGTGAAGAATATCAATCTGAAAATTCATTTGTTTATTGTAGGACTGGAGGGGGTAGAAAACCTCTTGCTTCGTCAATCCAGTGTTTACAATGTAATGTTGTTTTTACCTATGATTATACATATAAAAGACACTTAGGGAGATGTACTGGAAGAATATCATATCCTAGGCAATGCACTGATTGTTTAGTAATGTATGCAAGTGCGTGCTTATTTTCGAAGCATAAAAACATATGTAATCCATCCAAAGTACAAAAACAAACTGAAATAAAATTAACCAAGAATCTTAACTCTAGAAACAATAGTACATTGCAGTCAAATTTGTGTTTTCAGTTAAATAGTAACACAGATAATTCTTTCCTAAATGAATCAGTTTTGTTTCCCACCCTTGAAGCCAGAGTTTTGGATACAGAGATTAATTCTAATAGTAACATGTGCCAGTCCATTTCAAATATTAGTCAAACTTCGAGTAAATGTTCTATTTATCCTAGGAAATGTGAAAAATGTGGCAGATTTTTTTCATCTAAGCAGAAATTTTACTACCATAATAAGCTTTGTAAATTTTCTGGAGAAAATAAAGAGATCCATCACTGTTTCTTTGAAGGATGTGTTGAAACATTTAACTATATTGGAAACGTAAATAAACATATTAGTAAAGTGCATAAGTTAGAAAACATTCAAATTTTATCATTTGACAGCATGAGTAATTTTCAAATTTGGTTAGAATCTGAATCTAGAGCAACATTTAGTTCTTTCAGGAAAAGCACAGGGAACAAAGTAAGAAAGTCTGGAACTTTTTATTATTATACATGTCAGTTCAGCATGCTATCTACACATAGAAGTCCCACGAAGACCAGTGTTTGTTCAATTAAAAAGGGTACTATTCCGGTTCACATAAATTGCCCTGCAAGAATTAGTGTTTGTGAGCGAGAAAATTTAATTTCAGTTATGTACTGTCCAAGTCATAATCATGAATTAAATTTTGAAAACTGCAAATTTCATCCCTTAAAACAAAGTTCGCGTAATCTCATAAAAGCTCAATTGCTTTTATCAATCCCAGTTCAAAATATTCAGGATACTTTAAGAAATGGCTTGGGTAGTCGCGAAAATAGAAATTTTTTTCCAGTTAAAGAAGCTTATGTTTCTCGTAGAGTTATTCGAGACTATGCTCGACCCATGCGTAATGCATTATATCCCAAAAATGATGCTATATCTATTCTTTCAATTGTTGAGAACTTGAGGAGAGAAAGCTATAACCCTGTGTTGATCTTTAAGCCCCAAAATTCGAAAACTATGTATGGCCCTAATGATCTTGATAATTTAGCTAACAGTCATGGCATATTTGCATTAGGCTTCCAAACGAAAGAACAAAAAAATATGATGATTAAGTTTTGCCATAAAATCTTGTGTATAGATGCAACACATGGAACTAATCAGTATGATTTCCATCTTCTCAATTTAATTTTGCCTGATGAATTTGGAAATGGATACCCAGTAGCTCATTTTATAACCAATAGCTTAAATTTAGAAATTGTTAGTTGTTTGTTTAAAAGCCTAAAGTTACGATTGCCCCAATTAAATGTACATACTATTATGACTGATGATGATAACGTTCTGTTTCCAGCGTTTAGTAAAATATTTGGTCCTGATATAAAACACTTACTTTGCAAATGGCATATCTTGCAATCATGGAACAGACAACTAAATGCTAAAATTCCTGATAAAGAAATTCGAAACCACGTTCGCACAAAATTGTATCAGATGTTAATTGAAAAGGACAAAAATCGTTTTGAAAGTTATCTGGAAGATTTTTTAATGTTTCGTAATAAAGCTTTTAATTTCGTCAAATATTTCGAAGTTGAGTATTGTTCTAGAATTCCACTGTGGGCAGCATCTTACCGTAATTTCCCCCATGGTTCAACAGATACAAATAATTACTGTGAATCTTTTCACAATCAGTTAAAAACTACTTATTTTGCTAGGAAATTCAACAGGCGTTTAGATGAATTAGTTAGAAAATTATTTGAAATTGAAAGAAATTTTCATTTAAATCATGAGTACAAGAAGCTAACTTTAATTCCTCCAAAATCTAATTTTACTTTAGCTGTTAAATCTAGGCATGATAAGGGTAGCAAAATATCAGATGCAGATGTCATTCTTTTAAATAATAATTCTTGGTCTGTTCTTTCTCAAAGTGTAAAAAATCAACAGTATGTTGTAAAACGTGTTGAAAAACGTTGCAATTTGCCCGATTTTTGCTATTTTAAATGCTTAGAGATGTGTTGTATGCCTTTATGCAGTCATCTATATAGCTGTAATTGTTTAGATGATAATCATTTATGTAAGCATATTCATAAAGTGCATTCAATTATAGGAAGTGAAGAAAATTTTATTGCTAATAGTCTAAATCAAATTCCGACTAAAGAAGCTTCTGAATGTGATTACTCAAAATCAAAAGAAATACAATTTGAGAAAGTATCTAATCAACGCTCATTCGAACAAAAAGTTTTAGCTTGTGAGGAATTGTGTTCAAAATTAATGGAAAAAATAAAAATTAAATCTGTTCAGGAAATTATGCTAAACAATGTTTTTACAACTTTAAATACGTTAGTTGCTGCATGTGAGGGAGTTTTAAATTCTGAGGAAACATCCTTGACAGTTATGCCAAAAGCTCCAGTATCGCCTAATCAGAAGCTTTGCAAACAAATTAGTTTGTATAGAACAAGTAAAAAACGCAAGAACAAGAAAACAAATTCAAGTATTGCAGAAAAAGTTATTAGTATTGAAGATTATGATGATAAACCTTTTTTACATGAGCCTGTATCAAAAAAATTTAAATTGACGGATGATAAATCTTTCAGTTTAAATTTAATTAGTCACAGTAAAGTATCAGCATATAATGTAGGTCCATTTATTATAAATAGTTTGGCCTTAAAATCTCTGGATCCATACAACAGTACAGAAGAAAATGACGCAACCCAGTCCACTGACTTTGTTGCAGACTGGTTGTATGATGTTATAATAGATGCATTTATCTACAAACTATGTGAAGGCAATCTCAATTTTTCATTCATTGATTCTTCAGTGGCACAGTTAATTGTGTCTGAAGTAAATTTTGAGCCAATTTTGTGTGATAAATTATATACAACAGTGCAGTTCTTATTTATTCCAGTTTGTGTTGATAACAGTCATTGGGTATTAATATTTATTAGTAAAAGGGAAAAATTAATTTATTTTTTGGATTCGAAAGGTTACTGTAGTAATAAAACTGTTCTGATTCATCAAATAACTTGCAAGAATATTTTAAATAAATTCGATGCCACAAATGCTTGGAAGATTGTGGATCCAATTCGTGTAATACAGGAAGATGGGGTCAATTGTGGTGTATTTTTGTGTTATTATGTTCATCAATTACTTAGCTACTCGAATATCAACAAACCTTTTGACACTTCGGAATTCAGAAAATATATTTCTGATATTTTAAGTGGAACAGTTACATTCAAGAAGCTGAAGAAACTAAAATATAATCAATTTTCAGAGTCTTGTGTCTGTAATTTTTTAAAATATAATCATATTGATAAAACCAATGTTTCAAATATGGTAGTTAAAGTGAATGGTACAGAACTTACAAATTTTATGCTAAAGTCATTAGATCTAGATGTAACATTACAAGAAGAAAGCATTTTATTTCAAGCCTCTCGGTGCTTTAAAAGGGGATGGCTATACGACACAATTGTAGATTCTTTTATTTTTAAACTTACAGAAAATTCAAACCGTTTTATGTTTATTGAGTCCGTATCTTCAGCTGCACTTTCACAAAACAAAGAAACATTTAAATTCTTTCAAATTGGTACTGTAGTCAAAGGAAACATTTTTTTCCCTATTAATCTCGATAGTCACTGGGTGATGTTATTTGTTGATACTGAAAAACATGTATTTGAGTTTTACGATCCTTTTAACAAAGCTCCCAGTAAAAATTGTTCAGACTTAATTAGTAAATGGAGGGAAATATTCAATTCATTCTTTAATTCATCTATAACATGGACATTTTCTATCCCCCCTCACATAAATCAAAATGATGATATAAACTGTGGAGTTTTTATTTGTTACTATGCATATAAAAAATTGAACAATGTATCCTTGTTAGATGAATTTGATGTAAAAACTTTCAGAAAGTTTATGTATAATTGCATCATGGGGTAATACAAAGTATCTCAATTATAAAAATTTTAAGATATGTACAATAGTTGATAAGTGATTAGAAGAGTTGGTTGTCTATAAAAATTTCCATATGCATGTACCACTGTATAAATATTCAGTGTTGAGAACATGAACACCTTTTGTAGAAACATATTTGTAAAAACTTACTACTATTACTTATTTTTGGTGTGTGGTGTTTTACAGAGTTACTTCATATCTATTCTCAAAAAAAAATATTTTGAAAGTTTTTTGCATTTGTTTTTGTGCTCTACTCTCCACCCTGGCGTGGCTACCTAATATATATATATATATATATATATATTAGGTTCAATTTATTTTTAAAAGAACCTTACTGTGTCTTCAACATTCCAGGGGCAGTGAACAGATCAAGCAGGAGCTCAGCTTAGCAGCCTACCAACCAATGAAAGTCTCAAGAGAAAGAAAAACGACCCCTCCCCTCTTCATTCGATGCTTTACTGATGATGCTTCACTGAGAGCCATAACAAATCTAAGAATATTGAAAATGTTTCTTTAATTAATAAAAAAAAATTGATTTTGTTTATGTGACTTGTGTTTTATTTGTGAATTCTGAGGACTTAAATGCTTATTAATAACGTTTTTGCAATTTTAATGTTTGCTAAAATCAACTTTTATAGATTTTTGAAAATGTTTGTATGTTTTGAAGTAAGGTTAATTTTATGTCTTTAAACTTCAATATCTTGAAATGTGTATTTTTTTCCATGAAAGGAAAATTTTTTCAGTCTTCAAGAAACATAAAAATATTAGTTTACAAGTTTAACATACATTATAACCTATTTTAACGCAAGCATTTCCTATCTGCTGAGAAAAGTTCATTTTAATTGTTAAAAAATATGAAAATGTTAAAAAAAAAAGTTGAAAAATAATTCTACAAATTTTAAGTTTTTTGAGAGGACCTGACACCTTAAAAATTATTTTTTTAATGACGACACTTTGGACAAACTTTTTGCAGTTTCGTATACCAGAGAATTGTACATAAAAGTTTAAACTATCAATTTTCTTCAAAATGTGTTAAAACATTTTAAATTAAAAAAAGGGTTGAAAAATTCAAGAAATTTAAAAGTGTATCTTCTTTTTTAATTTTTATGATATATATAAGCTTGAATTTTTTTTAATAGTATTCCTTTAACTATAATCTAATATTACAGGTATGGAATTAAAGATACATTGAATAGATCTTGAGGTAAAAAATAAAACTGAAACACTACGTAAAATATTAAAAAAAACCGTCTCTTTATTATTTAATTAAGCGCACATTTATTAGTAAAAAAAATTATACTCATAATAACTAAAAATGCATACCTGTATTTCTATATATCATGTAAAAAAATTTGATAGGAAATTAACAAAGCCTTGGTATTTGGAATTTAAATATATATACAAAAAATGAAGTAGGAGAGAAAGCAGTTCAAATTATTGAAATTATAAATTTAAAAAAATGAGCTACTTTCTACATCTAAGTGAAGTTTTGAACTTCCGTGGATCATAAGTGCCCTTCCTTTTTTTAAGAGCCATTTCCTTTGTTCTGATTGCTGTTTTCACTAATTTTTGAACGTTTGAAATTTGGCACTTAAATTGTTCCTTCGCTGATAGTTCTTTCAAACATCGATCATCTGTCTACGTATAAAAAAACTTCAAGTCATTCCACGTGAAATGAGCAAAAAGCGGGAAAAACCTGTGGCCGTATGGTAATGGATTTTCATAAAATTCGGTACAGGGGTTTAGTTTATGCATAAATAACGATATCCAAAAAATTTAGGTTCAAAATTAAATATTTTCAAAGTTTGAAGCATTTTAAGGACTTGCAACTTTGATGAGCTGTGTGAGATCGCTTAATGTTGCATGTTTGAAGTTCTGTTTCTCAAAAACTACTTAACGTAGACAAACTTGTTTTACATCTCTATAATCTGTACAAAATTGTCTTTTTTTCACTTTGTCAACAACAATTTTAAACATCATATTTAATCCAAAATTTTGTTTCAAAAAATGGAAAAGTGTTATTTTTGACAGAATTTTAAGCATTTCTTTGGGCTAAATAAATGTTACGACATTTTTAAAATTCATGCCAGTTACAGTGCTAGGTATGATAATATCACTGATAAAGTTTGGAAGTCGCATTTTAATTCGTTCATCTTCAAAATAGCTAACGAAAGTAACAAAATGACAATTACCTACTATAAATATATATGAAAAATCAAATGAAGGACAGCTCTGATAAAATCGACACTTGACAAGAATACAGTTTAATATGTTTATTACTTGAAAAAAAAAATCGGGATTGTAGTCAAGTCCTAAAGCAACAAACCGACCAACCGGTATAGTGGTTAAGGAGTTAGCCTCTAGATCGGAAGGTTTCTGGATCGAATCCGGGTCCGGTGTTTGTAATCGTATGGTGTAGAGGCGCTTGGTGCACCTTAAATCTGTCGTGGCCAAAAGTCCTCACGTTGAGTTAGTGTGGAAGTTTGGAGAGTGGAGTGCCAGCTCAGGTATTGCTTCGTCATCTGACCGTGATTCAAAATTACGAGGTGTTGTCCTCGAATCTTTCCCTTAAGGGATTGATCCCGGACCGTCGTCAATAGCCCGTTGCGTTGCTCTAGTACGATGTTAACTAATAATTACCAACTACCTAAAGCAACAATAATAAAATCAAAATCGCAGCATTTGCTTCCCAGGATGCGCGGGGATGGATATGAGTAGAAGTGGGGGTTCGCTGCCGTTACTTAAAAGCAATACGTTGTCTTTTTCACTTAAAGCATGTACTTAACTTGTAAATACTCATTTTTGATCCCAAAATATAAAAGGTTTTAAACCTTAAAAATTAGTAGTTCCTTTTAATTAAGATGGAAGGACTTCACTGAAAGGGACCGTTGTTATAGTGAAACTTTGTTTTTAAGGCCTCACTTCGCATATATTTACCGGTCATTTATATTAGCTGTTAGTTAGAACGCACTACAATCAGTGTGTATTCTTATGTACCAGCCTTGTTGGGCTTGAGCCTGTCGCTGGTCGTCAATATTTGTATTTGTATATATAGAGAGAGATACGGGAAATATATATAGTATGTTAATTTTTTGTACAAATTTCGATCGTAGTGAAAAAAAATCTTTATTTCTTGAGCAAGGTTCAAGGAAAAGAAGCAGATCATATTGGGGTCAGATGGTGTTGTAAAATGCGTTGTTTTTAGATAGTTAACTAGGTAAGTAGGTTGTTAATTAACATCGCAATGGAGGCAACACGGCAGGTTATTGGCAACGTAGCATAACAATTTTCCCCTAATTTTATCAAAACTTTGGCCAATTTGTTTTTTAATGATAAGTTACGATGCTCTGCAGTGCAAAGTTCCCAAAAACACTTTTTAAATAACACATCTTCTATGTCAATGAAAAAATATTTAACTTCGAAAGTTATCGACAGAATTTCAAATTCTGAAAGTATGCCTTGGTTTTAAATAAATAAAGTTAATATGTGGATGCATATGTGGGAGGCGGAAGGTTGAATGCGTATTAGGTGGGCCGAAAAAAAAATTCAAGTCGTAATATCGCGGAAAAGTTGGGAATTCGGGAGACTAAAAAGGGGTTAAAAATTAAATAAAATCGGTTTATATCTTCCATCGCCCCGAGAGTATTCTCCTTACAATGATCAGTGACGACGGTCACAATATTCACATATTGAGACTAAGGATAATTCTGAGTGCTAAGAGGGATTATATAACTAAAGCAAAAACATAATTTTTAAAATTCTAAACACATAAATTTCGATGCAATCAATTTCACCGAACTGAAAAATTGGAAACACTGATGTAGCTCATAAATATTTTAACAAGCATTTCAAACGAATTACACTTATTCTTTGCAAAATAGTATTCCTAATAATTGTCATTAGAGGAGTTTCATATTTGTCTATTTCGTAAGAAGTTGCCTCCACTATGGTAACTTTCTTTTCTTCTTCTGAAATACAAATTTCAGTTAAAGCCTGTTTAACATGGGTGAAACCAAGTTTTATTGCTAATACAGCATCTGTTCTTGCTTACCATCTTGTATTAGAAACTCTTTTCACTGCATTTAAAGATGCACACTTGTAAAGACGCTGTCACAAGTTTCCTCGAACCCTAATGAAAATACATTTTATGGGCCCCGTGGTATTCCGGGGCCCTCTCTGCTTAAGATTCATTGACATGAGGTACAAAACAGCAGATTTTTTTTGTTTCTCGAAGGCTTCAAATCAGCAACTGTTAGAACGTTCTGTATCACTCACGGAAATCGCGTAATCCCTTACTTTTTCCAAAAACAACCCCTCTCTCGCTGCGGTGTGGTTTCCCTTTCAACTGTCCCATAACTCTTAGCTCCCCATAAGAAAATAACGGGTTTCCGGAGGACTTAGGCCGAAGGCCTTCTCTCTATCTCCTTCTGAATGTTTAATAGGACTGAGCGGAATTTTAGTTTCACTTGGCAATCTGATATGCCCAAAGTCAAGGGTGCCGCGGAGGGGTCTTCCTCCACAAAGAATAAGAAGAGCGGAATTTTAGTTCGGCGTTAAAGATAGACGGTGGGAAACTGAAGACGCGGTGCGTCCAGTGAAACCAGCTGGGGTGAGGACCCAAGAAGTGACCCTAGCTCACCCCATCTTCACAACAGGGAGAAGGGCGACGACGGATGTGCAAAAGAGAAAAAGTCACGAGTTCATGAAATCTATTATTTTGCCCCTAAAAGTTTGAAAACGTTGAAAAATTCCATGAGGTTAACCAGATTATGGTATGATTTTGCTTTGAATGTATTTTTTTTTGCATAATTGAAAAAAATCTAATTAGTGCACTGCTACAATTTTGCTGAACTAAGACATTTCAATAATTTGATAATGGTATTCAACTAGTTACCACCGTCCCAGCCTAAGCCATTCGCTGTATCGCCACGTAATTTTGAACCACGGTCAGATGACGAGGCAGCATCTGAGCTGGCACCCCACTCTCCAAACTTCTACACCAACCCAAACTGAGGTCTTTTTGGCCATTACAGATTTAAGGTGCACCAGCCGCCTCTACACCATACGCTTACAAATATCCATGCCCTGACCGGATTTCGAATCAGGAACCTTCCAATAATTTGATAATATAATAACTTTATTTTAAAAAGGAAGAAGAATAAAAGTGTATTAAAGCTCAGTCAGGGGTTACATGAACAAGAAAAGTTGAAACTCCTGCAAAAGCTTTTTATCAGAAAAAATTATTATTGATTATTGTTTTATCACCTTTCTTTTACTGAACTTGGTTTTAAATTTATAATATCTAACTTTACTGTAAATATCACTACTGAGGGCAGAAAAGGGGCGGCAAGTTTCCAGTAGCCCAGGGGTGGCTAACCTTTTACATACCACACGCCAATTTTTTTCACATACGAATTCATATGCGTCTTACAACTCGAGCACCTTTTGTACTGTCTTAAGTTTTCATGGTCCAGGCATATTCTTAATAACCTTTTTAATAAAGGTATGCTTATACACATAATTAACATATTAAAATGAATTAATTATTGCATGTAAAACAATATCTATTACATCACATAAACATTACTTTCCATTAATGACACTTTTGAGACTGGGTTTCGCTAGTCTGAATGTTTGGTGTTAAAAATTTGGCACTGAGAACAGCAGAGAATTTTTTAAATTGAATCAGTCAATCGTGACCTTTGTTTTGCTTTTCATGAATGTTCATGAATGTAAATTTCATTAATGAAAATACTAGTTCACATCTGTATGTCGTTCCTAATAATAACAGCACAATAATTATAGAAAAAGTCCACATTAAGATGGACAGAGAGGTTTTCTTGCCTTTTTGTTAATCTCTACTTATTCCTTTAAATACATTTTTGTCTGCCAGACACGAAAGCATACATTTAAACTTTTTCAATTTGTCGGAACCAAATTGTTCTAGAATCAAAAGGAAATATCTGGAATACAATGTTGTCACAAAGGAAATCAAAACACGTATATGCCTTTGGATCTTCTTAATTACAGGCTTATTAGAAGAGTACTTTTCTTTTGTGAATATTAAGAGGTTCTTTTTTTCTATTTAAGTTTAGCTTTCTATTTAACCTTAGTTTATTTTATTCCAAAATGTTTACTATTTAAACTATGAAGTGAGGGCATCCATGCTAGTTTTTAACACGCTGAAAACAAATTTTAAAGTGTTGATTACCCTCTTGAAAGGCATCAGTTCAAACCTCCGTAACCTTCCAACTGTGAAGAATCAGTGTCAAAATTAGCCAAAAAAAATGCTTTGAAATTCAACCTCTGCCTGTTTTTAGTGAGTAGAAAGAAATATTTGTTATAGTCAAGTGTTATTCTACTATAGATGCGAACTCCTAGCGTCCTGAGCTCCTTGTATTCCCACAAACGTGAGAGGTAAATATTTCCAATGAGAAATTAGGTAAATTGTTAAAAGAGCATTTACACCAAGCGTGCCATAGGAGTCTGATATCCTTGAAAGTTTTTATGGTAGACCCAGGAACCTCAAATATAAGGGGTAAATATGACGAACAATAGAAATAACCAAATATGCAAAATGATTCGATCTCTCTTAATAGACTACTTTACCAGAAGAGATGTACAGTTCTAGGGAACAGAACACCTTGCGTTCTACCTGTCGCACCCCGGCAAGAAAAGTGATACAAGTCAAAAAATAAAAATCTTGATGTTATGTCATTCAAAAATATGCATGAGGTGCCCCAGCGTGTTATATTACGATTCTATAGAATATAATAGAAGTTACCACCATAAATACTTACCTAAAGCTTTAAAGAAGTCTATATTATTTCAATATAAATTTTATAGTATCCTTTAAGTTGATGTTTCTCAAATTCTGCAATTTTGAGCTGCGTCACTTTTCTTGCCGGGGTGCGATAGGTTTGTTTGAGTCCTGGTCTCTCTCTAATATGAGGTTTAAATATTCGACAAATACACTGACAATATTCATAATTGCTTTTCAAAAAATGAATAGTTCTGAAATACCCTTGTATATAAAGTGATGTTCGTTTTATATCTCTCAATAATTTTTAAAAGTTGGCACCACTACATCCCAATTTATACTACCATCTCTACTAGGGAATCCAATTATTTTCAGATAAAAAAGGTCATTCTTCAGGTGTTCCTGAGTAGGAGCAAATTTTTAACCTTTTTCAATAAAATAACATGCATTCTGTTCCAGAATATTCCATTTTAGTACTATTAATATTCAATTAAAAAAACAGGATTAGAAGTTTGATTTCAATCAGTATTCTTTTAAATTTAAGTCATGATTTAAATTGGCATACCCTGTTTTCAATATAATTTTGGGGTGAACTAAGTACAAGCATAGTTCTTAACTTATTTGAGTAAAATAACATGCCTCTTGTTCAGTTATTTCATTTTCAATATCATTAAACATTACAATAAGAAAAAGAAATTTAAAATTTTGAATTTAATCAATGTGATTTATCAAATACAAAAAATGTATTTATGAACAAGGTAGGTAGGTAGTTGATTAAATGTCACATTAGAACAACTCAATAGGCTTCTAATAAATTAAATAAGTTCACAAAATCAGAAAAAAATCTATCAGATGCAAAAAAAAACCAAAACATATTTAAATACAAATGTTTCTTCAAAAATGTTTTTGATTTCCAGAAACAAAAGCCGGCCTTCCAACACGTAATTCATCCATAATACATCAGTCTTATTTGAAATTAATTATCTTCGACTTTATTTCTCCTTTCCGTTCATTCCGGAAGATGGACACACCGGCTAATATCAGGAACACTCTTTCAAAAGATTCGAAATCTTAAAGATTCGATTTTTACACTCGTTATTCGGTGCACCGAGAATTTGGCGTCTATGGTACTAATGTTTTACTTATTTATCGCTTTTCTCCAATTACAACGCCAAGCCCTTTCTCGCCAAATCGTGCACCCAAAAATTTTGTGAGGACGGGGGAGGGAGTAGGTAACATTGTACTGAAATGCCACCGGTCCTAAATTGAGAGGTGTAGTATATATAGATATTTTATTTATTTGTATACGAAAACTTAAAAAGAAAAAAGCATTGATCTACAGAATCGTGAAAAGCAATAAGAGCTTTCAAAGAAAATCCAGCAATTCAACAGCTTTTAATGAAGAAATTTAAAATATTTGTTTCTGAAAAAAGTTCAGGAATTGTGGCATCATTACTTCTTACTTTCGTTTTAAATCCTGCAGGTGTCGCGACGTTCGATAAACATGGTGATTTCTGTCAAGAAAGTAAAAAATTGATCATGAGATGGTTTATATAGTTTGTTAAAATAGATATTTGAAAGCAAATGTGGACAAAAATTAGATTGAGCTCTATTTATGATTTCGCTTTATCTATGACTTTCATTTACAATCGACAGATTTTGTATTGTAACCACCCCAAAAGATTATGATGTGCGGAATAAAAGTTTTTCGAGTCATGTGTCTGCACAATGACAGATCATTAAATACGTGAAATATGACGGAAGAACTGAAACATAAAAGATGATTCAAATTTAATATGTCTCTATCTTTAAGTGGAATTGAAAAGTCTAAGTTACTGGGCCATCGCCGCCAAAGAAGTAACAGCGATCCGCAAGCCACTGCACTATTGCTTGCTCAAATTCGCCGGGATGAAGGTAATTTTGCTTTAAATGTTTGTATTTTTGCATAGAAATGCAAATTCATATGGTATGCACAGTTAAATGTCTGCAAAATAGTGATCCATCCTATAAAAATATATTTAAGAAACCTAAGACAATTTTTCTTCGTCTATTTTATAATTCATTCTGGAAATTTAAAATAGCTGAAATATATATTGTGCGTAGTCATATAAGCAAATTTTTTAATTATTGATATTCTTGAGTGCTTCTCTTTGCCTTGTTTCTAAGTTGTAGGAATAATTCCACAATTATTACAATTTTGATTGCTTTTTCTTTTTTAATTGCTATGGCAATTCACCTGTTATTTACAAATGGCCCCATTAATTCTAAAACTGCATTATCAGAAAAATATTGATCAGGTCAGGTGTCATCTTTTCAAAGGGAAGGAACAGCATTTAAAAGAACCTATTATTCACATAAACTAGAAGCTAGAATTAGATTAACTTATCTGACTTTTTACGTGTATTTGAGTGAACCTGCTTCTTGTTTCTAGTAACTGGTCATGAATAATTGTGGACCATATTTGTATCCTGCTTGATAATTCTCAACAGGTGTTTTTTTTTAACATCAGACATACAATTAAATTTTGGAACAGTTTGTTTGATGTGTCCAGATTTCCCTTATTTTATTTTGAGTCTTGGGCAACACCAGTAGAATTATCATTTTATCCATTCTCATCTGCAAAAAGAAAGCATACAGTTACTTGATTTGTTGTAATTAAATTGTTTTATTTTAGTTATGTAAAATAATTATAACATAGTTTATAGTTTAAAGTCTAACATTTTAATCAGCACTTAAATACATATAGATTAAATGCTGAAATTCTTATCGTATCAGTAAGAAACAACCTCTTCACAAACTGTTTTTTTGGAAAAATCTCAGAATGCTTTGAAAGAGTATGATATTAAAAAACGATTCGTAGCAATTGGCAGATATACAGTGAGCCAAAGTAAAAACTGAAAACAAAAGAAAAGAAATTTTTACATACTATGAACAAATACAAAAATTTTATAAAGTTATATAAAAATTGAAAGTACCTACCTACATTAAGAAGTGTTTTATTCAACAAATTTTAAAATCTTAGTTAAGGTAATACTAAATTTAATAAAAGCATAAAGAAAATTATGGACACACTTTGTAATCTCAAAATGAAAACCAAACGCTTTCATTTTACAAGCAAATTTCTTTTAAAAAATTACAAAATTTTGTTCACAGTATTTTTTATGCATCTTTTTTCTTTGACAGCTCTGAGCCGTCTTGGCAAGGGCTGCACTAGTTTTTTGCTAAATGTCATGTCAATTTTATTCCATTCTTCTATTAAAGCATTCTTTAGATCTTTTTTATTTGAAATGAGATATTCCCATGCTACTGTTATAGTTTCATATGTTCTCAATGACATTGAGATCTAGTGACTGGGGGTGTTTCCATGACAGGGACTGTTATACAACAACCAACACCTTACATTCCGTGCTTTGTGCTTGGGGTTGTTGTCTTGATAGAAATGAAAGTCGTTTTCAATGGACAATTTTTGCACGCTTTCTTTCTCATTTGCATTAAGTATGTCAATATATTTATATTGATCCATAATGACATCTATAAAATGCAGTTTTCCGACTCCAGAAGCAGACATACAACCACAAAACATTACTGACCCACTCAATGTTTCACAGGATGTTTAATTTTTCAAATTTAGCTCTTGATTGGCTTTCTCCACACTAACTTTTCCGTCAAATCCAAATAAGTTAAATTTGCTCACATCTGTAAAAAGTACTTTATTCTAAAATAGGTCATCTTTTTTATCATGCAATTTCACAAATTTTAAGTGCTTTAACCTATTCACTTTACTGATGTACGGTTTGCATCGTGCAATTCTACCATTAAATCCATTTTTTCTTAGTATAATTCTAATAGTTTCAGAATTTGATTTTTCCCCACAGTATTTAAAAACATCCACAGTTAATTTTGGTGCACTTAACAAAGGGTTTCGCTTTACTCTTATTTCAACCCAATGTTCATCTGAGTCATTAAAAGTTTTCAGTTACATTTCTTGGGCAAGTTTTTTACACCTTTGTTTGTTTTAAACCATTTAATTTTACCAAATACAGTCAAAGAACTTCGATAAACTGTTTTACTGATTTTTCAAACACTTTTTCCATATTTATATTGAGAAATAATCAACTTACGAATGTCAATGCTCATATGGCGACCCATTGCATTTAGCAAAAAGAAAACTAAGCAAAAATGTTTAATTGATAAAAAGGATGGTATGTAGTATCCGATACGTTACAACTTTCGAGCGATGTATTGCCAATTGTGGTAATCTTCCCGTTTTCGGGTTTTTCTTAGTTTTAAGGCAACCCTAGATATTTTCTCCTGACGATAATAAACGGCTCTCATGATTGGTTAAGGAAGAAAATACGCTTTTCCACTTTTATTTTTAATGTAGAACGGAATTAAAATTTAGACAGTCTTTGAAATTGTTGGGTGCATATGAATTTTGCTCTTGATTTATAAAATCGACTTGTTTTATTAATTTTCAAAATTTTTAGGATAAGTTTGGAAAGCAGATTGTAAGTTACAATTTTTTAAATTTGTCACTTTATTTAAATTTCAATTAAAATTTCGAAAAAAAATTTGGATTAAATTTGATTTTTGAAATTGCAGATTGGAATTTAGAATTTTTTTCCCCTTTTGGTTGCTCATTTCCCCTTAGTTGATTTGATATAGCAGTGGATAGTGTTATTGAACGTTAGAAAATGTTTTTTTTTTTTTTTTGCAAACATGTAGTAGCTTGATTGGGAAGAAGGTGAAATGTCTTTCATGTGAGAATGATATGATTTTAACATTGAGAAAGGATGCTGGTGATAGGTAGGAGTGGAAATGTAGAAAGATAGGACAAAAATTTGGCAAAAGAAAGTATAACAGGAGTAAGAAATTGGAGGGTAAATGGGTGTTTGGAGGACTTGAACGAGGGACGGATAAATGTTTTATGGTTGAGGTGAAAAATAGGAACCAGAAAGTTTTGGCTGAGGTAATTCAGAGCTGAATTTTGCAAGGAACTACAAAAATTTCTGACTATTGGAAGTCATATGCTGGTATCAATACCCGAAGGACAAAGAGTTCAAGGGTTATCGATTCGAGCATATGACTGTTAACCATTGTCAGAATTTCAAGGACCCGGCTATGAGGGTAAGTTTGATTTTTGTTTAGCTTTTGGTTATATTACAAACACTGGACTATGCTTGGGTGGGCACACAATACGGTGACTTATACGCATGGAAGCCAACGGTAGCCGGCAGGCGGGGATCGCGCGTTATACGCTGTGACTTATCTACAAACAAATTTCTCCCGGTATACTGGTTTAAACGCATTGAAACCTTAAGCGCAATACGCTTTGACTTCTCTAAAAAACAATTTCGTCTTGTAAAGTCGTTACAATAAAAATATTTGTCTTGCTTTTCCATATATGGCTCTATAACCTGGAATATCCCCATTGAGTTGCTCACATAATGCTTATTGCTAGAAAAATTGTGAAAAAATATTTTTTCACACTTTAGGATAGCAGAAGAATTTTTAGATTTTTGGTTTCTCATCAAAAACCTTTGTGTGGATTATGATCACAGAAAAGAACTACCTTATTAAAAAAAGATTTCTTGTTTTGAATTTTCTATGCATTGCAAAGTTTCTAATTCAAAATTGATGAAAATCCGGACGTTTTAAAAAAAATCACGTTTTTTTTTATTATTATTATTATTATTTTTTTTTTAATTATAATTTTTTTTTTATTTAATATTTTTTTTTTTTTAATGACAAAACTAGGATGAAATTGACGCAAAATTGCGTACATGTTCGGAGAAAACCAGACTGAAATATTAGAAAATTTTCAAGTGAAATTTATATTGCTTTTTTCTTAATTTTTAAACAAATTATTATTATTATTTATGCACTGTATGCAAAGGTTCACGTTGTATATGGCGGCCATCTTGGAATTGCTTACATCGGCCGCCATCTTGATTTGGCGTAAACAATCGCTTTGGCGGCCTAACGTTGTGGATGCTACCACTCCACCGATAAAAATAATGTTGATATAATACTTACGAAAAACATCGAATTACAAGTATTCGTCCATGTAACTTTGCCAAAACATAAATTTAGGAGTAAATAAGCCAAAAATGTAAAGAATTCTAAAACGCAGACAATTGTTCAATTTTCATTTTGAGATTTATTTTTCAATGTTTTTTTCTTGATTCTTCAAACCATAAAATAAAAATATTTTGTAATTTGTATCGAGGGATTTTAATAGGGCAAGGCTTTTATTTTCAGGTACAATAAATTAATAAGTACGTTTATTTTGATTGCTTCAAACAAATTTACTAAAAATTATCGCCTGTTCTAATTTTACTTTGACTCACTGTATGTAGACAGCCATCGCTGTTAAATATTGTTTTACCACTACTTTTTATCAAATTTTAAACTCTAGTAAAATTAAATTTAACAATTATATAAAAGTATTTTCTAAAACTGTTCTTTCCAAAGTTGTATTTAGTGCCTAAAAATGCACTGTATTTTCGTACTGGGTCATTCCACATGGAATGAGCAAAAATCAGGAAAAACTTGTGGCCATATGGTAATGGATTTTCATGAAATTTTGTACAGGGGTTTAATTTATGCATAAATTATGATATCCAAAAAATTTAGGTTCAAAATTAAATATTTTCGAAGTTAGAGGCATTTTAAGGACTTATAATTTTGAAGAGTGTGAGATCACTTAATGTTGCAAGTTTCAAATTCTGTTTCTCAAAAACTACTTAACGTAAACAAACATATGTTTTATATCTATATAACCTGTACAAAATTGTCATTTTTCACTTTAGCTATAACAATTTTAAACATCATATTTAATCTAAAATTTAGTTGCATAAAGTGGAAAGTTGTCATTTTTGACAGAATTAAAAAACTTTCTATGGGCTAAAGAAATTTTACGACATACTTTAAATGCATGCCAGTTACAGTGCTAGGTATGGTAATATTACTGATAGAGTTTGGAAGTCGCATTTTAATTCTTTCATTTTCAAAATAGATAACGAAAATAACAAAATGACAACTTTCTGCTCTAAATAGGCATAAGAAATCAAATGAAGGACAACTCTAATAAAACTGACATTTTACAGAAATACAGTTTAATGATTATTGTAAAAAAATCGGCATTGCAATCTTAGTCCCAAAGTAACTATAATAAAATCAAAATCTCAACATTTGCTTCCCAGTCTATGATAATACGAGAACTTCAATGATAACAGCGAAATTAATTACAGATAATGAAACCCTAAATCTACAAAGAAATACCAAATCATTTGAAACTCAAGCTTTCGGTTTAGCAAGAAAATTATCAGTATAGCAAACCAAGGACATTTATAACCATAATTCATTTAATAGTGTTTATTTATTCTATTATCTGCCCTTGAATGTAATAGCATCTCTTTCAATTGCGGAAATGGATGTCTTACTGGCGTGTTCCCGCCTGTGTTTTGATTAATCGTGCTAAAAAATCTACGTTTGTGTGACCTTGAACTTTAAAATTTCAATAAAAAATAAAATTTACATTTTTGACACCTAATATTTAACAGTTCCACCTTACAATATGTGATCTATTTAACAACTAATTTTCATTAAAATCAGTGATGTGTCAGCCACAGCCGATTTGCTAATTTTGCGTGGAATGACCCTACTACCAATTGATATTTTGTCTCATTTCGGAAGGAATAGTTTTATACAATCAGAGAATTAAAGTTTTAGTTTGATATCTGTCAAATTGACAAAAAATCACTTTGCTGTGTGTAAAGGAATCCTTAACCTGTCAACCCACTTTCCTCATTTTATGACATTTAAACTACAGTTGAAAGCAGAGAATATTCTCCAAGAACAAATATACACTCTACAAACATTGAAATTTTGAAAATATTTGTCCTATTTTTCTGTTTTAAAACTTCATTTTTCCAGAAATTGTAATTTATTGATTGCAAAAATGAACCTGTTTATGCAGGGCCGTAACTAGACTTTTGATTCAGGGGAAGGGGTTTGATTTAAAAAAATCTTGAATATTTGGATTCCTTTGTACAGTCCTATTTTACCTCCCCACCTCTGCTTTTTTATAAATTTGTCGAAAAAGGGGGGGGGGCAGAGGGCATTAAAAAAAAGATACAAATAGGGTGAAATTTAAGTCAAGAAAAAAATATGAAAATGAGTGAGAGTTGCAGCATTGCTAATGATGGGAATTTCTGTGCTTTACTGAGATTCAGAGTTTCTTCTGGGGGATTCGGTGCTGCAAAAACATCTGGAATCAGGTTCCGTAAATGCACAATATACAAGTCCATTGATTCAAAATCCATTAATTCAGATTTGTGGTAATACCATCCAAGATAAAATTGTTAGGCAAGTGAATGCCGCAAAATGTTTCACAGTGATAGCAGACGAAACGACAGACATTTCACACATAGAACAAGTTTCAATATGCTTACGATATGTGGATGAAGAAGAGGGAGGCATTAGGGAAGACTAAAAGGAATTTTTGCCGACTGTTGATCTCACTGGTAAAGGCTTAGCCAAACTTATCCTTTCTTCTTTAAAAAGTAATAACTAGGGCAACTTTTTTGTTGCAGTAAAAATGGGAAAAGTTGCATTTATCATTCCCTAATGTTGGATTTATGGAAATAAAGTTGCATTTATTTTTGATACACTAAAATCTAAAATAAAATTATTCTTAAAAAATGAAAAAATTCAAAATTTCTTGATAATTTTAGTCGTGTACTACAGTATTATTATATATATATATATACAGAAGAGCATTGATGTCGTTGAATGGCCGATCCTTGGCCAGTAATTTCTTTTCATTGAAAAACTGCGCTGAACAGAGACTGATGTTGCCTGACATTGTTGCAGTAGCAAATACTGACTTGGGGGGAAATTATCTCCATCGATCTGATATCTCCATACACTGTCTCGATGTTGTACGCTTTCAATTCCAATTTTTCTGAGACGAATCAAACATTCGTAGCTGCTTTTGATTTTCATCAAACGTTTTGGCAGCTCTGGGTCACACGTCTTTTTTTATGCGACGCACTAAAATGCTGTTGCCATTGAAACCACTCGCAATGTCCTTTACAGTGGGAAGGTGGTTGGCGTAGTTCAATGCTATCCGAAACCACGTCGCCTATCGTGTGAGTACTGGCTCAGGCATTTGGCCGATGGTCTGAAAGCCGCTTTTCAGACCAAAGATTTTAAAACGTCATCTACAAAGCGAACAACATATTGATGATCGACACTCAATTACACAAGTTTCCTCTGGATTATCAAGAGTGCCAACCAATACGTTAAAAGTACTTCTTGGCATTTATTTCACTTTCGTCTTTTAGGACGAACACCTTCTTTCCATGAACTTCTTGTTTGATCCACAATACTTCGCATTTGCAAGATCATTGAAAAACCGAAGGGTCGACGGTTGATTGATCAAAGAGTTGAATCAGAGGGCAAAAAATTAAATACTAATTTCATATTAATTAATTTTGAGCTAAATTTTAAAAAGTTGCAGGTAGTTGCATTTATGCAGAATGTTGCATTTATGCAGAATGTTACATTTATGTTGCGGTTATAACTCACTTACAATACACCCCATGTAGGAGGAATTTTGGTTTTAGTACTTTACATGCAGTGTAGAACGCGTGAAAAAAAAGTTGCATTTGTTGCAAAAAGTTGCCCTAATAATAACATATATTGTGAATTTTTAGTGGGGCAAAGGTATGATGGTGCTGCTGCAATGAGTGGTTATTTGCTTGGAGCCCAAAGCCTGCATACGAGAAGATCATCCCATGGCACTTTATGTTCACTGTAGTGCTTATTCATTGAACCTTGCCTTAAGCAATTCATGTACTTCACCTTTAACTAGGAACTTTTTAAGCACACTTCAGATAGGTGCAACATTTTTCCACAACTCTCTCTGCACAATGCACTCAAGTTTTAAAAGATTCAATAATTGATAAATTTCCTTAGTTAAAACGTACCACCCTGTTGGGTTTTTGTGAGACCCGCTGGGTGCATACACATGAAAGCATTATTCGTTTTAAAGAGTTTTACCCAGCAGTAATACTTGCTCTAGAAAAGTTGGAAGTTTCAGCTAACGCTGAGATTGCTTGAAATGCATACCAACTGTTGTGCGCTATACGAAGCAGTAAATTTGTGCTACCTTTGTTTGTAACTGAGAAGTTTTTTGCATGCACACTGCCGCTATGTAAAACTTTGCAAGATATCAATGCAGATCTGTCAGAAGCATGCGACCATGTTGACAATGTCCTTGATGTTCTTGATAATTTTCGCAGTAATGCACCCAAAGACTAAAATTATGTTTGAAGCTGCTTCGTTATTGGTGCTTTAAAATGGTGGAGTAATGGATTTTCCAAGTATGACTGGGAAACTGACCAAACTGGAAACTGAAGAGAAAATATCACATCTAACACTTGTTAAGAATATTACTGCAAGTTGAATCTGTGTATACAGTAAAGAAGAAATCAGAAGACAAAATATTTTTGCTAAAGTAAATTGTAAAAACTTAATTGCTTTAGCATTGGTGAAAAAAAACTGTTTTTCTGACAGAAGAAATTGTTAAACCTTGTCTCCAAATATTTGCATGCCATTTTGGTTATTAAGGTATTGAAAGGAAAGTAGAGCCACATTTTAGTGTCATTACTTTTTGCAAAAAAATCGGGTTTTTGATTCATTTAGGTCAGATGTTCTCAAACTTTTTCAGTCACAGAGCACCTTTGAAATTGGAAATTCAATGTGGAGCATTAAATTTTCTCGCAGCTATATACTGTATTAAGTAAATAGAATAACTAAATAGCATTGACGATACAAAGTAGTTTCGTCATTTAAGCTTGCAGGACATTAGATTTCACCATTTAATTATTTTTATGCATTAATTTCCCATTGCAGACAGAAAACACACACATGAAATAAAAAACATTTGAAAATAAATTCAGGGCAAATATTGCAGATCCACAATTTGTTATTTTATTAATTTGGCTTTATTACTTTTGTTACAAATTTTTACATGCTTTCATGGAACAGTAATTTAATGAGAAGGATGAGGCTGTTTTGATTTGCAAAAAAATATTGTATCTGGCTGAATTTTGGATAGTTCCAACTGTATATATTGCTATGCATTGGAACGTGATCTGTATTTTGTTTTAGTTGCGGTGTTAGCTGAGAATCCTGTTTTGCATAAATAAGTGGTTGCGAAGGACAGGATAATAAGTTTCACTTCATCTGATAGGATTTTACATTCATATTTTAGTGTACACCAAAAATCTGAGATTGATTTTTCAGTTTCAAACTTTGATCTTAGATCACAAGATTGTGTCATTTGACAAAGGAATTATGTCCTTCACTTTTGCAACCTTTACGTCAAGCATGCATTCGTTAATGTCTTACACAAGGTTTTGATATTGTTTTCAGCAACTGTATGGACTTTGCCAGCTTGAGCAATTCATTAACTGACTAAGTAAGATGCCATCATCAAAGACTTTTTGTTGACAGTTTTTGAATGATGCAATATACATTTCTGGACTTCCCTGAGTTCAATATGTCTTTCTGATAAAATCTGTTCATTTATCCTTGCATTCTGGATGGACCCCCTCAAAATGACTACACATTTTTGCTGGAAACATTGAACTGTTCGACAAGACTTTGCCACAAATTATCGGTGGTTATCGGTTTTATATATGGTGGTTTATTATCAGTAGTCTCAGCGAACCCAATATTCAAATAAGAATCATGATACTTTCGTTTTAAAGTTTTTTTAATTGTGGAACTTGTGTATCCGAGGAAGTAGAGCTATGCAACTTGTTTGATAGTTCAAGTAGTTCTGTTGCTTCCGCAGTCAATGATTCATCCGAAAAACCAGCTTGTACAGCAGCATTAACTCCTCTATCTTCTTTCACACTGCTATTAGAAGGTAATATGAATATTAGCTGTAAATATAACAACAACATTAAATTCAGTAAAATGTTTAAATAAGATATTGCATCTAAAGGTTCATTAAGGGTTTTTTTAACAGAAAATACTGTAAAACTTTAAAAAAAATCCTATAATACAAAATTTTATAAGTGAATAGTAAAATTTTATTTTTAGGGATTCTAATTTTTCAAGATTTTAAAATATTGTAATGAGTTTAACCATTTTGATACAGGAACAACAGAGTCAACAGATTACAGGACTAGGTGTATGAAAATAGACAGGGCATATAGTTTTCATATGCTTCAGAAGAAGCAAAACAACATATTATATAATTGAAATTTCATCTACCAAAAAAAAATTACTGTTTTCGGTATTAAAACTTAAAGTGCAAAATAAATTTTTACTCTTATAGATACGACTTAATTTAAAGATTTAATTTTTTCCTTTTTATTATAAAAAAAGGAAAAACTAATAAAACTGAAGTGCAAATAAATAATAAAAATTTTGTTTTATTTCTGTTACTTTCTCATTTGTGGAATATTTGCTTTAGTCTGCAGTCATGACTATTTTTTTAAATTTAATATGGTTCTTTTTTTTTTTTAAATAAATGAACTAAATATCTTTCTATATTTAGGGTGCTGTGTCCCCCCAAAAAACGAATAAAACCAAAACGAGTGCATACCTCTTATAGATGTTGATGCTTCCACGTCTATTCCAATTGGCTTGGCAAAAGTTTTGATGTTTTTTAATGATACTGTCTCTAGCCAGCGATCCATTGAAAGAAAATCTACATTTTCCCCCGTATCACTAATTTAGTACTTGAAGAAACCTCTACAAGACAGATATTTTGTCATCAAAACAAAATATCTGAGAAGCTACAGAAAATTGATTTTTTTAAATAATTAATTACATGTAATGAACTTTATAATTTGTTGGTTCTCAACTAAATGTTGACTAAATTGCAACTGATTTGAGAAGTGAGTAAACTGTCAGTTATACATGCATCAAAAAATTCTCCGATGATTCTGGAAAGGTGTCAAAGCTTCTGCAAGCGCAGAAACAGTGAGTCCAGCCTCTGCCTGGCTCAGTGTTGTCTGGGGTTGCCTTTTGACGTTTTTGATTTGTTTTGCCGACTGACAGATGATAAACTGACACATTGAATAAATACCCACTTCCTTTTTATACTGTCAATGTTTCAGCAGATTGGTGATAAATGATTTATACTCGTATTTATATTCACTACACACCAAGAGTGCAAAAGGTCATAATGTTCAAATATTTTTGTCCCATTTTTTTTCGTAAAAAAATATTTTTGATTTTGAACTTTTTTTTTATATGTTTAATAAAAATATTTTTATTTTAAACTTGTCCTACCTTTTCGCAGAGTACAGTTTGAGAAACGCTGATTTTATGTGATCAGTATGCTAAACCTTAACAGATTCTTTTTCTTCTGGAGTGAGATAATCTTTCAGCTTAGTATAGAAAAAATTACTTGTATCACAGGTGTCTATTTCAGATGGTTTTAATAACATTTTAAATGTTGAAGATATCTGAGTACAACCATTTTTTAGCTCTTAACTCTGGATCAATTTTTTTATTGCTGTTATCTACGTATAATTCATGCATTTTTATATACTCAATTCTGTTCCTAAATATTGTCTCTCACTCTTTTCTCTAGTGTAGTGACTCGTATTGTGGGAAAGAAATGTTTTTGACACTTTCAATCGTTTTATAAGAGGTTTTTTTGTTTGGTTTGCCTACTGCTTCGACCTTTTTTACTATTCCTCCTGTCTCAATATTTTTCAAAATGTTTACTACATTTGTATTTGAGATAGAAAGTGTGTTTAAAAATATAACCTTACACAATTTCACTCGTTCGTTATTCACTGTAAAATAGTTGAATATTGTGTTTTCTTTAGGCTTATTCGAATTTTGTTCTCTTTTTCTTAAATGAGCTGTACTATGACTCAACACATGCATAGATAAATTGCCTTTGCATATTTGTACACATTTCCTTACTCCAGTATGATACCAAAATCTTCTGCCTTTCATTTTCTGGTAATTTTTCTGAGCATTTCATATTGCAAGAACAGGGAGGTTTCAGTATTTTAGCAGGAAAAACTTACCTTTTTACTTACATATTCTTTTCCAACAGGATCATTTCATGTGAAATTTAGCAAAAATCTTTTAATGAAAATTGGTACAAGGGTTTAATTTATGCATAAAAAAAGATATCCGAAACATTTAGACTCAAAATTAAATATCTCTAAAGTTACAAGCATTTTTGGGATGAGTAACTTTAAAGATCAGCTGTAAAACCGCTTAATGTTGCATTTTGAAGTTCTGTTTCTCAAAAACTACTTAATGTAAACAAATAGGTTTTAAATTATTGTAATCCGTGCAAAAAAAAAAAATTTCAATTTGGCAACGACGTTTTTAAACATTATTTAATCTAAAATTTAGTTGCAAAAAAATGGCAAATTGCCGTTTTTAACAGAATTAAAAACGTTTCTATGGGCTAAAGGAATTTTAAGACATTGTTGAAATTCATGCCGGTTACAGTGCTAGGTATGATAATATTACTGATAAAGTTCAGAAGTCCGATTTTAATCTTTCATCTTCAAAATAGCTAACGAAAATAGAATGACAATTGTCTACTCTAAATAGGCATTCAAAATAAAATGAAGGAAAGCTCTAACAAATCCGAGATTTCACACTAATACAGTTTTATATGTCTATTACTTGTAGTAAAAAATATTGGGGATTGTAATCCGAGTCCTAAACCGACAATAATAAAATTAAAATCACAACATTTGCTTCCCAGTCTATGCGCAAGAACTTCAATGATAACAATGAAAAAAAATTACAGATAATGAAACTCTAAATAAAAATAAAAAATCATTTTTAACTTAAAAAGTGAATTATAAAAGCAGAAAAAATCAGTATCAAAACAAGTTTCAAAATTTCAATTTAGTATTATAGATATTATGACTTTTAACTAATTACCTTTTCAAATTCACTATGTGGTAAAACTCCCATGTTAAATTTGTTGTGTTGCTCTAGTACGACGTTAACAAAAAATACCAAATACCAATACCCATGTTAAATTTTGCATCATCTATAATTGAAACATGTTTTTTTTTTTTGTGCTACCGAATTCTTTTTAAATTTTTTACTTTTGCTGCTGAATGCAATAAATATGAAACACGAATTTGTGACGTACCATTGGGAATAGGAATGTAGCAATAATATAGTTACACGTTCCCATTTTTTTCTTCAATTTTTATTAAATTTTGCAGTTATTCAGAAGAAAAAAAAATGAAAAAATATAGAGTATTTGTTTAATGTTCATCTACTTGGACATGATTTATGGTTTGTCTTTATTTTTAAAAATTATTTAGCAAACAGCTTATATATTAAACCTGAGATTAGATACTATAGTCTTCTTTTCTCAAGATTAGACGAATCAATAAAAAAAGTCTGATTTTAAAGTGAAATTGCATCTAACTGACCCACATAATCACATAAAATCAGATCATGCATTTATTTTTGAAAGTCCATAAAAGTTCCCCTAAATGGACATACAGAAATTTAGTAGTTATTTCACTGATTATTTCACTTGTTATTTCACTGATGAAACACTTGGATTGCCAATTGAACATTCACTGGTGTTCGAATGCTTTCAGTTCAGCAAACAATTATCGTAGTTTAACCATAATTTATTTAATCGTGCCTATTTGTTTATCTGACTTTGAATGTATTAATGTTCCATTGTGGAAGTATCCCAAGGTGGAAATAAATGTCTTACTGGCGTGTTACTGCCTATTTTTATTCATTCTGCGATAAAATTAAATGATAATATCCATCTAGTTAAAAATGTTCTTGGGTGAAAAGTAAGCAAATTACAGTGACGAAAGTTTCAAGATGCATAGTATGCATCTTAACATAATACTTAAAATTTTCAAATGTGTAGCTAGTGATGGACATTATTTTGAATACAGTACTTTTGATGTTTTTCTTGAAATTAACATGTTTTCTTTAATAAGAAAGGTACGCATTATTAACCGGTACACCTAGTAGGTGTGTAGTTTTCCTATTTCGGTAATAAATGATCATCGTGTCCTATACCTCCAATTTATAGATACACTCTATAACAAAAAAATCGACGCATCAAGAAGGAATCATCCGATTGCTTTGAAATTTCGTATGCAAAAATGTTTTGACCAAATATGCAACTGATTAAAATTTGGTGTCCAATGAATGAATAGTGCGATCTCCAGTGCATCGGAACTGCGCATCCAGCAGATGTATATAAGGAGTTGTTCTTGAACTGTTGTTAAAAATTTCTGCTGCATTGCGATTTAGGATACCTTTCAACGACTGAAAAAATGCCTCGCCGCAGGATTCGAGCTCATTACGAGCAACTTTCAGAGTTTGAAAGAGGTTGTATCATTGGATTGAAAGAGGCAGGTTGGGCAAATTGGAGAATCGCTTGTCATGTGAGTCGAAGCGATGCGGCGATTAGAAGATGCTGGCAAGAGTGGGTGGACAATGGCAGATTTCACCATCATGATGGTAGCAGTCGACGTAGGGCCACAACAGATCACGAGGACAGAGTGATTGTCAGATCAGCTGTCACTACGCCTGATTCATCGCTATCAACCATCAGTCGTGCGACCCACACACGAGTGTCCACCATGACCATTCACAGACGGCTGAGAGAGCAAAATCTACGCTCGTACCGACCGTTACGCCACCTGCCACTCACACCTGCACACTGTCGAGCCAGATTACAGTGGTGCTTGGCTCGATCAGGCTGGAATGATTCTGACTGGGGACGTATAGTGTTTAGCGACGAATCCCGCTTCCAACTGTGTCCTGACGATCATCGAAGACGTATCTGGAGACGCCCAGGGCAGCGTGCCGATCCTGCTTTCACTATTGCTCGCCACACAGGCCCTCAACAAGGAGTTATGGTCTGGGGTGCCATTTTCCTTGATAGTCGAACCCCTTTGGTCGTCATTAGAGGTACACGTATTGCACAGCGGTACGTTGACGACATTCTGAGACCTGTTTTGCTACCGTTGCTTTTGCAGCACCCTGGGCTTATTTTTCAGCAAGACAATGCCAGACCACATACGGCACTTGTTGCTATGAACTGTCTTCAAGCTTGTCAAACACTTCCTTAGCCAGCCAGATCACCAGATCTCTCTCCCATCAAGCATGTCTGGGATATGATGGGAAGGCGACTGCATCCGGTAGAGGATGTTGATGACGTAGTCCGACAATTGGAGCAAATTTGGCAAGAAATACCGTAGGAGACCATCCGGGAGCTTTATCGGTCTATGCCACGCCATGTGGCAGCTTGCATCCAGGCTAGAGGTGGGTCAACACCTTATTGAGCTCGTTACTGTAACTCTGAAATAAATCATTCAATTGTTCTGAAATTTTAATCATTTTCTATTCTGTACATAATTTTCCTATCCTATAATTTTTGTCTACATCAGACAACTCCTTCTTGGTGTATCTAAAAGTGAAAAAAAAAAAATTTATGAGCCCCAGTTGGTAGAGTCGTAGATTGCCAACTGAGAATTGCAAATTCAAAAGTCAATCCAACCAAAGACCGTTTTGTACGTGGAGGTTGGTGCATATTAAATCTGGGATGGCCTCAAATATCTTCACATTGGCATGATGTGAGAGTTTCAAGAATGTGATGCTAACTCAGTACCAGTTGTTGTCTTTGAATCTTCCCTTTTGAATTGATCCTGGGTCATGCACAGTATCATTTGAAAGTACTACAATTAATTTATTCATCTGCTGAAATTTTCCTTCTATCCAATTCGGAATTGACCCTGAACTGTCCACAATAGCCCGTTGTGTTGCACCATCGCAGCGTTAATTCAACTGCTACAAAATTTCTAAAAATAGGGGAGAGTGCTGATGTTAGAGTTTGAATGAACAATATTACATAATAGAAATATGTATGTAAATGTCTCACAAAGATTTCATTTTCAATGTTATTTAGTCTTCACTGTGTATAGACCGTACTCATTCAACATATATTCTTACTAGATTATCTGACAGATGTATTTCAAATGTGGTTAAAAATAAATCATGTATCATAATATGAAATTTTAGGGGGGGGGGTTTCTATTCTCTGAGACTAGTTTACAAAAAATTTTATCTAATTGACTTTTAAGTTAAAGCAATGACCATCAATCTTGTTAATCCACTTGCATTGTTATCAATAACACATGTATATTATTGTTGTGTTTGTACTTTTTTTAGCTGCTGGAAAAAAGACAACTGGAAGTATGAGAACAGGTTCTCTTGGTTCTAATTCGAGAACATCAATTACTCCTATGGAGGGTAAGCAAAGTCGTCTCTCAGCTTTAGGAAGATTATTTAAACCTTGGAAATGGAAAAGGAAGAAAAAAAGTGACAAATTTGAACAAACTTCAAGAGGTAAATTTAAAACTCTTAAGTTTTCTTGGTCTTTTGAAAATGTTCTGCTTTGTATGAAATGTATAAACAAATCACATCGTTTTTAAATTGGATAATATCTTCGTCTTTCAGAGTGCATTTTATTTCATTTCACTTGTTACAAACTGCTAGACAGTAGCCTTGAATAACCTGATCAAGATTAATGACATTACAGAACTCTTTTCAAAGTATTATAGTTTAATTTTTCATTTTCAGTTTTAGAAAGAAAAATTTCAATGCGAGCTACAAAAGAAGAATTAATAAAAAGAGGTGTTCTACTTCCAGACTACGATGTGATAAAAGAAGAAGCTGATTCTCCTCCTAAAAAATGTAACAACAGCTTTTAAATTCTTACCAGCTTTTTTAGCCAAATCTTAATTTTTTATATTTCAAACAACTTTTAACTTCAAAAAGGGATGAAATAAATTTTAACTTGATTTATAGATATTAAATTTCAAAATGGATTGTTATTAATTTGTATCTACTCCATGATGTTCTCTCATGTATAAGGAATATGAAGTCAAATATTAAGATAGTAGCATTAAATCCTTTTTGTTGCATTTCTACCATTCCACATGAATTTGACCGTAGGACAGTTGTCCAATAACCTTGTTCATGTACTTTGTATAAAACCCTACCATGATCCAGACTTACAAGACCAAATTATGGATGATGACTATGACAACAGCCAAAATAATACCTCGAATGAAGGCTAACACTGTTAGGAAAAGACTGTTTTCAGGACCGATGACATCTGCAAGAACTAAATCTGCATTTTAAGTTACCACAACAAGGTCCAACCCTTCTGAACAGACTGTTCTATATGGAGCGAATAATGCCACATGCTGAACTGCGCATATGGTAAATAACTGAAAGAAAGCAGAAAGAGTCCCAGGTTTAAAAATGCCATTTAACTTTGCAAACAATATTTTTCCTTAACTATTTTTAAATTTAAACTAGGGGGCTCAGCCCCCTGCTCGCTAACACTCACCAACCCCACTGATTGCTATGCAATCCCATTTGGTTTGCTTCACAGACCAACGCTCATTTCACACGCATCTTGGTGAAGGTCAGGTGTGAATGTTTTTTGACTTTGCTAACCAACAAACGAAATAAAGGCTTCCTTGATGTGCAAGTTCTAATTATAAGGAATCAGTCCCACCACCACACAATGTGACTTCAGCTTGTCACCTCATTCCTTCCCTAAAAGAGAAAAAAACGAAATTATTTAAGGAAACAGTCTCACCACCACATGACATGGGCATGTTGCCTCATTCCTTCCCTAAAGGAGAAAACAAAATTTTTTAAGGAATTAGTCCCACCACCACTTGATATTACATAGGCATATCACCTCATTCCTTTCTTGAAAATAAATTATTTAACGAATCGGGTCCCACCACCAACCAGCATGACAAGTGTTGGAAAGGCATGTTTTCCTGTATTTGAATATAGCACATAATAATTCGTTATTCCTGAGTGGACTTTCCAGGCCATGGCATCACAGCAAGTTTCAAAGTTTCAACAACCCAGCAAAAAATAATTGTTGCTACAGGGATAAGTTTTATGTCTGACAAACCCATTAGAACTGGAACTTTTTCATCTCCGCAAAGAAAAACTTATATGCTGTTGTGAAATTTTTAAATTATACATTTCATCACTTCAAATTTATTTATAAACCAATTTTAAAAATAATTATATTATAGAGTACATTCTAAGCTCTTGCGTGGTATTTAAAAACTAATAGTATAAACCTATAGATATGACAGTTTTAGTTTTGTATGGGATTATGATCTAAAAATTCTGAAATTTGTATGACCAATTTTTAATTGCATTGAATTTAATTTCTACTTGATAATATTGATTGTTCAGTTGTTTCAAGTGTATCCACAAATTCCAGATTTTTTCCACTTTATCTGCGTGATTTTTTTTTTTATACCTTAGATATTGCTACTGTTAAATACCATACTTTTAAAATAAATTTTACATCCATTTTATGTCTGTCAGACTGTTTGATTTTTAGAACTTCACAATGTAAATCTCTGATGCCCTAAACTAAGGTTCTAATATAATTTTTCTTGGGAAATTTCATTTCAAAACAGAAGATAATTATTTTCATTGAAACATTTTTGCAACTGATTACATTTCTACCACTTTGTTTTCTACTCTATCATTGATACTAACAATAATCAGTTAAACTTAAGTGTATAAACTATTTTTCTCTTTTTTTTTTATACTGATTTTGTTGGTTGCATGCAGATATCCATCAATAAAATAGTTATCTGAACCAAGAAGCATCTAATTAAATTTATATTGATGAATTTGCTGGCGAATTATCAATGTATGAAAAATGTTATTAGTTTCTTTAAACTTTCAAGTACTACTTTAACGAGTTGAAATAGTTATCGAAAATTATATTTACTATCGTTCTTATTTAAAGAGCCATTATTGATCTGATACAATTTATATAATAGATTATGCACATAAATGTAAATAGACAATGAGCATTTATTTTTTAAGTTTATTTATTTTACTGTACTTACCTGAGTGAACATTTTTAGGCATGCAGAAGATAGAATATAGCCTGCAGCCTAATGGGTCTGTCGCTACAGACACTTCTCCAAGGGAAATAAACAGCATTTCCTTCCAAGATCATCTATCAAGAACTCTTTGTACATCATCATTCCAAACAAATCTTTATAATTCTCAAAATACCATGGTAGCTTGTACTCCAAACAATTACTGTAAGTATTTCATGTTTTATAAATAAGGTTTGGTTAAAATAAATTTGTTTTTTCATTAAAAAATCCCATTTTTAATAAAACTTTGTAGTGAGTTTAACTTATTTTATTTCACAGGGTATGCAGATTTAAATTACAGTTTTAATCATGATTTCAATCGAAGTGGTTTTTATTTAAATCAAAATTTTAAATTTCATTTTCCTCTTTGTATTGAGTTTATTAATTTTGAAAATAAAATAAGAAAAACAAGATGCATGATATTTTAATCAAATTAAGTTACAAATTTGCTTGAATGTTCACCCCCCCCCCAAAAAAAAATCATCATTCCTTTGAAGACACTAAATAACAGTATTTGTTTATTGGAAATACATAAAGTATGTATTTCCCTTTTGACCAATTGACCTACAAGTGTCACCCACAATCCTTTTCATCAGTGTGAGTTGTTTTAAACATTCCATGTGACTTTAAGTTGCACTTGGCCAATTTTGAATTATCTTTCTCCGTGTGATGGGAGATGGCTGAAAATATACTCAATTATGAAAACTGTGGCAACTAGCATGTTCTAGTTATTTATTCAGTACTGTAGTCTGTTTATGAAAAAAAAACAGTCACATTAAAAAAGTTTTCTGTAATATCACAAAAGCATTCCAATTTTGCTCAAGTTTTGGCATTCTGGTGTCTTGGCTAACTAGTTAGAGAAGGATTTTGTTGTTTTACCGAAGGAATCTAATACTGTTGATTTTAAAAAAAATTAATTTTTTAAAATATTTTAATAAAAATGTTCTTAATTTGATTTCCAGATTTATTTGCTAACATAATTTAAAGGCCCAGCTGCTCAACCCTAGGCCTGTGCTGCACATAAAGCCACAATAAAAATAAAGTATTTTGAAACAGAACCATTGTACCAAAATACTATTATGATAAATCTTGACATTAAACCCCTAAATATTTTAATAAAAATAAATCATGAATAAATACAAAAATATAGTATTGTACTTCATAATACTATCTTGGTACTAGCACTAAAGAAGAATGTTTATTAAATAGAAATAAGCTACTGTTATAAAAGGAAGTGTTTGTCTGTTTTCCTTCCTTCTGTTATCAAAGTTCTGAAAAATCTGGCACTTACAGTAATGGGTTTTGGCACACAGGTAGTCTGAATTTTTTTAGGGTGATGACGAATTTTAAAATTTAATCTAGAACATTTTTAAATGAATTTAATGGAAATTTAATTATTATTGTTTTCTTTGGAATGGCAACAGTATAAAAGATAGCAGATTCTAAATTTATTTTTTCTGCTTCCATTTGATTTTGCAGAGGAACGATTTGTCAGCAGACTAAAAAAACAAATAAAGTTTTAACTGAGTTATTTTTTTTTCTGTCCCCTAGATCGTTAAAATTAGTGTACAAATTTCAACGGATTTGATAACTGCGGAAAATTTCACATTAAATCGATACATAAAAATATGATTTTCTTTAAATAAATAATTTTTAAATTTTTTCAATATGAATGTCGCTGCACAGAATGACCTTCATTTGGTTCGAGAAATCACAGATTTCGTTTCCAGCGCTCAGCAAAACAAATAAAAAAAAACATTTTTGCTGGCATCGTTTAGTTTTTTTTGTAAAATCGGGATCGTTAAAAATGGTCTAAAAATCTCAAAGGATTCGAAATCTGGAATATTTTACACCAGATCGATACCTTGCTTTTAATTTTCTTTTTATAAATAATTTTTCGATTAAATTTTACATTTTCACCAGAGATTGTGACGTCACTGAATGGATCTCTTCACAATTGGAATTTGACAATTACGAGGTCATCACAGCGTTACCTGTGGTGTTTCTTTGCAAAGCACACCATTATAATATTCATAATTTGGTTTGCTAAGCAAACCACCACCATGGTCAGTGCCATGATGGCTGTTATCCAATTGGCTACCAATTCCCAGCAAACCGATTGAGAATTTTTAGCAATCACCTGGGGTTAGCTAGCAGTAGTCACGCCTGTCCCCATTAAAAGAACTGTCACGGACAATGCCCTGCTGGACACGCAGTGGCTAGTATACCTATGTTTTGAACAGTAGTTGTTTAGTAACAGTAATGTTTAACAAATTACTATAAAAGTGATGATTAAAAGAGCAACCTTTCAGACATGACAGAGACCTACCTCAATAGTAGCTAAGATTTCTCCCAATATTGATCAGGACATCACTAGTATGATTCATAGAACCTCTTTAATTACCAATTTAAAGAATTTAGTTTGCATGAAGAAATAAATATACCTCTGAATCAGCTGTGATGTATACAAACATAGTTTAATTCATTCAATGAGTGTCTTATTTTTTAGATTTAATGTTTTGATTGGTGCTAAATGAGTTACATTTTCATTAGTACAAATGTACAGAAGTTACATTGGTATTTTACACTTTCCATGGGAGAATTCTATATTTTGAATGCCAGTTTTTATATCGATGCTTGGAATAATATTAGTTGTAAGATAAAACACAGTATAATTATTTTTATGTGATTAGAAGTTACTAATCATGAATTTTATTTCTAAAATTATTTTCTCAGTGAAAGTTTTGTACCAAAACTGGTTCTAATTTATATATAAAAGGATGTATGTATATATTTTCTATACAAACCAACACCGTTTGACCAATTCACACCAATTTTGGTACTCCTATACTTTAGAACACTGTGGAAAACATAGGCTATTACATTCCTGTCTTCAGACCTATCAGTAGAACTTACAAAATTTGCACACAGGTTGTTCTAAAAGTGCCCCTCGAAGCCCCAATATTTTAATTCTATAGTTTGTTTTCCTACAATTAATGAATATTGAGACAAGGAAACACCTTCTACAGGGTTTGTGTATTTTAGTTAACACAGGGAAATGTCGCTGTCATATTTGAACATTCTAAATTTCATCAATCATCGTATTTATCAATATTTTTCTAACTTATTTTTCGACTTGCTCTATTTCAGTTCAGGAAGTCGAAATTCGACACTTTGCACTACTTTCGTTTTTCAGAATTCTGCATTTTTTCATCGGAATTTCCGTTTCTGTTTGTATGTCTTACTCTTTTGCATGTTGCAATATATTATTCAGGAATTAGATGTATATATTTGCATCCAAAGTAAATTGTAGAAGCTATGAAAAAGTTATAAAAAAAAAGTTAAGAAGTATTTTTTCTACAACTTAAATTATTACATTTTTCTATGTAAGAAAAGTGATTATTTTTAATTCACTTTCCAATTAATATTTAATCGTTTCAACCTGAGCCATGCCGGATTATTCAGCTAGTCGGAAATAAATTAAAAGAAAAATACTTACCTGAACTATGGATTTTCAATTCATGATTTGATTTAAAATGGCACTTCAGCTCAAATTGGGTTCAATTTTTGCTGGATATCTACTTGTTATTTTGTATTTCAGTTCTCACTAGTTACAGTGAATTTTTGACAAATGAACATGATTATTTGTTTTAAAAACCACCATCTCATAATATAGTACACCTTCTCTTTTTCTAAGAGTGTTTTTAAGATATGGATTCTCAAATATTTTATTTTAAAACTACCTTTAGAAAATTGCATACAGTAAATTCTTTTCACATCTTAATATCCTTAGTAAAAGATTTTTAATAAATTATTCTGATTCTGTGTATATAAATACTTTGATAACTGTCAAAGTGATACTCATTATAAATTAGTATTTATATTAGTTTTTAAACTGACATCAAGTTATACTGCTTAACTATTCCTTCAGAGATTAAAATTTAAGAGCCTCCTCTATTTTTGATTAAAAAATCGTAGAAATTTAAGATTAGTAAACTCTAATAAATTTTTTGTAAAAACTGCTTTATTCATATGATTTATGTATTGTTTAGACTAAACAATAAAATAATCTAATGGCTAAATGTAATATAAAATGTTGTTTTATTTATAACTTGCAGTACCCACACGACGTTGGCCATGACAGCATTCTTGTCATGTTCTTACTGATACTGAAAACATAAAAAAGAAAAAACAATAATTTTAAGAATGAGTCCCACTTTCCACCCAATATGACACAGGATTGTCGCCTAATTCCTCGCACATCATTTATCCTTGAGGAATGAATGTGTCTTTACCTGCTGCATGTCCATTCATGATGGTGGCTTCAATAATATTTGGCATCAATTTCTTGATAGTCTTATTGCATTGCAGAGTGAAGGTGTTTGTAGATTTCTGAGAAGTACAATCTCCAGCTCTAAAGTGCAAGGGTACTCCAGATGGTTTCAATATGTTCAAAAAGTGTGTTGTATAATTCATAGTCTCATCTGTGTAACAGAAATTAATTTTAAGAACAAGTCCCACCTCCACCCGACATGACAAGAACATGTCGGATCATTCCTTCCACCTCGTTTACTAACACAAACATAGTATTTGCCGAAAATACCCAAATCAAATCAAAGCCTTACAAAAAATTAAAAACAAAATTGAATGCAATTTTGGGGAGGATGAAAGTTAAAAAGAAAACATAATTTTAAGAATGAATCTCCCCACCCCCCAACATGACACAGGCATGTCGCCTCATTCCTTCCATGTCACTGATCCTTTGATAGCTTCAAGATACACTATATTCAATGTTCTTCCATTTGGAACTAGGGTGTAAAGATTCTTGGCTTTTCCTATTTTTGAACAACCCACATACAATAAACCATGGGAGAAACATGGCTTGATATTGAGTAGAAACAAAATTGCATAAATGATAAAAATTCAAAAGTTTGGTTAAATCTTTGCTATACTTTAAAAAAAGTCTTAACGCTAAACCTCACCGATTCCAATAAACAACGTAAATGAATGACGATGTCAGTGAAATCAAAACCAAATTAAACAGTTATAAACAAAATTGCATAAATGATAAAAATTAAAACGTTATGAACTAACCAAATTAAACAGTAATAAACACAATTGCAGAAATTATACTGTAATAATTCAAAAGTAAGTAATGAAATTACCACCACTGAAATAAAAATGTGATTAAATCTTTAAATAAAACACTACCAAATTAAACAGTAATAAACACAAATTAAATGGTTATAAACAAAATTGCAGAAATGATATAAATTTAAAAATTATAATCTAACCAAATTAAACAGTAATAAACATAATTGCAGAAATAACCAAGCAATACAAAAAATTGCACTTTGAATATGTTGAATGGTCTACAGTTTAGAAAGTAAACAGTAGAAGCTGTGATCTTACTCACACAGTTGCCATTCTTAAGAAACCAAATAATACAAAAATATGCCAATAAATTTTCTTGATCAAATTTTAAAATTCGAGCTTCAAGGTTCATTCAGTCACTTAAGGACTACCTGTGACAAATTTCATGGCTATAGATTCGTCTAGACCACCTCCACACAAACACTTCCTTTTATAATACAGATTAATTATTTAACTTTTTAAATACATTCTTAAAACTATTTTAATAGTGTGGTTGTGTTTAATAACTGGAAAACTGTTGCAGACACCTTTGGTAGGTACCTAAATCCCCCAACATCTATAAGTGTTTAATTTTCCCCACATATCCTTTGATGAATTGCTTCATTGCTTTGTCATAACTATGGAAACTAATGCTGAAATTGATGGAACATTATGTCTGTAAATTACCTATCACCTTAACATATCTATAAAATAACCTTGCATATTTTTAGATATGCAAGGTACAAATTCTATTACAATTATTTTTTTTTAATTAACAGTTTTAAGACTTTAGCACCCACAGTTCCTTATGGCTAGTTATCTATTCAGTAGTTTGTATACTTTTTGCGATTTTCGTTTTTGAGGCTCTTAAGTATGTCAGTTAGCCAGTCAATGTGATTGATTATGTAGATGAAGAAATTATTTATGTCTATATTAGTTTGGTTTTTGTTTGAGTAATTATGTATGTATCTTTAGAATTGTCTTGAATATTTTTTTTAATCTTATAGCATCTACTGTGATACATAACAACTGTGTGCTTAAAACTCCAGAACAGGAATTTTCCCCAAACAGTAATAATCATCAAATGTATTCATGTTTACCTGATCCTCCAATTTCAATCAATGAAATCGGACCGATACCTCCACCACCCATGTTTTCTAGTTCTCCTAGCTTAACTGCCAGGTTTCAACCTTGTATTGGTAATTTATTTCTTTTACATCTTAAGATCTCAAACTGTTATTCTCTCTTTTCTTACTAACTTTTTATCGCCTGTTAATCAAACTTAACCACTTGACTGGTCTTATTTCTGCACCCACCCACTTATTTTTTTAATTCTGTTTCATACTGTCTCTTTTTTGTATTTCATGCTTCATCGAATATTTATCATGCATCTCATCTTAAGATTTTTTGGTCCCTTCTTGATAGTACTTATCTTTGAAATTTACATATTTTAAATGTTTGAGAAGTATTGGAAGGTTTGTAAAATACTAAAAGATTGTTTATGCAAATTTTGAGCTTTTTAAAAGGATCTTATTAAAAGTGATTTAAAATCAAGGTGCAATTAAATCTCAAGACCTTTCATTTACATTAACTGATTTTAATGTCGTATAATCTGAATAAAAAAATATTAGTTTCCTTTGTATTTTACTGTTGTAATTAAGCACTTGAAATAAAATCTGATTTTTTAATTTTCAATATCAGGTTGGTTGGTTAATTTGGGTTTTATGGTGTAAGATCCGGAAAAGGATTAGCTGCACCAATTTCAATATCAGGATTAGAGTTTGGGATTGAGTTTTCTGGAATTACCTACAAGTTTTTGACCAAACCACATAAATGTTTTGTTCTCTGAATAAATATTTAGATTGCAAATTATAGATATAAATAAAGCTTTTAGACTTTACTACCCGTACTTTTGTAAAATATTTTAATTTACAGTTGTCAAAAAAATTAATAAATAATTTAATATTTCATGCAGAAGTTATGGATATTTATTTAATAATTCCAGATGACAGGCAAGTTCAAAAAAGTATTAAAAGTGTGGATGAAATTTATAAGAATTTAAATCTATCCCTAAAGTTTTTAATAAATCTCAAAATGATGATTAAAAATTAGGATAATTTATTTAACCAATTGCCTGTACCCTCGTGGTGGTTGTCATGACAAGTCAGTCTTATCATAAGAAAAACTGACCAGATCTAGATCTCATCTTAAAATAATCGGCAATAGCTTTTGTTATGATGTCTCTTCATAAGCAAAATTGATCATATGTTGGTGTAGGAGTTATCTAGTTGAAACCATTTAAAGGTTAATTATCTTTATTTTGTAAATTTTTAAAATTTTCAGTTTTTAATTTGAAACCAAGAACTATTTAAAATATATGTTACTATTATAACCGAATTCATTCAAATTTTATTTAAATGTTATGTTTTGTTCAAAATTATTTTATTTCTATACTTCCTGGGGTTATCAGATTTTATTGAAAAGTTTTGTTTTCTAAGCTTTTAATCCAAAATATATAATACGTTTGAAGAAACGTTTTTCTACCACAAAATTAATGGCTTGTTTGTCCTGTATCTGTCTTATTTAAAAAAATGATTGGATGAATGATTTTTAAGATTATTCTGAACATTGCTTTTAAAAGTGTTTCTCCCTCATTGTTGATTGGCAAATTCCAAATTACTTTTCAGTAACGATTGATTTTCGAATTTTAAGATCAGAACATCTGACACTCTGATACCCTAAAATGTTCTTTGATGTGGTTTTGACATCAGTAAATACATTTTGTGAAATATTTGTTATTTTTAAATAGCATCAATCTTTTTCCTTTTAATTACCTTTAAGCATATTTTACAATATTTTCAAGGAATATAATTATTTAAGTAAGATCCAAATATAATAGAATACATAGAAATAAAATAAGTCACTGAAATTTTGAAAACAAACCTTTGTCTTCTCGACAATACGATATTTAGACAGATTTTTGACGTTAATTTATCTGATTTATGTATGCATATCATTACAACTAATACAGTATTAATGTAGTAAAATGATTAAAAATCACAACAAATTGTCAAAGTAACAAGAAATATAAAAGGAAGAAGCAACAAACATGCTCCAGTCTTGAAATGATACCAACTGACTTGTAAAAGAAATTGTGTCGTGCAAAGAGACTTTTATTGTGCAAAATCGGTATTAAAATACAATGCACATTGATAAATGCCAAATACAGGTATTAATAAAATATACAAATACTGGTAACCCTTGAATGATATAGTTGAATTGTTCCTGTTGATTCAAAGCTTGTTCGATTAAAGATTCATGAAAGTTGGGACATTTTATTTCCTTTTGATTGCACAATGCATGAATTGTCAAGCTTTTAAAGACCTCAGATAAAGTACAAGTTAGCCAATTTATTCTAAGGTAAATGCATCGATTTAAGTAATTTTGTGTTATTTATAGGTTTGCCTTTTTCATTGTGCTATTCGAGAATCTATCTGGCTATACAACACATATGGTCTTGGTTGCCTTGTTAATTTAAATTAAATCATTAAAAAAATTTAATAAATCTAAAAATTTTAATATATTTTCAGCTCTGCTTGACCAAGCAATCAGGGAAAGACAAGAAGCGAGTCATGCTCCTGGACCTGCTGTGTTGCCAAATACACAACCAGATCATAATATAGAAACTGAATTGATTGAGGAGATTCCTGCTAAGGAGCCTCATTTATCAGCTATGCCCAAAAAAAGTGCTCTCAAGAAAAAGGGAAGTCTGTCTAGCTCTTCTGCTACAAAAATAACTTGTTTTAGCACTGTTTCCTTTGTAACTTCTAGTCCACTCACAATGCCATTGACAAATTTAAATAGACCTGTTACAACGTAAGTATTTTGTTAACTTGCAATTTTTTTAGTGAAATATATGATCAAAAATTATGCTTTTATGAAAATTTCTTAATTTCATGTGAGTTAATTATATATTCCAGCATTTTAAAAGTTTGTGTGTTCCTGCAACTTTTTATAATCCACAAGTTTATAGCATTTTGAAATAATCAATTTATTAATGTTTTTCTTTAGACAATTATGTATACTTAATTTCAAAGCATATTACTTATTTAATAATTGTATCAACCTGTCATTTGTGAATTTTTTTTTTAATAAAGCATTCAGTTATCTCAATCTTAGGAATTGAGCATTTACAATAAATCTTATTTATTATGATTCTTTGAAAGAGTGTGGTCTTTAGGTACAGGCGTTATATAAAATTATACAATATTTTGCAAGTTTTCATAATAAAATTGATTCTAACAATGTTTGGAAACTTTTACATGTTGTAATATATTTTTTAATTATTTACACGCATATTCTAGAAATAGTTTTTGTTACACTGTACTCAATTAATGTTTGATAATGTGACAGTATGATTTAGTTCAAGAATGAGTTAATGCAATGTGAATTATAATATCTTATAAATGACTAGCCTGTCAGCACAGCATTGTCTGTGACAGTTCTTTTGTGTCCTTACTGAGACTGAAAACGTTAAAAAGAAAAAACAATAATGTTTTAAGAATTGAGTCCCACCCTCCATGACACAGGCATGTCGCAAATTTGCATAAAATTCTGACTACCTGATGTATTGATCTGGTCTAAAATTTTCTGCAGATTTCAAATCCATTGAAATTTTTACTCAATCTTTACCAATTGCAGAGATAGAAAACTCAAATAGTCCTTTTTTGTATTCGTAATGACTATCTAAGTCAAATGCGGCCAAATTCGTATTTCGAAATTATTTACTAAAAGAAATTATTTACTGAAAGAAAGTCTGATTTAAGGTATCAATCTGATGTTGGTGGCTGGGGCACGTTAAATAAGTCGTGGTCACAAAGTCCCCCATCTTCCCATACCAAATCAATACCTCTGGGGGGACCTGATCAGGGGGTTATCGGCCTCTGATTGGGATCTAAATTACGATATGTGTGAAAGGGACCTTCCTGTAAAACGGATGTGTCATGCATGAAGAAGTCCAACCCTCCGGGGCAATGGCACCCCCAATTGGGCCATATATGGCCCGCACGACAACATCAATCTGGTGTAAAAATTTTCCACAGATTTCAAATCCTTTGAAATTTTTACTCAATCTTTAACTTTAACGATCCCAAAGATAGAAACTTGAACTAAGAATAAAAGAGAAATAAATGCCAATCAAAAATATTTATTTGTTTTGTTTCGCTTTTACTGGAATCATTTTTTCTCAGGAAACGAAAGGGAAAAAATAAATTAAGAATCTGTGATCTTTTAATACTGTTGCCATTCTAAAGAAAACAAATAATACATTAATTAATCAAATATGTTCTAGATTACATTTTTAAATTCGGGCTGCACACAAAATTTGCCTAAAGTTAGGCCTACCTATGTGCCAAATTTCATTGCAGTCCTATAGATTTGTGCACACAGACATGTCTTTTTATTATAGAGAAACTTCTCCGCATTTAAATAATATCCAAGTTAAACTAAAATTATGATGATACAATGGGGAGAATGGAGAATTAATCACTCAGTACTAATAAACTATTGTTTTACATTCAAATAATTTGCAAGCTAAAATACTTCAGCAATCAAATTATAACAACTGAAGTATAAACCTGAATAATAAAGATAACTGTTAAATCCACATATAATTGTCTAAAGGAGGTATAGCATTAAAATTATAAGTAAGAAACTGCACCTTTAAAAGTAATATCAAAGTTTATGATAGAGGTGGTTTCTTTTACTTAGTTTTTAATGTACTATTCAAATTTAATCATGAAAGTCATCAGTTTCAAACCAGTATTCTATTGTCATTTTATTGAAAAAATTATTGTTATTTATGCTCACATTGAGTCTTAAATTTAATTTTAAAAGTCACAAATATAGCTAAGTAAATTCCACAAAAGCTTTGATAATGTACTGTATGTCTGATGAATTACCTTTATTGCTGTACATCAAAATATAGCTAATAAGAGGCATAAATTCGATAACCTCTTATGGTCATTTTATAGAATGATTCACCTACCATCAACAAACATTTTTGAGTTCATATACAAGAAAATTTTATTATTTTAGTGTTTCCTGCATCCCCTTTTCTCTATGTTATACCAAGCCATGTTTAAATGTATCTAGTTGATATTTTATCAGATATAAGTTTTACAGGTTGGATTATTTTGTATTGTTCTATATCAAAATAACGAAAATGTTTGCAACTGCTTCGAATAACAGCAGACTTGTTAATTTCGTAGTCTATAGTAATGGTATATTCCAATATTTGTGTTAAAAACATGCTCATATCTGATATTGACACTGTCTGGTCTCTTGTCTTAATATTTATGAAATACACATTCTCAGAAAAATCTTCAACTAGAACCAGAATGTTCCACTTCAGATATTTCAATGTTTCTTAAAATCTATATTAAAATCACAGAAATTATGTCTGAATATGCAAGACTTGTTCGACTGAAAGCCATTTATCTTCACGTTGAGGTCATTTGCCACTGATGACCCTATCCCTGTGTGAGATGTATTGTTCTGTTTATGAGTGCTTATCTTATTAGTTTCCATATATTTCATTACTATTGTATTGCTGAGAACAAAGTCTTGATCTGATTCCGAAGTTTCAATTGCATCATTTAATATCAGTGTTAGAAAAGTAGTATCTAGGCAACTGGAAATGTCAAAGGTATAGGAAAATAAACTTTTTAATTCAAGTTTAAAATACATAAGTATTACTAAATTTATAGTGAAAAACGCTTCAGAGATTTTTACTATGTATGGAATTTTTTTTTAATTTGATACCAAACATGTTCTGATGTATTGATAATTTGAAATACTGTTTATTAAATGATAAACTAGGAAACACGTTGAGATCATTCAAAATGATTACTCTTTACTTAAAATAGGCCCACACACCTTCGTTATAATCTTTAAAAAATTTTAATATCTGAAACACATGACAGAAAATGTTTCTACTTTTGAAGTGATTTTATGTGAACTAAGTTCTTATTTTCTCTAATAATTGGACATTGTTTCTTTCCTTTAAAACCTGAAGTAGGAAAATTTGTCATACAATTTTAATTTAATATAAATATTCTACATTTGCAGGTTAAAAGTTGCTAAGGTGCCTTTAGCTGGTAGTCCTCCATTTATTAGTCCAGAGAATAAGGAAAATAGGCCTTTACCTTTTATGCATGTTGGGAATGTTCTTGGTGTGCTGAATTCTTCAAATAGTCAATTAGAAAACTTATTATTCTGGAGAGATTACTACGGAGATGACGAAAATTGTAAGTTCCTTTCAATAGTAATAATTTTGTGCTTCAATATTTAGCATTCTGTTCAAAGTATCATTAACTTGAGAGTCATTGAGTTCTAACTAGATCTTGTAATCTTTCATTGGATGTTTTTGTATTATTTTTAAGGCTCTTTAATTATAAATAGGTCTAAGGGGTCAGAATTTACTCTCATTAAAGTGTAATAAAAATTGTTCATCTTTATCCTTTATTTTTTTAAACTTATGAAATTGAAACACTCATTGTCATCTTTACTAAGAATGCCCATGGTAGTATCCTGTTTAAGGAGAAAACCATCATGCATTTTCCATTGTTATGGATTCCACCTTTAATACTGCAATTAGTTAAATTATTACAGAACATCTGACTTGAAATTATAAAAACTGCTGTCGTCCAAAAATGCCCAGTTGGCAGTATGCTGCCGCTTTTTTCACACAAAGTTCTGAGTTGATGTCCTGTAACAATCCAATTTCTCTCAAGTAGATTTGTTGGAGGCTGATCATGTTTCAGGTCCCCACTTTTGATAAATAGATGAGGCAAAATACTATAAATCCTCCTTATCCGAGATTTCATTCTAATTTGCTAGACATTTATTCTATTTACAGCAGGTTATAGATATGCATCACAATATATAGAAAAACACATAGCACTGAAAAAAAAATTTTCAAACATTATTTTTTTAATTAATTTAGAGCAGGATTTCTAATTTGCATTTGAAAGTTAAGTTGCATTCCCACTGCACAGCATTGTGATTTACGTATCTTATGTCCAACAAATTTAAACTGATGTTGAAATCGAGTTAATTAAAAAACATCCATTTTGAATTAAGTAAATTCAATTTGGGGGTTCTTTTTTTAAATCGTGATTTATTTTTCACACCTTAAATACAATACTTTTTATCTATTCATCACACTGTCTGTTGAAGGTACTATTAACTATTATGTTCAAATCCTAGTTTTACAAATGTCATATTAACAAAATTCTAGTCATCACTAAAATTATGGGCATTATTACTGAAAATGAATCATTCATCATTGATAGACATCCCAAGGTTGGCATGTCTATTTAGTCACCATTACATTATGCTTGTAAAATGTCTTAATATGCAATGGCTGCATAATTACTTTCATTTCAGAACAGCAATCGTCATAACAGCAACTGCACTTATTTCAGAAGTATTTGCTTAGAAACATAGTTCTTAATTATTTCTACATGCATTTTATAACTGAATGTGATATTTACTGATAAAGATTTCTTAGACTTGTTTTTATAACTCCATCTTAACATGGCTAAAATTCAAAACTGTTTGTACCTGAATATGTGATCATTAAACTGAATTCTATCTGTCTGAAATTAATTATTAACCTTTCATTGATATTGTTTTGCATAATCGTACATGTTTCAAATATTTATAGAATACAGTATAGTACTCATCTTCAATTTAAAACAAATTACTTTAACCTTCCAATGCCTCCTTCCAATGAAAGTTTAAAAATTGGTAATAGAAATTTCCATCAGTAGTTAACCTATAATTTTAACTATCATAAAATTTGTTTGGTTGATGGTGCTTTAATTTTATTTGGTGGAAGTTGTTGCACATCCAACTTTATTTGGTTTCAAATGTGCTTTCTAAACCTTTTAATCTACATCAATTAGAAAGCCCCTATCTTATAACTGATTTATAGTTTGGCATCTAGATTTCTATCGTTCGTGAAAAATTTCAATAAAAAAAATTCAAGACTTGTAAGAGTTTGATACTATAAAGATGCTATCATTAGAAATATATTTTGAAATTTTCACACTTAAGTGTAAATGTGGTTTTTCCAAAACAACTCTCAAACAGGGGGACTTTAATTCAAGAGAAGATTATTTTAATTATTTTACTACATTAAAGTCTAATACAAATTATTCAGTATCAGAAAATAAAAATATATAATGGAAGATTTTGATGATTTAAACACTGCATTTACCCATCTAATGTCTACAGTGTATAGAAATGAAAGAGCAATGTGCTTGAATGTGCTTATGTTTGTTTAATCTTATGAGGAAATTCTGAACCCTTTTCAGAATTTGAGCCTTTCAATGTTTATATAATTGTTCTTAGAATAATTTTATTCATATATACTGCTTTATTTTTATGCATTTTGATATAATTTAAGTTATATTTCCGTAAATTTAAAAAGAATAACGACTGAATTGAAAACGCAATTAAAAAAATAGTTATAGCTTCTTAAGAGATCTGCATTCAAGCAAAACTAGGAATTTAAACATAATGATATAGCTGGGTTTTTACTTTCAATAGTAACTACAAAATAGATTGATGCAACCATCGCAGTTGCTATACAAATGCAGGTTGCACACAAAATGAGGGGTATATTTAAGTTGGTTAAAAAAGGAAGCATTGAGTTAACTAAAAATAAATTATATAAATATTCAGTACATTTCATAAATATGTGATTTAAGTAAACAGCCAAAACATTAAATTCCATTAACTCTTCCCAGCACAAGTTAGTTAAATGAGTCAAAGGATACAGAATTTCACAGAAGTTTTTCAAAGAAAATTTTCAAGTTTTAAACCAAATGTATGTCCTTGTGAAAATAGTATGATCAAAAGATGCTTGATTAAAAACATTAAAGTGACGACTGGATTAAAACTTGATTTCAATATTAAAGTATTTTTTAGTACCCTACTTTACATGTTAATATTCATATTTATCATAGGTAAATTAGTTGCAAAAGTTGCTCGTAAAGACTATTTATCTATGAAATTATCCCAGCGTCCAGAAAAGCAAGATTTAGTTAATAAAAATATTATACATTTGCAAAGTGAGCAAGAACGACAAGAGGTGTGGGAGGCAGTTGGAAATCAACTCATCAGGTACAATCCTACTATGTATATTATTCTATTTTTAAAATAAAATATTGAGTTTTGCATTTTTCTGTTTACATAGTGTGATCTTGTTTCTTTATGTGATTAGTTATGATTTAATACTTATGTGTACATTACCTTACATTTTATGTGCATACTTGTGTTACATAACATTGTTATATTTTGAGATTTCATCATATTTTGTAAAACAGTATTTTCTTATTGCTTGAATTTGTACAGTATTGATTTCTTAAATTCATCCCAATTCTACGTATCCAAAATCCTGTATTAATTGAACTCTTGACGTATATATTATAAAACTTTGGTTTAGAGATTTCAATTCTAAAGAACTTTTTCTTTCCTTAATAAGCAATGTTTTGTTTATTGTTTTCCACTCATTCCTGCAAGTTAAAAGGTAACAGCATATTTCTGTTAAAACATTGAAAAAATTAAATTTAATTTGTTCTGGGTTTTCACTTTAAAAAAATATTTTCAATGCCCTACCAATGTGTTTCATTATTGTAGTTGATTTCATTTGTAAGGCTATATATATAAACTACCCTACAATAATGGACCAGAAGCCAGCGGATTTGCATAAAATCCATTCCTTGCACGTGACCTGTTAAGGTTAAATACAATGCTCAAAGTGGTAACATTGTTAGTTCTGTGTGAAATTTGTCGAAACGAAAGAAACCTAGTGACTTTGAAAGAGGTGTTATAGTTGATTGTCACATAGTGGCAAGTCTATTCACGCAATTGCAATAGAGATATCACAGCCACCGTCAACTGTTGGTGATGTTGTGAAGAAGTGGAAGACTACAGGTGTTGGGATATAAACTGCACACTTGGTCGTTCCCGTAAACTGACCTAGCGGGATCGGCGTGTCCTGAAGCACAAGGTTCATAAGAACCTCAAGAAACCACTCCAAATCATCAACAGGCAGCAGGGGCTATGGTGCACCACAATACTTTGCGGCAAGAACTGCACGCCCTCAATATCCACGGATGTGTTACCGCACACAAACCAAACATCACCCTATCCAACAAAGCCTGCAGACTCGCTTAGTGTTTGCAACGTCCCAACTGGACTGCAGACCACTGTAAAACTGTTTTATGGAGCGACGAGTCACGCTACACGCTCTTCCAGTCGGATGGGCATGCTTAGGTTTGGCTAATGCTAGGTGAATATCTGTTTCCCGAGTGCATCATTCCAACTGTCAAGTTTGGTGGTAGGGGTGTACTTGTTTGGGGGTGTTTTTTGTGGTATAGCCTGGTACCTTTGCATGTTGTTCCTGGTAAATAGAACGCCGACGCCTACATGAACATTTTGGAGACAATCCGGTTCTTCCTACACTCTGGCCATATTATGGAATAGATGAATGTTACTTCCAGAACGACAATGCTCCATTTAATGTTGCAGCCTTTGTCAAGCAGTGGTATCGAGATATGGATGTAAAACGTCTTCCCTGGCCTGCTCAGCGTCCTGACCTAAGCCCCGAGTGGGATGAGTTGGAGCGACGTTTACGGACCATGGAACAACGTCTGAAATCTACAGCTGAGCTGGCGACATTCTTGCAGCAGAAATGGACACAAGTACCAATAACTGTGTATCAAGACCTTGTTGAAAGTATGCCCAGAAGGGTTGCTAGTGTAATTGTAGCACGTTGGGGACCATCCCTCTATTAATGCATGTATTCCTTCCTTTTTACCATCACATCTGTCCCGTCCATTATTGTAGAGTACTGTATGTTAAAAAAAACTATAATATAGTAAGATTTTATGAAATTACATTACACATAATCAATGTTTTCTACTTAACTTTTATGTATCTATCTATTTATGATTTTGTACATCTAACTTTGTGTATCATTCTATAGTTTTCTTTTTCTGCATCAAAATAATTTTAATATTCTTATTTGTTGGTAAAGTATGCAACATATTTAGTTTGAGAACAATTGTAACTATAAAATTTCCTATAATAACCATCTGATATTCTTCAGAATTCGTTTAAAAAATTTATTAAGAGTTTACATTTATTTTTGCTTATACATATATTTCAGGAGACTTAGTTTGAGGCCAACAGCTGAAGAATTAGAGCAGCGAAACATCCTAAAAAGTAATTCATGAATTTAATTTTGTATTGGTATAATATCATACTTGTCGAACTTCTTAACATGAAAAAATTTATTTTTACTTTTGTTGAAATGTGTTTTCCATATGAGTACATTTTACTTTAATTATAATTTCACATATATCTTAAAAATAATTTTCTATGTTTATTGTAGACCAGACTCCTGAGGAGATGAAAAATGAAAAAGAACAAAAAAAGATAATGCTGATCAGAAAGGTATTTATTTGATTAGATTTGGTAATCATTGGCTATTTACTTAAGTTTATCCTGTTGCAATGTGTGCACTCATGGTACTATTGCTATGAATAGATATATGTACAATCTATGGAGTATATGTTTTTGCACTACATTTTAAATACTAATTTAGATTGGATTATTTGAATAATTTTCTGATGTTTCAAAATAGAATTTTATGCAAACAGTATTTCTATGTTGAAAACTAAGATAAAAATGCCCAGTTAATTATGGTAATTAGAATAGCAGAATTAGAAATCAGGGTGGCGACAAAACCAGGAAATCAGGGATTTCTCAGGGAAGAATCATTTTCTGGAAAAAATCTGGGAAGTTTCGTTTAACTCAGGGAAAAAGTTGGAATTTCGTTTTGCAAATGGCACTTATGTGGTACTTTTCCATTACTTGCGGGCGCCACTTTGAACCAAAATCAAAATGTCGCCAATTTTGTTTTCATTCCGAAAATGAGAAGTGTATTTTTTACGTAAACATCCAGAAAAAAAAGTTTTAAATATTGTATACTGTTTTATTTAACATGTAACGGCCGGAAATCCTGTTACCAATGTCTGCACGAAGCTGTGCCACGTTTCCTAATGTCAATAGTAAAAACGTAGCGCCTTGTGACTTTGAAAAATACTAGCGGCCGGGATAACCTGCAAAAGTTAAACATCCTGTTCCAATTTAATAAAAAAAATTTTTTTAATAATTCAAAATAAACCTAGATTGTCGATATTGATTTTGGTCCAAAGTTGCACCCGGCTAACGGAAAAGTACTCATTTAGATTATGCATACGATTTTTAATACAAATGTGTTAGAAATTCTTATTTTTTTTCGAAAATTTTCGAACTCAGAGGGTTTTTTTTTTCTGAAAAGTTTACGAGTTTGTATTGATTTATAGGGTAGTTTGCTGTCTTAATAATACCATCTTGGCGTTGCCTGTTACAGTTCTTTTCATGATGGATTCGTCATTGTCAAATGCCGCCAAAATCGTTTGCGAAGAGATCCAATCAGCGTGACGTCACAATCTCTTATGAAAATATAAATATTTAATTGAAACATTTTTTATTAAAAGAAAATCAAACGCATAAGGTATCTAACTGGTGTAAAATTTTTCCCAGATTTGAAATCCTTTGATGTTTTTATTTTATTTTAAACAATCGCTGAGATAGAAAAAAGCATTGAAGAACGCCAGTCATAACTTTAATTATTTCTTTTGCTTCACCCGAATCCGTTACTATTCAAAATGAATGAATCTCGAATTAAACAAAGATCATTCTTCTCGGCGGCGAAATTCGTATTGGAAAAATTATAAAAGTTACAATTTAAAAATTATTTATTTAAAGAAAATCATAGTTTTAGGTATCGATCTGATGTGAAATTTTCCACAGATTTCAAATCGGTTGAAACTTTTATTCTATCTTTAACGATCGCTGAGATAGAAAAAAACAATGAAGAACGCCAGTCATAACTTTTTATCTGTTTTGCTTTACTCGAATCCGTTGCTCAGGAAATCAAAATGAATTAATCTGATCTTTTTAACAACGAAGGTAGAATTCTTCACGGCTCCGGCGGCCAAATTCATATTGGAAAAAATAGAAAAGTTACAATTTAACAATTAAATTATTTATTTAAAGAAAATCTCGTTTTTAGGTATCGATCTGTTGTAAAATTTTCCGCAGATTTGAAATCCGGTGAAAATTTTACTCTATCTTTAACGATCGCTGAGATAGAAAAAAAAACAATGATTTAGGAGACAATGTGTCCTTTAATGATTTAGGAGATAGAAAAAAGAACTACATAACTCCAGTTAAAACTTTATTTGTTTTGCTCGTTCGCTAAAATCGTTGCTGAGAAAATCTAACGGTAACAGAAAAAATTAATTTTGAATATGTCACGTCTTTATACTGTTGCCATTCCAAGGAAAATAATGATGATTAAATTTTGAAATTCCATAGATTCGTCAAGACACTGCGTACAGGACAGACAGACAAACACTTTGTTTTATAATAGTAGAGATGTACCCAGCGCTGGCGCCACTGACGGATTCAGGGGCTGATGGCTGCTTTTGCAAACGCATCAAAATAGTTAAAAATGTAAAATTAAATATGCTATTGTAGGATTGGTTTACGCCTAAACCTCTCTCGTCCAATAGGAGTTCCCTCCTAAAGCGCCCTCTATACATCAGTTACTTCCTTAGAGATGACTGCTAAGATGTCACCCTGATAAGATGTGCTAAGATGTTTCTCGCTAAGATGTAACTCAGATGTTATTGAATGTTTTCCTTTACTTTAAATGTTTGTGCCAACCGTGTAACTGTCCTCAATGTACCAATAAATGTTTATGAATATCTAATATAGTGTTCTGCTTGAACATTTCTACACTATCTATAACTTTATATTATTTGGTCGATTATGGAATACAATAAAAATATTTTTTACTTATCTTATTTTTATTCATCTATCAGTCTAGTGTTTTAGTTCATCAAGTGTTAAGTTTATCATTATTACCGAAGAATTGTTCTGTGAACAGGTGGAGAAACTCAGGGAATGTCATGAAAAATACTCTGGAAATCAGGGAAAACTCGGGGGGGGACTTTTTACTTCAATTTTTGTAGCCACCCCGGAAATACCTTCCAAAATTAAAAAACGTTTTTAAATCAAGAACTTTTCCATCGTGTCAAATCAGACTTGTTCAACTGTCTAGTTTATCAATGCATATTTATGAATCTCAGTTATACACTTTATTAATCAGAACTATCAAAATTAGTGTCCTTTATCCCAAAAAACACTTTAAATGAAGGTTTATTTGTTAAGTTGAAAGACATACATATCACTAACTATAATTCTGGCTTAATATCTTTCACATTTCCTCAGTTTAGTTACTTGTTTTTAAATACACATTTTAATTGCATATTTATCCTTTTTTTTAATTTTCGTATTTGCTTTTATTGTGCTTTAGCTAAGCTTTAGGCCGACAATAGAAGAATTAAAAGAACGAAAAATCATACGTTTTAGTGATTATGTTGAAGTAACACAAGCCCAAGATTATGATCGTCGTGCAGATAAACCGTGGACTCGTTTGACTCCTCGTGATAAGGTACAATTTGTTATTTTATTATTTGTATATGTTTTATTTTTTTTCAAATTGCTAATTTATTGTTTATACTTTTCTTAGGCTGCTATTCGAAAAGAGCTGAATGAATTTAAAAGTATCGAGATGGAAGTTCATGCTGAAAGCAAACATTTTACACGGTATGAGTATATATCATGGTTATATGTAACTAGTCACTGTGTGGCAAGCATGGCATTGCCCGTGACAGTTCTTTTTGTGGGGGTCAGGTGTGACTACCGCTCGCTAACCCCCAGTGATTGCTGTGTATTCCCATTTTATTTGCTTCGCAAGCCAACACCACAGGTAAGGCCGTGATGGCCTTGAATTGGCTAGTAATAAATAAATGAATTAAAAATATTTTAGATTAAAATTTAAAAATCAGGCTGCACACATTAAATTTGCAAAAAATTATGACAGGCATGTCGCCTCATTTCTTCCTCCACATCCTAATCTGTGTTTTAAAAAAACATTAATTTAAAGAATGAGGCCCACACGACATGACAGGTGCATGTTGCCTCATTCCTTCCAACGCGACTGAAGAGACCAGATTTCAGAGAAGAAAAATCGGGACGCAAAATAAAAATGTTGCCAATAAATTAATTTTAAAATGTTCTATATTAAATTTTAAAATTCATGCTAGACACATAATTTGCAAAAAATTAGGACACCAGTGTGCCAAATTTCATTATTGTAAGTGCCATAGGTTCGATTCATTATAAGATGCTCTATATTAATTTTTAAAATTTGGGCTTTACATAATATTCGTAAAACCATTAGGACTACTTGTGTGCTAAATTTCATGATGATATAAAAGAAATAATGATAACCCTCGCCAAACCCCTGTGATTGCTACGGAATTCTAAAAATGATTACAATTGCCCATTGTGTTGGTCCAGTGCGACGTTAATTAAATACCTACCTACCAAAAAACAGTTGCGAAGACGATTCCAAAGGAAGAAACGGTTTTGACCCAACGTGAGGACTTTCGGCCACGACAAATTTAAGGTGCACCGACAGCCTCTACACCATACGCTTACAAATATTTATGCCCAGACCCGGATTCAAACAAGGAACCTTCCTATCTAACACTCATAACAAGAACAATTCCAAAATATCTCCATAGTTCATCAATCCTTTCGATAGGTTGCCAATGTTTATCCTCTAATCCTCTTTTCTTTGCACAGAGAATTGCATATTTTTTCGTGTTTATTTGAATAACTTCATTCATCCAAAATTCACAATTTAAAAAAATCCAATACTGTTGAGCATGTTTGCAAATTATGCACAGGTACTGTGTGATACACACATTTTGTTTCCTGTATGCATTCACTCTGAACGTCATTTGACCAGTCAACATTAAAATTAAGAGTCGATTCATCAAGGCTTTCACCAAAATTCATTTCGAATCCCCCCTTATCTTCTTGACATAAACTGCTATCTAAAACACAGTTTACTTTCTTAGTACTTTTAGAGAATCATCATCATCCGATTTAAAAAAATATGATTTGTGAGTATCTTGAAAAAAATTGCTTCAATTTCCGCTCGGTTAAGCGATTTGGTTTTGCATGACATAATAATCACGAATCAAATCCGTATTTATTTCAAGCCTATAAAGCAAATAGATTTAAGGATAATAATATCTGCCGAAATAGGAAGTCTTGAAAAAGTCTTTTTTTTAAACGAGAACAGATTTACAAAGCATAACCTGAAAGCAGAGAGTGAAGGTAAAGTACACGTGAGAAAAATAATTCAAGAATACAATGGCACATACAATGCCGCACATAAACATTCCCAAGTGAGTCCATATGAACTGGTTCTGTGTCACAGAATACCATACTTCGGAAAGATAAAGGACAACTTCTTGAGTGGTTTTTGACCCCCTACAGCCCATACAAAGGAGATGGTCAAGTAGAGTGACAGGGTGACACGCCTCCTAGGGGAAAACACTAATCTCGGGGGCTCCACGTATTCTGCTTGGGCGCTTCTCGTAACAAGAGGTTAAATTGATATTTCGAGGCTTCGTATGTAGAGGGTTAAAGAAATTCAAATGAGTAAAGTATATTGATTTTGTGTAAAATTTTCCACAGAGTTCAGATCCTTTAAATTTTCTTCGATCTTTTTTTAAAGATCCTAATTTTACAAAAAACTAAATAATGCCTGTCAAAAAAATTTATTTGTTTTGCTACCCTTCACTCGAATTGTTTGTGCACAGGAAATGAATCTGTAATCTCTTGAAGTGCGAAAGCCAAATTCGTATTGGAAAAAATATAAAAGCAACAATTGAAAATTATTTATTTAAAGAAAATCACATATCTTAGTATCGATCTGAAAAATATTCTGCAGATTTCAAATCCATTGAAATTTTTACTCTATCTTTTACGATCCAGTAGGTAAAAAATAACTCCTCTTAGAACTGTTAATTTGTTTTGTTTGTCTGCTAAAATTGTTGCTTGAAAAATGAAAGGCAAAAATAAATTTTGAATCTGATCTCTTTATACTGTTGCCATTCTAAGAAAAACAAAAAAAATTAAATGCCAATAAATTAATTTTAAAAAACGTTCTAGATTAAATTTTAAAATTCGGTCTGGACATAAAATTTGCAAAAAATTAGGACTACCTGTGTGCCAAATTTCATTATTGTAAGTGCCATAGATTCGTCAGGACACTGCAAACAGAGACAAAGAGAAATCAACTTTTGTTATAGTGAAGATATATTATTTATTAGTTTAAAACTGATTTTGTTTTAATGATGCTGTGTATGTTTGTGAATTTCTGCTGTTATAAAAATACATATTTAGAACCATTGACAGGGGATCAAACTCACAATCTACTATATGGCTTACCTTTAAATTAAAAAATGCATAAAATCATATGCTCTAAGAAGCACCAAAAAATTATTGCACAAGGGCGCTTCTTCCTATGGCCATAGCACTGGGTGAGTACAATGAATAGAGGGGTTAAACATAAATGAAAAGCAAGTTATACAGTAGAGAAAAATACTTGATGAAAAGAATAATACATAAGGTTTACAATTCTTTTAGGTACTTATGTACCAGGTTTTATTTAACATACTTTAAAAAATTATTTTATGTGTAGATTATAAAAATGTTTGTTCTGATGTTAAAACAAATGGGAAAAAATTCCAAATTACCTTGTGTAACACTTTCATATACTGTAAATTGTTAAGCATAGCAATGGCATAGCATAGTCCAAAAATCTTCTTGTAGTTCTTGCCGTATTGTTTGATATGAGTGATATTACAGGCATGACTTTCCGTCTTTCCCAAAGATTTTAACACAATGATTAACAGGGAAGGGCATCGAACAAAAGAACCGTCTTTTCTGTGGGCCAGTCGCCGACACCTCACAGATGGTGATCAATGTCTGCAGTCGTTTATTTCATAAGAGGGCTAAAATTCGCAGTACAGCATCAGTACCGAATTACTCTAGAAAGGAGAAATATACTATTACAATATTGTACTGGTTATAGTCTAAAGATTAAGTACAAAAAGCCATTATTATGAGTGATAATTTACCTGTTCATTTTATCATTATAAAGAGTTATTCCACTGATCTATCTAAAAAGCATATTTGAATGTTTGTCACTATTATTAACCCTTCAAGCGGCAAGCCCGAGATATCTCGGAAAACTTTTTGTACTGATAACGGCAAGCCCGAGTTAACTCGGGAACCAAAATGCAATCGTAAGTGTCAACCACGAGTATTCTTGCACAGTAGCTTTTCCTTCCCCTAGACCACCCGTGTCCTGTAATGGGAGGGCGTGACTGGAGCCCTTTGTGTGATGCGTCCTGATGGGAACTTATGATAAGGAACGTACAATGTGTGTATTTGCCTTCGGCGTGTTAGAAAGAGTAGCACAACATGTTTTTCTCTTTTAAGCTACAGCTTCTAACTTCTTTAGGAAAAAAAAGGTTGAATTGAAAATTTGGAACCACAATCTTGCGCTTCAAAATGATGTTTAAAAAACTACGATTAAAATTTACGAAGCAAACAAGAAAACATAAAGTAACGAAGTAACAAGAAGTCAGAGATATAGGTGGTATTTTTGCTGCATTCAAAACCACGTGAAATTCTTTTTAAACTACGCACAATTGTTCAATTTAATATATCAGTACGTATTGAACACTTGATGAAGTGCGATATTTGGCAGAGTTCGAATAGGTTTGGTGAAGTGGGCGACCTGTGAGCATCGATGCGATAAATAATTTGAAAACGGTACTTTGGTATTTTCTCTCAAATAATAATTATCATTACATAACCAACCCTTTCCAAATCATGATAAATCAAATTTGTTTTGCAAACAAAAAGAAATTATGGGTTAAGACCTTTCGTCGTATGAATGCAACTAGCACAAATCAAAGTTTTGTTTTTTAAAGGGTAATGTTTGTACTTGTATTTTTCTCCTGTAGAGCACCGCGTAAATATTCCACTATCAAATGGGATAATTTATTTAGTCGTAATATACCTAGAACAGGGGTCGGCAACCTATTGAAACGGAAGAGCCAAAAGTTGCAATTTACAAAATTTCCCAGTTTTTAAAGAGCCACTAAACATTTTCGTTTCAATATTATAGTATTTGCTTATATATATTTGATTTTTGATTTACAATAAACGGCTTTAAATACGGAATAATATTTATTCATTAAAAACACAAATATAGATAGTTACATCAATGGGAACATTGGCTTTGCATGCCTTTTGAAAGTTTGATTAAATCTGGCTTATAACTTGTTGTTTTAAGTTTCAAGCACGACTCTAGATTTTTATTTGTTAGTTGACTTCTTACTTTACTTTTTATTATATTCATGCACGAGAACGCTTGCTCGCACGAATATGTCGACTCGAAGAACGTCAGCACTCCCTATGCCAACTCTTCATCTCACTGTAGTATTCTGGAAGACTATTCCATGCGCCGAATATGAGGGCCTCAACTCGCGTAATTTCTTTTAGAGCTGTCCACCTGTTCTGCGGGATGTGCATACATTTCTGGACCTCCAACTCTTCCAACTTGCTTTTGAGTTCTGTGAACTTGCCACTCCACAAGTCTTTGGTTTTCAAATCTAGCAATTGCATTTGAAGCGATCCAGCATCAATTCCAAATGACAATGTTGATCTCATTTGTATTTGTGTTGAGAGGATTTACTATGAACGCGAGAGTAGTTTTGTTTGTTTTGAATTGCTCGAATCTCTCAGTGAATCCATCCTTCATATTTTTTAAAGCTATACTGAAGTAATTCGTGTTAATAGTTCTTTAAAGTTCAATAGTTGCATTGGTATCGCGACATTGCTTAAGTTTTTAAAATGAAGTAATTTACCGCTCTCCATGTCTTCAACAAAAGTAATTTTTTTTCGAAACAAACTACTTCTTCAAGCAAGGAGTAGTCTGGGTTGTCCTTTCCTTGCAGTTTTAGATTTAGTTCATTTAGTTTTATTGTGGTATCTACCATGAAGTTGAATGTTTGCAGCCATTTGTCTTCTTCCAGTTCGGGATGGTCAATGCTTTTTTCATTGAAGAATATTTTTATTTTACTCAAGCACAAAGCAAAACGTTGCAATACGATACCTCTGGACAGCCATCGCACTTTATTGTGCAGAAGTAGGTCAGAAAACTGGCTATCTATTACTTCAAGGAACTCTTTAATTTGGCGATGGTAGAGTGCTTTTGACAAGATGCTGTTAATAATCTTAATTACCAAGTTCATGACCTCAACTATTTCTGCCGGAAATGTTTAGGCACAAAGCGCTTCTTGATGAATTATACAGTGAAACGTTATAATTTTGTGTTTATTTTTTTCTGAAGAATTGATGTTACCCCTCTATGTATACCTGTCATACTTCTGGCTACAACAGTTGCTATAGAAGCGATTTTATTTATATCATTTCCATTGTCTTCCAGGCATTTTTGCACAGCTTTTGCTAGATATTCTCCACTAGTTTGCCCTGAGAGCGTTAGCAATCCTAGCAGTTCTTCTTTTGGATCTTGGGACTACATATACCTGACGAAAAGGGTAACTTGTGCCGTGTCTTTTATGTCGCAAGACTCATCTATATCAAGTGATAAGGCAGAAGCCAGTTGAATGTCTTCCACTTGCATATGTGTTACATTTGAAGACATTTTAGCAGTTCTATCTTGTACTGTTTTAGCAGATAATGGCAAATCTTTGATTTTTTTCATGATTTCTGCTTTGTTTTTAAAATTACGAAACAGTTCTTCAGATGCACGTATAAAACAATCTTTGACGTACTCACCATCTGAGATCTCATCATCTAGACGTCTTGTCTAGACTCTAGGCGGTAGCTGTTTGGGTGAGACGGAAATGGAATGCAATTGGCTGAAAGATAAACATGGCCACGGAGTCTCATCTCTAAGAACAAAACAATAGTTCAAATTTATCTCATTCCGGTCATGTTAAACGTGGATATTTGTAATTTACGATTATGAAAGTAGAAGGTATTGAGAAATTAGGTACTTAAAAATATGTTTTCTTATTTTTTAAGGGTTTTGATGATAAATTATTAATTTTTTCGTATGGAACTGGAGAGCCGCAACTTTACATCAAAAGAGCCGCATGCGGCTCGCGAGCCGCAGGTTGCCGACCCCTGACCTAGAACATCAATATACGGATCTTTTACCTTTTGAAGGCGATGAGACATCCCACCGACCTAAAATTGTAACCATTTACCAGTCTTGCACTGAATACATTTAGAAACTACTCTTAATTTATTGTTAAGAAACAAAATGCTCTATTAACTTACATTCTTGAATATCTTTAAAGGAAATTTAATCAAGTATTTAATCAGTGTCATACTGGAACTGGCGTCAGTGAGGGATCAAACCCAAATCAGAAAGATCCTAGGACAATACCACGTGATTTTGAATCATGGTCAGATGACAGGTTCTCTCTTGTGTTGACACATCACGCTAATGCGAGGACATATGAGGCCAAGACAGATTTAACGTGCACCGGCCCCTTTATACACGACAGTGTTTAGTTAGATTCAAACTCGTAACCCTCCGGTTGCGAATCTGTAACTCTTCTAACCGGGCTACCGAGGAACACCATGTAAGTGTAGTTAATAATAAATTCGGTTGATGAGTTATTGTTATATTGGTGAATGATATTTATAATCCAATAAATGAATCGGAGTGATTGAACCAAAAAGTTAGCTCTTTAGTTCTTTAAAATTCTTTAACTCTACCATATTGTTAGCATGCCAGGCTAAATTTGTTTTTATCTGAATTTCCAAATCATCATAATTGTATAGCTTTTCTTATTTCATCTGTTAAACGATTAATTTAATTTTAAGAAAGAAATAAAATATATTTAATACACAACATAATATATAAAGGGGATACATAAATATAACATTAACTGACCCAACGTATTTGTCTTATTTTAAGAATAAAACGGGTCAATTTGATAACAAATAGAAGAATCATTCGTGTAGAAGTCAACCTTTTCGCTGATGTTTTGTAAATACAACATTTAGACATAGATCTAAAATATTTACCCTTAATATCCAATCCTCAGTTGAATTAAAAAATGCCGAATATCCTAGTCACTGTTTACTGTACTATGCTAAGTTTCATAAAAATATGTTTGCACATTTGGTCTCACAAACATTTATGAACCGTGTAACTATTAATTTTGGTATAAAATCATTTTCAATCAGTCCATTTCAATGAAAATTGAATTGGACATATATACTCCTTTTCAATATTCTTACTACATAGAAGATGTACCCTACAATTTAGATTATTGAAATATGTAACTTGGAAAATAATAAACTGTTAATCTTTTGTATCTGATCAATATTTGTTTATGGTAACTGGAAGGATATAATAGTTAATTTCGTTATTATGGCGAATCTTCTCTCAGACATTATTTGTCCCAAGTATGGCGTACACAATATTGGTTTTTGTGTCCAATACCATTTTTGCAGTGGCTTATGAATGATACCCTGCAAAATGATTATTGCAAAAAGGACACAGATTTCGCTCGTACTTCCACTTCTGAGCCCACTTCCTTCCCTTGAGCTGGGTGTCAAATCGTTTTTTTCAATAAAATCTCCTGCAAAACGATTTGTTTCGCTAGCTATATAACTGACGATGTCGTCGTCGAAAAATGTTCCAAATAATTCTAATGGTGAATAATTATTCAGGGGTTCTTTAATTCCTAGATCTCCAGTGAATGGAAACCTCGGAGGAGAAGGTCCAAGATTCTCAGGGAGGGTCCAATCTACACCAGTCTCTTGCATCATCCAATGACCCATCAAAATCACTTTCAGAAGTGTCTGAATACGAGGAATCTGAATCTGAATACTCTTCAGAATTCATTTGGAAGTAGTTAGCAGACGAAATTAAAATTTAAAAACTTTGGTCTTGTCCTAGAATTATCAAATATGAGTACAAAGATTCAGCCTATAAAAGTTGAATTTTTAAAGAAAATTTAGTCTTGAAAAATACTTTTTTTGCTATTCTATCTACCTAGCTTCCTAACTAGCAATCTAGGTACTCCACAGGGTTGCTCGATAGATTTATAACAGCTTTTTTTTTTTTTAAAAAAATATGTGAACAACAGTTCGGATGCATGCACTTTAGACAATCGATTCACAAACTAACGTCTCAAATAGCAACTCCATGGTATATAGCGCCTCGATATGTCCCTAGGCTTTTCGCTCTTTTCAGCTTGTTCCCGCTTCTCAGAAGGGCAGATTTCTCCTACAGAAATTGGACGTAGGGGTCATGAATGACATTTTTGACCGACCACCTACCGAGCCTAAAACATACCGTCCAGAGTAGTATTTTGAAAATAAAAAAGAAAAATGCTGTTTCTATAGTCAGAGAGACAACCATCAATTCCTTCTATAGTAAGATTACTGTCGGCCTTTTTCCAATGATAAAAGAAGGTACAACACGTTCCCTTCTGCATACTCAGATGTTATCAGTTAACAAAAAGGACTACATTGGGGGTCATTATGATCGTTCAAGAAAAGGACATGTGTGACACTATCAGAGTAATTTTGTGTGAAGTTTTCAAGAGCTTCCCGCTTTGAATAGGGAGTAAGAAATATTTCCCACAAAGCGAGAGAAAATAGTTTAAATTCCTCTTCTTTTATTTTGTCAAACAGTCATAATGACTTAGTTTAAACGATCGATGTTGCTTTAGGTTTAAGAAATTCAAATACCGGCGCAGTAAAAGTGTTTCTGATAAACGCAGATAAAAGGCAGCCTTTTCGTTACTTCATATTGTATCACTCTTAAACCGGCTATCTTTTTGCACCAAAAGAACTGAGAACGACTAAAATCTTCGAAATGAAACTATGCGAGGGTTTTCTTATTCATTAACTTTTAGGTAGAAAATAGTACTATGCTAGTATTTTACTACAGATCTGTTATTCTGTCAATCGTACAACATATAAGAATCTTGAATTTTGCTGGCAGTAATAATTGAACCTTATAATTCGTAGCTAATACTAGTACAGGGTGGATGAAAAGTGCATGACACATTTCGACAGTTAATATAAAATCCACCATTCAAATTGCCATAGAAGTTTTCGGTTTTCACTAAATTGCTTTACATGGCATCACGTTATTTTTTGCATAAGAAATATTTCAATTGTTTGAAAAATTAAAGACACAAAACACGCAAGTAAACAACACTGTTCCACAATACAAGTTAGCAAATACGTGGATTGAAATTGAGTATCGGTTTAATATCGCTCGGGCCACAAAGGGTGCTCACATTAAAATATGGTAGTATATAGTAACCAAAATGCTCTAATAAATTATAATATGTATTATAAATATTTGTGCACAATTTTTATAATGTTTTCCGGTAAATTTCTTTTCTGATAAATTTGCGTTTGTTCATAGATGTTAGTGTGAGTTGTTTTATAGTTCATACAGCCAACCAAACGGTTTAGTGGTTAAGGTGTTAGCCTCTAAATCGGAAGGTTCCTGGTTCGAATCTGGGTCCGTGCATGGATGTTTGTAAGCGTATGTTGTAGAGGCGGTTGGTGCACCTTAAATCTGTCGTGGCCGAAAGTCCTCACGTTGGGTTGGTGTGGAAGTTTGGAGAGTGGAGTGCCAGCTCAGGTGTTGCTTCGTCATCTGACCGTGGTTCAAAAGTACGAGGTGTCCTCGGATCTTTGCCTTAAGCGATTGATCCCGGACCGTCATCAAGAGCCCATTGTGTTGCTCTAGTTCGACGTTAATTAAAAAAATTGCTGTTACCCAAATTTAGGTTTTATTATAAAAAAACTATTTTAGGCTACATCAAACTATTATTGCTACCAATTTTATAAAATTATTTCAGAGGTTTATCATTAAATTTGTATTAAAAATAATCATTCGAAATACTGATCAAGATTCCAAACGTCCCATACTTCCGTTCTTTAAAAAGTTATTGGTATCAGTAACTCAGACGCAGTTTACCATATGTGAACTGTTTTATGTATACTCAATTCTTCACTGAAAGGTGAATACTCAAAACGTGAAATCTTTGAATAATATTCCCTATTGAATATTTTAACCTACGTTACATTATTGAAGCTAGTTTTGAACATTTTTGTTTTTATTTCTGCATTGTGTTAAGTTTTACACGTCTAACTCAACTGTGATAAATAATGTAATTGCTTTATTTATATAAATCAATGCTGTAAATCTGTGGTAAACTTGTGCGAACGAAAATTAATGCTGGAATTTAACTTTTTTACAATTTGAAGAAAAACTACTTATTAGAAAAAATATATATAAAATAAATATTTCAAAGTTCCCCATTTTATGCAGTAAATATTTGGTTTCTTAAACGCGTGTAAGAAGTATCTTGTATCTTGACGCAATGTTTGAAACTCTCTCCAGTAATACCATTCAAAAGAATCGTCTCACCCTTCGGAACCTTAGAGTAGGAATAGTAGCTACTCAATGTTCGGAACCGGGTCGAAGCCCGTGGCGTTCCGATCTATCACTGTCATCGGTCTTTTTTGAAGATCCAGTTTAAATGGGCTACTGATCAGACCCATTGACAAAACGAGGGGAAAGCATTCCCTTTGTCCAAACCCTGACGCTTTTAAAGGGAACTCGTTTTCTAGGGGTGACGCTTTCGTCAACTCAACAGAGATTTGCCATGCCGCCAAGAGGGTTAAAAGATTCTTAAAAAATCTGCATTATGTATTAGAATAGTAAGTTTGTAAGGTTTGAAATATTAGCAACTTTTTCCAATGTTTTTATATTTCTGAAAAATTGTTTCTTGCTAATTCTCCAGGTTTCATCGCCCGTGAAAGAATGGTATAATCAAATTGGAAATTTCTAAAGAAAAATCCTGCACAGCATAGGGTAAAAGACTGTTACAGATGAATATAAAAATCGTTACAAATTAAAATTTGATAATAAAAAAACGTGTGATCATCACAAACTCACCCCTTCATAAAAATATTTGCTACTGCTGTATATATATGTATATTCACAGCGCAATTGTGATAGTTACAAAGTTTTGTGCCAATCTCAGTTATTTAAAATAATGCTATTCGGAAATGCACACTGCCAGAGAAATACCAATACTCCTTTGCACCTGCACATCCGAATTCGCATTAATCAATTACCTTTTTACACAAAACAGTATGCTTCTTTACAACACAGAAAAGAAATAGATAAAATTATATTTTCTTTAAGTTATGTTTTAACAGACTAAATTATCAATGAATTTATATGTATATATATATATTTTGCTTATCAATAGATAAAAGAAGGTTTTGAATGAATTTCGTTTACAGTTATGTATGTGTTCCAGTATTTTAAATTGTCTGTTGCTTTTATATCTGCTTGATTATATTTTCTTAGTTATGAATAATATTCAATTTCTGGTTAATACTTTTTAGTATTTGTGTGTAGTATGAATATTTATAATGTTCAAAAGATAATAGATTTTAATGAGCACTGTCATTTTATTTATTTCATCTAGTCTAGATGGTTTAATTTATGTGTATATATATATATATATATATATATATATATATATATATATATATATATATATATTTACAACTTTGTACTTTAGCTGCCAAATTCGTTTTGTGGTATACATTTTGATTAAATGTTTAGAAAGTGTTTGCAAACTCTAGTTTTTAAATTTATAGTTGTTCAAAATTCAACTTCATTTATCTGCGGAAAGATATTATTTGTAGTCCGGATTATAGACACAAATATTCAGTTCAACTTTTCGAGTATTTGTTTAAAACATCATAATGTGTACATTTAAAATAGTTCTGATGCTAAAGTGACTTTAATTCATTTCACTCTAATTTAATACAGTATTTATTTGTTAGAAATATATATTTTATATTATAAAATTATATATATATATATATATATTTTTTTTTTTTGAAGTTTTGTTTGCCTATTTCTAAGGAACACCAATCTTTTCAAAATACCACTATTTACAGTGCTTATTCTAGGGATGAAATAATTTTCAGACCTAGCAGTAATATGAATTCTGTGAAGTTCAAATTTAAGAATATAACTATTAAAAATATTACTGCATAAATTATAGAAACTATGAATTTCATTAGTGTTTGATTATTGATTAAAATATGAACGGTTTGGCATTTGCTCAATTATTTGTTTAAAAAAAATTCATTCTTCGATCATGTTAAACGTTTTGAAGAAGTAAATGTAGTCTTAAAATTTATATATTTCTATTCAGAATTTTTCTTTTCAACTGTGGTTAAATGAGATTTTTACATAGCATATAATACTATAGGTATAAATATGTAACTTCAGATCTGATTCAAAAATCATTTTTCAAAGTTTTGAGAATGCATAAATTATTACATAACGTATTCAAGCATTCTGTAATATATTATCCCATTTTCAATGCACAAGCGTGCAAGACAATATTTTTGAAAATGTAGTTCTACAAAGGTTTTGAATTTACAAACTAAGTTCAGTTTTAAAATAAAAGTTTTTTTTTTTTTTTTTTTTTTTAAGATTAAGTAGCTTGTGTAGTTAGTTAATAGAGTAACATTTCGTCCATTTTCCCAATGCCTATTGCATGGTTAATATATGTTTGCTTGCTATGGCAGCTGGTAATGTTTCAGCAGTTTTTCCTTTTGTAGCAGCTTGTTTTCAAATTTTAATGAACTGAAACTAAAATTGTCTTATTTTTCTTGCACAGAAGGAAATCGCTGAACAATTATATACTTTACTATTTTAACTGTATGCTAATGCAATATAATCCGGACTAAAAAAATTGTCTCTTGTAAATTGTTGAAAATGTATTATTTTTACAAATTATGTACCAATTAAGATGCACATTTTTTGGATAAAATATGTCTACTGCAACATATGAAAAGTAATGAGATGTTTAGTTTTTTTTTCTTTAAAAGAGTATTTGAAACTAATTCAAATGTGTGCCACAAATTATTGTTTTTTCTGTGATATGCCATATTTTAGCATTTTTTCCTCTTTTAAATCACAAATCTGTTTTGTTTATATTTTGCTTGGAATTTTCTCTAGTCACTTAAAAAATGTTGTTTTACTTGGTACATAAATAAAAATTTATTTCATATGGATATATCAGACTGTTCTAATTAATTTTTGTTTGAAATGTAATAAATGTAGAATTTAAATATTACATTTGTTTTCAATATGTAACACTCCTACCCGATAGATTTTGAGAATACCTCTTTTATTTAACATCTGCATTCATTAGGATGTCTAGCATGTTTCCATTGATAAAAACGCATTCCGAATTATTTTAAATCATCTCAGGGAAACACTCAGGAAAGTAAAAATTATTAACACACATTTGCAAAAAATATTATGTTTTCATGCTAACAGTTTGGTAGAAATTACGATTTTATTTATTTGTTTTGAGGTTAAACTTACAGAACTTTACAGAAACTATAAACCTCTCGATTTTTTAATATTTGTTGAAGTTATTGATGAAAATTCACTTTACGTGGAAAAAATGAGATCTATTTAATTTTATTAAAACATTTGCTGACGAATATGAAGTAATATAATTTTTGTTATTTTGCCTCAATATGTGCTGTGAATGAGTTTTTAGAAATTTGTTTAACCATAATGGTGATGGGCTTTTTAGATTCCAGAAAAATAAGTATTCTAGTATTTCACATATATTTAATTTTTTGATAGTTTAACACCTAATACAATACAGTTTTTGATTAAAGTTTGTGGACAGTATAAGAATGGATCTGCATTTGTTATAAATTTTACTTTTGATTTAAGATTTGACCTTCCCTAATTTTGATAAAGTGCCTAGTAGAAATTGCTCCATTTCCCCTAAAATTCTGTAAAATAACAGATATAATTTTGAAAAAATATAGGTTTTCTTTGCTTAGAAAATTGATTTAAGGAACTTTTTTACAGGTTTACTTGTTGGGCGTGTGGGGAGGTTATAAAAAAGCAGAGCTTATATCTATGTCTTGTATTCTGAAGAATAAGTTTGGTCAAGTTACATACAGGACCACCTATTATCCAATTTTAGCATTCTGAGTCTGAAATAGTGCCTCTAGATTATTATTTAACAACTGTTCCTATAAGCTAACTAGCGTATTTTCTTCTCAAGATTTTTTCAATGTTTATGAAGTTTAAGAATGTGGACCACTCTCATAGTAATAATTACATTATTGAATCTACTTGTACTTGCAACTCTTAGATTTTTCAGTTTTAAAACACAGTGGAAATTTAAAGCAGTAAATATTTCATAAAGTTGTACATTCCTTGAATATGTTGGTACTGCTTGATTTTAAGAAAAATACATAGCATTACACTAATGTACAACTTCAGCTTTATAATTATATGTGTATATTATTTAATTGTCATTTGGAGAAAGCATTACAAAAAGGAGCACCTAGAAATGATAATGCTCATTAAACAAAGTTACTCATACTATAAATGTTTTCCCCAGTAGTTAAAAAATTATACAACTATGTTAGATATAGAATAGTGTTTAGTTTGTTTCTTATAAAATTCAGTCCAACATGCTTTTTTAACTGGAAAAATAACTTACAGACCAGATTCTTCGCACATTTCAAAAGTGACATTTTTGTTTTTACAACTTGCTATTCAGTGCTTTTATGTTTCAAAAATGGAGAAATGTTACATATTTAAAAAAAATGTTATATTTAATTTTTTTTTTAATTTGAAAGATAGTTTTCACAGAATGAATGTGGCATTTGACATTAGATTATCAGTTTGTGTAAAACTTATTTCATAGGTGAAGTGAACAGATATTAATTAATAGAAAATTCTCCTATCTTTTTTATGCGCTTTTCTACAAATGTATGTGAACTTTTGATATTGTGATTCATGATAATTTTGTAGTACTATTTTATTTTCACTGATCTTTTGATTATTTTAACGAATCTATGCAAACTATATTTTAAGGTCTTATATGTATGTGAATTCTTGTGCTATGGACAAAACACTGTAGAAATGCAGGATACTTGATCCTGTTGCAATATTTTCTTATTCACATGCAATAATCTGTGCTGTTATATGGTTGACATAGCAATTAGACTATTATTTAAAATTGACTGGCAAATTAAATTATTTTGTGTTTTATTGTCAACTTATTTTACACTGTTTACATGATTAAGATCTGCAATTTTTCATCAGCGAATCGCATTGTACATATGAAGGTGCTACTGATCCCCCTCAAAAATACTAATTTGAAAAACTTATTCAAGGAGTTTATATAACTATCTGGTATGTAGATACTTAATTGTTTCATATCATAACACTATGCAATGTTTCTGATGTTCTCTTTGTATCTACCATTGTTGTTGAAGGAGTGTCACCATCATTTTTCGAATGAAGTGATACTTCCTTATTATTTTCTAGTCTTAGACATTAATTGAAGTGAAAATTTCAGTATTGATATAATATATACTTTTAGTTTCTATTTTGTAGAATCTGCAGCTAGTCGTAGTTCCAGTTTCATTGATTTTCCTGTTTTGTTAAAAAAGTGGGACAACAAGTGCAATTATTTTTATTGAAAAAGTATGAATTTTTAAATATTAGTTATATTATGTATTACATAAATGATTAATTTTGATTATTTTAAATATATATTTTTTAATAAAAATTGTCATTTTTAATTATATTTTAATTGTTCTTATCTTCCTTGTATCAAAATTTTTCTTAATGTTAATTTTAGTTCATTTCATTTGTATCATTTCAGCAATTTCTGTTGAATATTTGAGAATAAAAAGAGTAAATAATGTATGCTATTCCACTTCCTATTTCCAAGCATTCTTTTAAATCATCTCATTAGAAAATGTATATCTTCAGTTTTTTATCTTTAAAAAATATGAAATTGTGTACTTAGAAAAATTTTACAACTTCTGTTACATGCTTGCCTGCCATCACTTTTTTCCCCTGCCCAATCAGCTAAGTGTATCAATTAATCAATTGTTGGGTTCCTTTTAATAAGTCATTAGTTCTGTAATTTGATATTTAAGATGCAAGTAGTATTTCTATGTAAAATGAGCAGAATTACAGCACATTTTCAAATCAAAGTTAAACTATTTGCTATTGAATAAAGTAAGATATGTTGCAAAGAGTTAACTATTTTAACATCAAGAGTTGGAAATCAAGTATTTATAAATTAGATTGGTACTTTTTTGGGAAAATCCAAAAAATCAGGTGCTTTGCCACAAAATAATTGTCATGCAGACTATAAAAACAATGTATTAATTATTATTGACCCTTAAAAATAGTTCCCCTGTGTTTATATTTTTTTAAATAACATGTTTTCATAATCTATTTTGATGCCTTGCTTATAAATATCCTACAGAAATTCTATGCCTTTGCAGTAAATATAATGCAACTGTTAAAAATGGTATTGATTCAACTATTTGATAGAAAACCTGATTCTGTTATGTATTTCTGCAATACTCAGTTATGAATGGAAGCATTCTCTTTCAACTGGCATTGTTTTTAAAGCTGACTGAGGAGCGATTAAAAACACTGCCCCATTTAAATATTGGCTTTAAATTATCCCCAAAGCCAGAAATATATGTTGTGGTATGATCACACTGCTAATTCACAAAAAGACTATCAAATTATGTTTCTTGTAGCAATTATACCTACTGTTTCTCATTGTCAAACAGGCTTGTGTCCTGTTGCAGGTATAAATGTTCTCAATAATCCCATTCTCTTTAACTACAAAATAATTTTTCTAACAAAATCAATTGACATTCCTCAATTTCTTACAGTATCGAATTTCATGAAGTGACAATATGGAATCTAGTAGGGCAAAGCATATTTTAAAGTTACTGCTAATAGATATTCTTTTGAGGCTAAACTCTCTAGCTTAAAATCTAAAAAAAAGTGAATGGGCTGTGTACTAGCGTAAAACTTGTTTTCATGGAAATTTGTTGCTTGCTATCTCCATATATTCCATTATCAGTGAATTTTGGAACTAAAAATTTGGTTTTAGAAATTATTTATCCATAACTTAGTACATAGGTTGTTTGGTGCAGTTCTAGTACCTTGATAAAACTACAAAAGTAGGGTTTGCTCTGAGTTAAGCAACTTTTATACCCCCAATGTACATATAGATTGCTTTGTCAAAACTTATTCATCTCAGCATCTACTTTATACATTTCTGTTATCTCAATTTTAAAAAGGCGGATGGGTGACGGGTTCCTTTATATTATCCCCAATACTAATGTAAAGGAGCCCAGTAAGTTCAGACGCTCTTAGGAGTTATCACCACTGCAAATGCTTAATTTTAAAAGTAAAATTGTTTAAGTTTGTACTTATATTTCTACATAAATTTGGCCATTTCAGGAATTTAAAATGTGTTTCACCATAATTAAATTTAAAGATATTGGATTTAAAATATGTTTCTAATTCATAACATTGAGTTTCAATATGCTGGTAATCTTCAGTGAATATCAAACTTTAGATCCGTACGTGTACCAAAATATGTTTACAAAAGTAAAGTTTTAGTGTAGGAGTATTACACTGGATGGATTATGAATTATATCGCAACTGAACCATTAAACTTTTCTATGCAATTCTATATCATGTGAAATTTTATTAGTATTATACTATGCAAAATGTCTATGTATACCAGTTTCCCATATTTGTTTATTGTTCCTTGATTTATGTTTGAATGTGATTATATTATGAAACTTTGCTACAAAAGAGTTAAGATTTATATGTATCAGTATGAAAATAAGGAAGTTGTGACAATTTTGTAACATGTTTAGTTGAATATTTATTTTTATCAAAAAGTAAAGGATGAAATTCTCATTACTTAAAATACATTTTTTAAGTAATGAGCAAAATTTTAAATTTATAACAAAATTTAGCAGATAGACCATCACCATCAAAATATTTAATGTGTGTCAATCATAACGAATAAATGCTGATTTACTATCAAAATAGGATTCAAAATTTATATTTGTATTCCCTTTGAAAATTCAATTTGGTATCTACTAATTATTTAAATTTTGTATCAAAACTTTTATCATCTTGCTTTGGATCTAGAAGGATTTATTTTGAAATGTTTTATTGTAAAATTTGATCTGTTATACTAGAGATGAGGCATCTTGGGTTTGTTAATATCTGAAAAAATATTAAAGAATTTTTCTTTTAAAAGTTGTGTATGCATAGAAATGTGTTCTTTTCTGGGTGTTGTGTGTGCATTTACAATTAGCTAGTTTCTAAAGTTTATTAAAGCTGCAGAACATTTTACTTTCGGAATTTGATTACGTTATTGAGTTACATGGTATATTTTCACTAAAGGTTTCGTTTTTATTAAAACATTCATTAATATAGTATAAAATGTATACATTTTTATCTGGGGAAGTGTATAATAATTGAACATATTACTTTCCTAACCATTGAAGAAATATAGTTTAACTAATTTTACTATCTTAATTCTACTTAGTTATGGACCTAAAGTGTTAAGTCTTGAATTTCTGTCAATATTCAAAATTGTCTTTAAAATGTGCTTCACAAATTAATTTCGTTCACAAACAACTAATTATAATTGAATATTTTATCAATTTAATTATCCATTTGTATTTAAATGATGGGAAAATAAAGTTAATAAGGGAGTCATGATTTGTTTACCTAAAATTGCACACATGTAGTTATTTAGTGTAAATAAAATGGTAATACTAAGAAGGCGCATCTCATTTCTAAACTACACACATTAGAATAAAATAGAAATATATCTCACCTAGATGATTGTCTCAAAATTTTATACTGTTATAGGAAAATTTTAGGTTTTTGTCTGCTAGTGGAAAATGACATTTGTATTTTTGTTATAGTGAATGTTTTACTACTTTTTTTACTCGTCATTTGTATTATATGCTTCCAAATTAGCCTAATTGTACACTTTAAGTTAATGAAATTATTTTTACCTAGCTTACAATAATTTATGAGGTATGCTTATTTTTTATGCCCAAAATTATTTCACGTTTCTTCAGGCTGAAGCATTTTTTGAAATAATGCTGATTAATGTATATGATGATGTATATGCAAGTTTAGATAGAAAGACATGAATTCCTCTATATTTTTATGTGTTTGTAAGTTTTATTGATCTATATTATAGATTGCTTTTTAGCATTAATACGGCGAATGTGTGTCTGACTACCTTTTAAGTCTGAAATGATATCAGAATGTATTAAAGCAAGGGTCACACAATCAAGAAGTTGTGGATAAAGTTCCCACATATGACTAGGATAATAGAAGACTGTAAATAAAATTTTATTGTACTCCTCTTTTATACAATGCAAATACTAGATTTGCTAAATCATGGTTTTCATTTTATTTCTTTTCTATTTTTAATTAAAAAATTCTTTTTTGAATTACTTGTGTTTGTCTTTTTTTATGAATTTGGGTCTGAAGTAGTAGTTCTCAACCAGATAAACTTTTATGTGACGCAATTGACTTGGTCCCAAAAAAATTACTCATAAATACCTTTCCAATTACCTTTACAGTTCCAACATTAGATTAATATACTTATTATTAATTATAATGCCATAATCAAAGATGTATATGGTTTGCATGCAGAGACAAATGTAATATTACATTTACACCAAAAATAAAACGAAATCCCTTGTCTCTTATTCCTACTAAAATTTTAATATCTTAACTACTCACTTTTTGAAAATTCACGGCACTTGTGTATTAAAACAAATACTGCAATGCAAAAAAACAGTATTCCGTCTACTATTATAAAAGGAAATGTAAGTGAGGCGTCCAGACGAATCTATAGCACTTACAGCCATGAAATTCGGCAAAAAAGATAATCATAAAGGTGATAAGGCACCTCAAAGCCCGTATTTTAATTTAAAACATTTTTTAATTAATTCATTAGCTTCCAACTGGTTCTTATATCCCCGAGCGGATCTTTTCCAAGCATTTCACTGCCACGGTGCATGATGGTTGTCCAATGACGTCAGTGCTCCAATATTGTTTCTTGCTCTTTCAACATGCCTTCTGTATTTAGTGTTGATTAGAGTGCCTATATAATAAGAGTGGCGACAAGGGACCAAATTTGGCACAATGCGCGGCAGCCATTTTTCTACCAGAATCGTCTCAAAGAAGGTTGCTGGGCGAATTAATATATCATTTCAAGGAGAACAAAAAGCATATGATTGTTATAATATGGATACATTCGGTATAAATGAATCATATAAACGCTAAATTACATGCGTATTTGATGAGATTGATTATACAACGCGCTAACTTAGATTGCGGAAAACGCCACGTTGTTCAAAAAAAGCTATTTACTTAAAAAGTCTTCAAATTTATACTGACAAAACACTAAAATAATAATAAATAAACATTCTAGAACACGAAATGGAACATGAATAAGCTATGTTTTCTTTTTTTATTTAATATACACACGTTTTTCTCGAACACACAAAAAGTTCCCATGTTAAGTCTACGGGAGATAGGAAAATACCGCCTCGTGCGGTAGAAAAAGTCTCTAAGCCAATCAGAAAGTGTGTCCCGTATGTCGCCACTCTTATTTTATAGGCACTCTAGTATTGACTAGCCACTGCGTGGCCAGCACTTGCCCGTGACAGTTCTTTTCGCGGGGGCATTCCTTCTTTAGGTTTGTAGGGGCTTCACAACCCCGGGGTACATGAGTGATCTTTCCTTTTCCGTCTCTCCTACCCTTCTTCTTTTTTCTTTTCCTCCCTCCCTCGTTATGGTTGCATCTTCGAGGTTAGGGCTCCCCTTGAGAAGCTTTTCGCCACTCTGTTGCTTTCAGCTCCTCTTGGGGGATTATATCACCCACGTTTTTGCCGTGCGTGGAGACCTGTGTCTTCAGAAAAGGTGATTGAGAGGCAACATAACGCCCCAATACATTACTTCGGCTCCTGCTTCGAATAAACGAGAAATGTACTTTGGTCCCATTACATTAATCGGCTGGTGGGTATATCCTGCTAGGACTAAGGACCTGCTCACCAACTAGCTCCTTAGGGCAGTCAGAGGCGACTTGGGTCGGTATTGTCCCTGGTTAGCACTGGTACAGGAACCTGTACCCCCTCGTTAGACTCCATGATGGGTCATGCCACCGGGGACTTCTTCTGAATGGAAACAATCCCCTCCGTACCGAGTTATTGAAAACCCACAGCGGATTAGCAGGGAAGGTCTCTAATGAAAAACGAAAGAAGACCCGGGCATGTGGGAGGAGTGCTAGGTGCGCCAGGTTATCCGGGACGTGGTCAGAGTCCCCCAACAGCTTGCACAGCCCCCGCCCAAAGCAAAAGGTGTCCGTCCCAGCTCAAAGTTTTCATTCAACACGAGGCCACCTTGATCACACTCTGGACTCATGCTTGCCTCAAGAGAGAAGCCTTCATACTCATTGGCGTTCATCGCGGTGGCGACCCCACATCGTGAGTCGAGCTGGATTGTTCTCATCACTGAGTGGCGAGACGTCACTCACAGGAAGGAAGCTCAATACCTCCGGGGCATCTCCTCAGTAGGACAGCAGACTGTTCTCTCACCCTAATGTCCGGCCCGTGGGCAGTAGTACCGGGTCCATCATCCATGGTGATATGTAAACCTATGCCACCTACCAGATAGCTTAAATTCGTAAGCGTGCAGGTATTAGCCTAGGGTAGGTCCGTAGAGGCAAACCTCCAGCCATCCTAGTTACCAGGTGGCACCTCGGGGAGGTTCCTGCCGCTACTTGACCGGAAGGAACTCCCGAGCGAGCCTACAGCCTTTTCCTTACCGGCCCGAACCGATAACCAGCCGTCGGAAAGTAATCCGAATCACCAGGCACTTACCGGTAGCCCGTTAGCCCCAGCCAGACGCCACCGAATAACATCAACCAGCACTCGGCCCAACACCGAAAACACCCACCACCGGCCAAGCGGAGACTGAGACTGCGCCCTATAGCACCGGCCCCCCAGCCAGCACACCGCATGATCAAGTGACCTCACGGTTCAAGCGGCGGGTGTCTGCCGATACCAATTCCGGACCACAACTAGACACAGGAGCCTGAGCACCTGGCCGACTTTCGGCGTCCCCAGCCAACGCCTTAGCGATCTGTGGTTAGAGCGGTTCAGCCACTCTGCCGCCGGGGACAGAACATTTACTGGAAATATGGAAAATCAAAAAACAACTTTTCCTTCAGTGGAGCACCATCCAAAGTAGTAATAATAATGAAAACAATATATCGGAACCAAAGTTTTTTATAAATAAAAGTAACGAGGGAAATCTTAAAAATATATCGTCTATTTTACTTCATAAAACTATATTTAAAATGGTTGGAGTGACAAAGAACACTAGCAGGAGATGTACTCGTAGAAGTTTCAAATAGAACACATGCTTTAAACATCACAAAAATTAAATTCGTCGGTCCAATAGAAGTCACTGTTACACCCCACGAAACTTTGAATTAATCTAGAGGCGTAATTTCTGATGAATCTGATTTAGTCCATGATACTGAACAAGACATCTTAGAATCCCTGTCCGATCAATCTGTAATTACTGTCAAAAGAATCACTATTCAAAGAAATGGTCAAAATATACCCACACAAACATATAATAATAACTTTCAATACACCAACTATTACGATGTTGGATGCATAAGGAAGAAAGATGCAAGTAGATATAAACTTAACTTTATTTATCAACGGTCATCTCCCGGTTACAGATCTTCAAGCCAAGTGCTCGCATGAACAAGAATGCTACGCCACCTATCGGTGTCGTGCACCATGAAATGACACTGAATAGGGGTGCCATCTATTTACAGAAAATAAATGTAAATTGGATAAAAATATGTTATCACTACAAGAGTATCCCTCCAGTGAATGAACTTCGTGAAGGAACGACAAATGTCAGAAGTAAATATTAAATAAACAATGATTTCTAAGAGGAAGAAAAAAAATATATTTTTCACATACACTGTTCTTAAGTTACCTCGTGCAAATTTTGAAAACAAATAATGTGGAATATAAATTTGATATATTTGATCAAAATGCAAAGAAAATAGTAATCTGAATACAAAATAATATAAAAGATAGAGAAATTATTTACTGTAATAAAACATTGATATGTTTATACCTTGCAAAATTTTAACTGTTATAGATATTGTGGCTTTTTTGGTACACCACACTATTTCCAATGGAGTGAGACTCAACGGTTTTTGTTTTATACAATTTAATTATGTCTTAAGAGAAATTTTACATCAACTACTATGTACAATGAATTTTACAACCGATAACAAACAGCACGATTGTTCCTGTTGACACAGTAAGTTTCAAACTCTCACAGTTTGTCTGGTTTTCAACGGGGTTTGATTTCCCCGTGTAATTTTGCAGAGAGCTACCTCCTTCGCCACCTTCCTCTGTGGCTTCCCTAGCTCGAGTCCCCTTTCTTTTTTCTCGGGGCAACAACCTTTTTTTCTCCGCGTCGCCTCTGTTTCCAATTCACCTCCCACTCAAGGGGTCTCAGATCCCCCTCGTGTGCGAAAAAAACGACAACCGGCGGTTCTTCACAAAGCCCCGCTGTCCGGTGGAAATCGGGGTGCACAAGAAAGTTTGCAATCGGGGTGCACTGAGTTGTTTCCACACGTGTGGCTGTCGGCTCCCTTGTGGACTACGATCTCACAACACCTCCCCCCATAAAAATCAAATTTCGGGGTCAAGGAGGAATTTGATTCTAGGGGTGAAATGAGCCATCCTAAAGTGAGATCTGAGAGGCACAACCTTCCCTCTTAATCTCACCACAATCAGAATTAACCACAATCATTAAAACCAAACAAAAAATCAGTTTAAGGACAATCCAAAACCACATAGGCTCAGTTTTGCAAACCATTCAAGTAAAGAAAAATAACATAAGTTTACAAAAAAACACACAAAACAAAAATAACTAATCTTACTCTAATTTGCTAATATTAAAAAAAAAATCTTACACTGAAATAACAAAGACAAATATAGCAAAACTAAGGTTGTTTATATACATCAAAATTTAGCCTTGGATTACTCATCCTGTCTACTTAACCCATCCGCATTTTCGTTTCGCTTACCAGCACGATGTACAATTGTAAATTGAAATTGCTGAAGACATAACGCCCATCTAGTGAGACGTGCGTTTGTACCGACCATTCTCTTTAGGAACGTCAGGGGGTTATGATCTGTCTCAATCACGAATTTTTGCCCATCTAAGTAGTGTCTCAGTTTCTTCAAACCATATACAATAGCCGCTAGTTCCCGCTCTATAGTACTGTAATTTTTCTCTGCTTTAGAGAACTTTTTGCTTAGATACAATACTGGGTGTTCTTCCCCATTCAGTCTCTGAGACAGGACAATTCCTTCTACACTAGCACTTGCATCAGTCTGCATGACAAATGCTTGACTATAGTCCGGAGCATATAGTACTGGGCTTCCCATCAAACTGGATTTCAAAGCCGAGAATGCTTTTTCACATTCCTCGGTCCAGACCACTTTTCCTCTCTTTTCCCTGCCTTTCAGGGCATTTGTCAGAGGAACCGCCATGACACTATAATCCTTGACGTATCGCGAGTAATAGCCACAAATCCCTATAAAACCTCTAATTTGGGTTTTGGTCGCAGGAGTAGGAAATTCCCGAATAGCTTGAATTTTAGCTTCGCTAGGAGACCTTTTTCCTGACCCTACCTCATAACCTAAAAACTTCACGTGATCCTGGGCGAAACGACATTTTGCAGGCTTCACGGTCAGTTTTGCCTCTCCTAGCCGTTTTAACGCGCTTCCCACATCCTGTACATGCTTTTCCCATGTTGGGGAAAAAATCGTGATGTCATCGATGTATGGGGCCACAAAACTTTCTAACCCTTCCAAAACGTGGGCCATCAATTTACAGAAATAAAATGGAGCATTTATTAGCCCAAACATAATTTTCTTCGGGAGATATGCCCCAAAAGGAATTACGAAAGCTGCGTATTTCTGTGCCTTCTCAGTGAGGGGTATCTGAAAATACCCTTTTGTCAAATCCATTATCGTTATAAAAGGAGCAGCGTTCACTTTTTCCACCACCTCCTCTATATTTGGCAAGGGAAAAAATTCAGTCCTGGTGATGGCATTCAATCGCCGATAGTCCACACAGGGTCTAGGATCTTTACCTGGGCTTTCCACTAATATCATGGGCGATGCATAGTCTGATTGCTCAATTTCTATCACCCCAAGCTCCAACAACCTTTTAATCTCCACCCTTAAAATTTATATTTGTCTAGGGGACATTCGATAGGGTTTCGCCCTAACCGGCTCCGAACTAATAAGTTCAATATTCATTTTTACTAGATATATGTTACCGGGATCCGACGAAAACACCTTCTCGTGCTCCTGTAACATTTTGGCAAAACGATCGACTTGTTCGGTATTTGCCCTCTCTTCTTAAGTACTTCCCCGGATCATTTCTTGCAAGTCAAATTGAGTGGGATTAGGTAAAGGGTACGGGATTTCGGCGTCTTGCTCAATCTCTTCCAGCCCTTCATCCATAATAAAATTTATGTAATCAGCTCGCTTGTGATATGGCTTCATCAGATTAACATGATAAATGGTTGTCTTTTCCCTTTTTTCGGGTATATCTATCAAGTAGTTGGTTTCCGAAATCCGACTCGTCACCGTGGCAGGTCCTATCCAATTTACGGCCATTTTGTTTGGTTTAGACGTAGCCAAAACCAACACTTTATCCCCTACTTTAAAAACCCTGGACACTGCGTTTTTGTCATACCAGGCCTTCCTTTTTTCCTGAGTTTCTGACATCGTCTGTACCACCAACTCCTGACATCTTTTCAGCCTATTTACCAATCCCAAAATGTAATCCACCACATTTTGATCCGACTCTTCTGGTGCTAACCAATTTTCATATACAAGTGTTTGGGGGGGTTCTCAAATTTTTCCCGTGAACTAACTCGGCGGGAATAAAACCGGTGCTTTCGTGAGTCACCGTACGTAAAGCAAATAAGGCAGCCGGCAGATTGTACTCCCAGTCTTCTCCAGTTTCCAAACACAGTACCTTTAAAACCCGTTTTACCGAAGAATGGAACCTTTCCACAGGGTTACTCAGAGGATGACACACGGAGCTATGTGTAATTTTTATACCAAATCTGGAAAAAAATTCCGTGGTCAAAACACTTGTGAAAGAGCTCCCCAAATCACTCTGAACTTCCTCAGGGAAACCCGTTCGTGAAAAAACCTTGAGCAAAGCCGTTATCACACTCGTTGACGAAATATCTTCCACCGGAATGGCATCTGGATATTTCGATGCTAGACAGATCGTCGTAATTAAATACCGGTTGTTCTTATTACTAAGCGGAAAAGGACCGACCGCGTCAATATTAATTTTAGAGAAAACTTCCGATATTATAGGTACCAATTTCAATGGGGCCTTTCGTTTATCCCCGCTTTTTCCTACCTTTTGACAAGAATCGCAGGCTCTCACGAAACTCTCGATGTCCTTATAACAATTTGGCCAAAAGTAATAGCGCAACACCCTGTCTTTGGTTTTCGTTGTACCCAAATGTCCCGAAATTTCATCATGACAAAAAGCCATAATCCTTTCCCTAAACGGAACTGGAACGCACAATTGAATTTTTTCCCCACTTCGCTTGGATACCGATCTTCGAACTAATTTTCCCGCTTTTTCTTCAAATTCTCCTTCCTCCGGGTGATTAATCCGCTCCCAGTATTTTCTTAACGATTCGCAGTTCCTTTGAGCGGTTTCAAACTGTTGTGAGGAGATTCCAGCTAGCCCCGTCTGCGATTTTCCAAACCCTCACAGATACTGCACCGCCAGGTGACAGGCCGGTCACTGTGAGAAGCGTTAAGGAATTGTGGGAAGGTTGATCCAACTTCTTGGCGACTTATCGCTCCGTCGTCGCTCTTTTAGCAAGAAGTTTCAATGGATAACAGTTAGGGCGATTTGATTTTTTTTAAACGGATTTTATCGGTTTAAACCGGTTTTTTTTTAGAAACTTAGTTTAACAATGCAATGAACATTAAATGCAAAGTAGTAATTATCTGCAATATCTGCTCAAATTGATTAGTCCAATGGATTATCTTAATTAATTAATCATTAATTGTGATTAATTAATTATATGATTAGTTCTTATTAAATAATTAATTTTACGGGGTGATTGTTTTTAGATTTTCTTTAATAAGTCAATGGGATCTTTAAATAAGCAGTAACTTTAAATGCTAATATATTTAAATTGGGGATTCATCTTTTGAAATTATAAAAAATCTATAAAATCTCTTATCTATAAAAAAAACAGGTTTTCATCAGTTTATAAAAAAACATCTGGTTTTAGTTTAATAATTTTATTCTCATTTAGTTTAAATAAGAATCCTTGTTTTAATAACTGTAATAAAAAAAACTGTTTTTTAATTAGTTAATTAAAAATCTAAGTCATCTTTTATCAGTAAAAAATTGCAAACTTTTGTGTATATTTAGTTATAGTTCGAATACTGTTTCATTTTAAAGGAAACAAACTATCTTGCAACAGATAAAAAGTTTTAACTTCAGCGTCATTTTCATTTGCCAAGGAACTTTGAAGAATAATGATATTTTCCATATGTAAAACTACGTTGAAATCTTTTGGGATTTCTTTTAATATTAATTCTATTTCTTTTAATATTAATTCATTATGCGCTCCACACGTGTAACACAATCAAGATAACACTAACAACATGAAGAATGTGCGGCGAGATTTCTTCAGCGCCAAGTCGTCCTAGTGCAACCCGATAACCGGTCAATTTAATTGGTTCAGCAACAAATCGTCATCCAGCGCGACCGGCCTGTCACCTGGCGGTGCAGTATCTGTGAGGGTTTGGAAAATCGCGCCCCGTCTCGCACATTTCCCTATCCGGTAACACGATCCCTTCACCGCTTTCTACTATGGGGGAAACAATTTTTTCACCCTTCTCGATAAATTGTCCCTTATCGTCTACTACCTTCGAGGAATCTTTTTCCCTTCGTGTTTTTCTTCTGGTCCCTTCCGACGGGTCGAAGACGTTTGCCGCCGAATCTGTTTTGGCTTTACTCCGCCTTATAACTGTATTTAAAGGGACTGGGTTTTTTCTAGCCTCCTCAATTAATTGAGCCGTTTTATTTCCCAGCAAATAAAATCCTTGGTCTAGTTCGTCCGCTTTAATTGCAACTTTAGTAGTTACAGTACCAAAGTCTCCCTGCAACACAACTCTAGATAAAGGTAAGCATTTACATTCGGTATCTAAAGGTTGCCTCACCCACGTGACTTCACCCGTAAAATCTTCAACGTTTACCCAACTCTTCACACACACACATCTATGCAACTACCCGTATCTCGCAAACAGTCTGTTTTCCACTCCATTTACATTCAATTTGCTCATAAAGGGATTAAAACTCTCATTTAAGCCACTCCCCGTTTCTAAATTATTTACACTCTCTCTAAAATTCTTTTTAAAAGTTGGACAATCAGGTCTAATGTGCCCGGGTTGATTGCACTGGAAACAAATTCTTTGTTTTTTTCTTTCGAAAGTCCTATTTACATCCTTCCTAGACATTTCTCTCTTTTCCGGTTTTTCCTCTCTAGTTTGGATTTCTCCCCTGTCTTTATTATTTGCCGAAAAATGTCTTCCCCCTCCAAATGCTCTCTTTTCCCCTGGTTTGGCCTCAATTTTCTTGAAGGTTCGTCTTGCACTTTCGTTATTATCCAATTTTTCGGCTAACTCCGTAGCTTGCCTAAAATCTTCCCAGTTGTCTAAGTAATGTTCTTTAACCTCAACCAGTACCCTCTTCTTAATTTGTTCTGTGAGCATTAATTCTTTATAAGCGCATCGAAATCTCCAAACTCCACTGATTCTAACCAACTTTCCAAATAACCCCTGAGCTCATAAACCAGATCAGACCATAACGACCCTGATTTCCTAGAGTGCTCTTCAAATTTTAAACGTAGAGCAACCGAACTCAGTCTAAATCTCTTCATCAACAATTTTTTTATGTAATCATAATCGTCATTTTTTTTCGATAGGTTCTTTCACTATTAATTCCGCTACATCGGCTGGCAACAACGGAATTAGCTGCGATACCCATCTATCTTCTTCGACCCTTTCTTTTTGGGCTTGTCGCTCAAATATCATAAAGAACAGGGCTATGTCTAAACTTTTAGGATCAAATTTAGGAACCAAGTCTTTCAAATTAATTTTTTTTTTGTGATTGTTTCTCTAGGCAGCGTACTATTTGACTCAACACTAGCTACTTCGATTGCATGTCCTAGTCTTAATTTTTCCAATTCAAACTCTCGTTCCTTCCTAGCTATCCTATCAGCCCGTTCTTTATCCGCTATCCTATCAGCCCGTTCTTCATCCGCAATCATATCAGCCTGTTCTTCTAAAATTCGTTCCAAGAACGCTTTTGCTATCTCCTCATCATATTCTGGCGCTCTCTCGATTGCCTTAATAATATCTTTTACTAATACCGCGTCCTCTACAACTACTTCGAATTCGGCTGCTAAAAGCCTTAGAATATTTTCCTTTGTTTTTTAAGGAAATTAGCCATAACACTACTTAATTACTCTACAAGGTAAAAATTCAAAATAACAAAAATCACTTAAAGGATTCCAAAACTGAGTACTCCTAATCAAAACACGATAAAACTTTACACATGAATTACATTACTTAAAACCATGTAATCAAAATAACTACACTCATACAATCCAATAAAACAAAAATTTTCTTCAAAGCAAAAATCTGTTTGTCAACAACGCATTAGACTTTTTCCTCAAACAAAACTTTGTTTGTCAACAAAACATTAAAAATTTTCCTCAAAATCCCATTTTCTATTGCCTCTCAGAAATTACTATAAGGTAGGACTCACCCCTTTTTCTGACTCTTTCTTCTTCTGGAACTCTACACACTTGAAAACACAGGCACCGGGTTTCTCTGGCGTCCTTCTGGGCACAGGCGCAGGGTTTTCCAGATAATTCTCCACTGGTCCGCTAAGCTTACACGGTCACGAGCGCAGGGCCTTCCGGAGAACTTTCCACTGGTCCCGGGCTTTTCGACTTCCCAGCAAAGGCACCGGCGTTGGGCTTTCCGGAGTCTGGCGTCCTCCTGCTCCTCAGAGCTAGTTCCTCAGAACTTTAGGGTCCTCTTGGCACAAGTCCACTCCTTCTGTCGAGCTGTATGTCCCTTTTGGACAATCACTGGATTCCGACTATAAATCACTGGATTCCGACTATAAATCACTGGATTCCGAGCACAAGTCCACTCCTTCTGTCGAGCAGTATGTCCCTTTTGGACAATCACTGGATTCCGACTATAAATCACTGGATTCCGAGTTTATTTGACTTAAACTCTGCATCCGACCACTTGCCACCAGTTTGTAGCTGTGGCGTTTTTGGTACACCACACTATTTCCAATGGAGTGAGACTCAACGGTTTTCGTTTTATACAATTTAATTATGTCCTAAGAGAAATTTTACATCAACTACTATGTACAATGAATTTTACAACCGATAACAAACAGCACGATTGTTCCTGTTGACACAGTAAGTTTCAAACTCTCACAGTTTGTCTGGTTTTCAACGGGGTTTGATTTCCCCGTGTAATTTTGCAGAGAGCTACCTCCTTCGCCACCTTCCTCTGTAGCTTCCCTAGCTCGAGTCCCCTTTCTTTCTTCTCGGGGCAACAACCTTTTTTCTCGGCGTCGCCTCTGTTTCCAATTCACCTCCAACTCAAGGGGTCTCAGATCCCCACATGTGCGAAAAAACCAACAACCGGCGGTTCTTTACAAAGCCCCGCTGTCAGGTGGAAATCGGGGTGCACAAGAAACAGAGGCCGACCCTGAGTTGTTTCCACACATGTGGCTGTCGGCTCCCTTGTGGACTACGATCTCACAATATGATGCAATTTTAAGATTTTATACAAAATATTTGAACCTATTTCAGATATTAGTCTCTTATTAAATTTTACACATCCACCAGATTTAGTCATTTGAGTTCTTATAACAGTCTCAGGATTTTTTGGTAACTTTTCTTTTGGTCGAGTTTCGGGGTAATCAGTCTCATGCAAGTCATTGAAGATAAAAGCTGGTTTTATCATCATTAATCAAGTGAGACACAACTTTTCTTTCCATTTAAGTCGATACAGACGTATTTGCTCTCACGTTTGAAAGTACTGCATGAGGACCAGTGTAGGGTTGTGACATGGATGGATTAACTTTACACTCGAAGGAACACATGTGAGCAGGTCTTTAATTCTGGGTGCACAAAAACCTTGGATTTCACAAGATTAGAAGTGGGGATGGGTTTGATGCTATTCATCTTTTCCCGCAATTGGCTGAACAAAATTGTTTTGGAAAATTTTATGCAGTGAAGATTCTGTACACAAATCTGCTGGAAGTTTCAGTGAAACACCATACACTAAGTCAGCACTGGATGCATTTACGTCTGTGTTCACAGCAGCTCTAAGTCCAAGTAAAACGGCAGGTAAACATTCAGTCCATTTAGGATTTTCATGAGCCTTTAGAGCACTTTTTAGGACAAGGTGAAAACGTTCCACTAAACCATTTGACTGGGAGTGGAAAGCAGTTGTTCTGATTCTGGTAGTGCCAAGCATATTAGTCAACTCTCGAAACAGAAAGGATTCAAATTGTCGACTTTGATATGTCGTTATGGTGGAAGGACATCCAAAATGGCAGATCCAACCACTAAATAGAGCACGACATACAGTTTCTGCGGTGATATCAGCAATAGGCATTACTTCAGGCCATCGTGTAAATCTATCGATGATTGTCAGACAGTAGGCTTGCCCTTCTGATGAAGGTAAGAGACCTATCAAATCATTGTGTATGTGTAAAACTCTTTCATCAGGTGATGCAAAAGTACCTAAAGGTGTCTTCGTGTGCCTGATTAATTTTGATCGCTGACATGCAATGCACCTTTTCACCCACTCTTTAAGATGTTTCTTTATTTGAGGCCACACATAACTAGATGAAATTAGTTGTGTTGTTGCTGCTACACCTGGATGTGCAAGGTAATGGAAGTGTTCGAAAAGAGTTCTGCGAAATCTTTCTGGGACGAATGGTCGAAGTACATCAGTAGAGACATCACATAAGAGTTTGGTATTTGTCACTGGACTTGGAATATATTTAAACTGTAATGAGGAACAATTCTCAGTCTGCAACTGCTTCAATTCAGGATTAACTGTCTGGGCATCTGCAAAAGCGTTGAAGTCCAAAAAAAAAAATGAATTGGAGATGGGACTGATTTTTTCTCTAGGTAGAGTATCAGCCACAGTATTGTTGACATCACTGGTATGACGAATGTCCGTACTGAATTGAAAGATGTAATCAAGATGCCGCCACAGACGAGGGTTGCATTTGTCAGGTTTCTGTTGAAATGCATAGATCAGAGGCTTTTGGTCAGTGTATATTGTGAATGTACGACCTTCCAACATTTGTTGAAATCGCTTTACAGCTGTATATATTGCCAACAGTTCTCGGTCATAAGTGGAGAATTTCTGCTGACTCTGAAAGCTTTACAGACATAAAAGCAATTGGCTCCCATCTGTTTTCATGCACTTGCATTAGAGATCCGCCAACAGCAAAATCGCTGGGGTCAACCCATACACATAACTTTGCACCTGGAATAGGATGACGAAGAAGAGTTGCTTCAGCTAAAGCACTTTTTGCATCTTTAAATGCCTGTTCAGCCTCATCAGTCCATTAAAGCGTATCCTGGAGATTGCTGCGGGTGGGTCTGTTTGATTTCTTTTAAATTTTAATTCCCTCTAACAGTTTGTTTAAAGGCGCTAAAATGTGTGCTGCTTTTGGTATGAACCGTCGATAAAAATTTAAAAGTCCAAGAAATCGCCATAATTGTGCTAATGTGTCTGGTTTCGGAAACTTTAAAATGCAATCTACTCTGTCTGTTAAGGGTTCAATGCCAGATTTTGAAACATTATAGCCTAAAAATTTTATGGATGCAACTCCAAAAATACATTTAGATGGTTTTAAGCAAAGACCATACTTCTGTAAACGCTCATATAAAATGTGGAGATGCTCGATATGCTCCTCTGGAGATTTTGAAGCGATTAAAATGTCATCAACAAAGGCATAAACAGAAATAAGTCCTCGAGTTACCTCATCAATGAACCTTTGAAAAGTTGCTGCAGCATTGCATAGGTCAAATTGCATTCTAGTGCTCTCGAATAAAATTTAATTACATTAATTTAAAAATGTTCTAGATTGAATTTTAAAATTCGCCGCGACCCAAAAATTGCAAAAAATTCGGATTACCTGTGTGCCAAATCTCATTGCTGTAAGTGCCATAGAATCGTCATGATTTTGCGACAAACAGACAGACAAACACTTCCTTTTATAATACTAGTAGAGATTTATCTTATTATGACATGACTCATTTCATTTTATTATTATATTATATATCTGATTTTTTATCTTGAGTTTGGCATAATAAGTCGCAAGAGGACTCAATGCCAGAAAACCATATCCCATCCAATCCAATCTTTTTGTGGGGGATCACATTGCCCGTGGTGTTGGTTTGCTTCGCAAACCAAATGGGATTTCGTAGCCTATTGGATAACAGACATCCCAACAACGCTGTGATGGCCTCGTCATTGTCAAATTCAGCCAAATTCGAATTGCGAAGAGAGGCGTGACGTCACAATATCGAGAAAATATATATGTTCACCTGAAAAATTATTTATTAAAAGAAAGTCAAACTATAAGGTATCTATCTGGTGCAAAATTTTTCGCAGATTTCAAATTCGTTAAAATTTTTATTCTATCTTTAACGACTGCCGAGATAGAAAAAAAAAGAACGCCAGTCATAACTTTAATTATTTCTTTTGCTTCACTCGAATATGTTTCTCCGGAAATCAAGATGAATTAATTTATAATCAAACGAAGGTCATTCTTTGCGTCAGCGTTCGTATTGGAAAAAATATAAAAGAGATTCAATTAAAAATTATTTATTTAAAGAAAATCATATTCTAGGTATCAATCTAATGTGAAATTTTCCACAGATTTTAAATCCGTTGAAATTTGTTCACTATCTTTAACAGTCTAGGATATAGAAAAAGAAACTAAATAACTTCAGTTAAAAGTTTTTGATTTTTATCGTCTGCTGGAAAATCATTCATCTGCGCAAAATGAAAACTGAAACGAAAATAAATAAATTTAGAATCTGATCTTCTACGCTGTTGCATTCAATAAGACAATAAACAGTTGGAACGCGCTGCCAGAGAATATAGTTTCTCTAGTTTTGGGACCAATTTTATTTATAATTTTCATAGATGATATAGGTCAGGGGATCAAGAATAGAATCAGTATATTTGCAGATGACTTAAAAATATGGGGGACAGTGGATACCAAGTTACAGATAGGAAATTTACAAGGAGATTTTGATAAGATATCCGAATGGGCTGTAAAATGGGGTATGTCATTTAATGTAGGGAAATGTCAAGTTCTGCATATGGGTTACAGGAACAGTGGAGCCGAGTACTGTCTGCAGGGAGTAAAGGTAAAGCAGGGAGAAACAGTCAAGGATCTTGGGGTGATAATTCACAGGGATTTTAAAATGGGTCACCAATGTTCAGCTGCGGGTAAAAAGGCTAATAGGTTATTGGGGTATATTAAAAAGACTGTAACTTCAAGGGATAAGAATATAATCTTGCCATTATATAAGGGTTTAGTAAGACCACATCTAGAATATGCTGTACAATTCTGGGCTCCATATATGAGAAAGGACATAGAATCAATTGAAAGGGTTCAGCACAGAGCTACAAAAATAATAAAGGGGCTAGCAAATTTCGACTATAATGAACGTTTAAGTAAGCTAAACATGTATACACTGGAAAGAAGAAGAAGGAGGGGGGATTTGATTCAGCTTTTCAAGTTTGTAAAACAAGGGGACACAGAGGGCTTAAATTTCAATAGGGATAGCAGAACAAGGGGCCATGGGTATAAATTGAATAAGACACATTTTAATCGGGATTTAAGGAAAAACTACTACTTTAATAGGGTAATAGACAGTTGGAACGCGTTGCCAGAAAATATAGTTAATTCAAAGGGAGTGTACGAATTAAAGACACAATTGGATAGTCAGTGGGAATTGAGGAATTCATAAACAAAGGACCAGCCTTGTTGGGCTTGAGCCTGTAGCTGGTCGTCAATATTTGTATTTGTTTTTGTATTTGTAATTCAAAGGGAGTGTACGAATTTAAGATACAATTTTACAGTCAGTGGGAATTGGGGAGTTCATAAACAAAGGACCAGCCTTGTTGGGCTTGAGCCTGTAGCTGGTCTTCAATATTTGTATTTGTATTTGTATAATTCATTTTATAATGTTCTAGATTTAATTTTAAAATTCGCTCTGACCCCAAAATTACAGAAATTCGGACTACCTGTGTGCAAATCCCATTTCTGTAGGTGCCATAGCTTCGTCAGGACTTTGCAGGCAGAAAGCAAACACTTCCTTTTATAGTAGTAGAGATCAGATAAAACGACTAGCCATGAACTTATGGATGACGGAAAGAGATGAAGAATCGTCGGTAGATTGATGGCACTGCAATCACAATTGCAAGTGGCTACAGAGTTAGATGTTACCCCCAGTGTCGTCTGCAATGTGTGGAAAGTTTCAGGACATTGGATCCACATCGAGAAGACCTGGACGAGGTCGTCTAAGAGCAACAACGATCACTGAGGATCGCTATTTGTCACTTACAGCGCGGCGCCACAGGTCTGCTATAGTTTTACAGCTCTCATGTGAGCTGCATGCTGCCACTAGGGACGCGACAACTACAGCAAAACATCGATGTTTTAAAACATCGATGTTCAAATTTAAAACATCGATGTTGATAATACATCGCCCCAAAACCATCGATGTTTTTAAAATTCAGTGTATTTAAACTTTTTTCCACAGTTCTTAAAACTGGTTTAGCAACTAGTGATGCGACATCATTTCCAATGCATCAATGTTTTTTTTATAAAACATCAATGTTTTGAAAACATCGACATCGATGTCGCATCCCTACTTTTCAGACCCTTCACCCTTGGCCACTTGGTTCTAAAAGTATGTTCAATTTGCTGATTATGAAAATTATGCTACTTGGCTATTTTTTAAATTTTTATAACGATACTCTTTTCATTTAAAAATAAAACATCGACAGCGTAAAAACATCGACAAGTATAAACATCGATGTTACAAAAACATCGACCCCAATACATCGATGTTAAATATATCGATGTTTTTTTTAAAAAACATCTATATTTTGAAAACATCAACATCGATGTCGCATTCCTAGCTGCCGCTGCAACCAGACTTTCACGGTTTACTATTGCCTGTAGACTTCGTGAAGGGGCTTTATGCCAGAAGACCCGCTGTTTGAGTCCCGCACGCTGCAGCACACAAGAGCGCGCGTTTAGCATGGTGCAGACATCAGCCTTGGACCAGATTTCAGTGAAGCACCGTGCTATTCACAGACGAGTTGAGATTCAGCCTGAACACAGATTCTCGACGTACCTTCATCTGGAGAAAGCCTGGGACACGATACCATCACTTCCTCATCAAGGAAATAGACCACTATGGTGGTGGAGGTGTCATTGTAAGGGCAGGCATCATGTTGAACGGCCGCTGTCCCCTCCTTGTGTTGGACAGAGGGTCCCCGACTGCTATGAGGTGTTGAGATCTTAGAGCCCTATGTTCGACAGTTGGCCCTCGATTCATGTCCATGGACAACACTCATCTACATCGGATTTCTTGGTCGACGTTAATCTGGAAAGTGAGAATATTCGGCGTAAGGATTGGCCAGCCATATCTCCTGACCCAAACCCTATAGAACATGTCTGGGACGCTCTTGGGAGGGCAATTGCATCTCGCCACCCCCTCCAAGAACCATCCTTGAGCTAGAAACTGCGTTGCTGCAGGAGTGGGACGACTACCACAGGGACTCCTCAACTGCCTTGTGTTCAGTATACCATCGCGAAATGCAACCTGTCTCGCAACGTGGATTTTTAACATTCCTACACTGATGAGCTTTAGTGACGATCATGCAAGAGTACCATGATTTTTTATATGGTATATCTCTTTCTCTTGCTATAACTGTGTATTCGTACCAAATTTCATTAAAATCTGTCCTTTAGTTTTTCAGAAATTCGTAATAATGTGAAAATTTTCTTTATTTTTCACACGAGTAGTATATATTCGACTAGTTCTAAGTCTCTCTCCTTGGCATCTAATGAAATTCTAGTGAACGTTAACATTTTCTATAAGAAAATAATTTTTCAGGTAATCTAGAGAAAAGTTCTGAGTTTTTGAGTCAAATTCCACGATTTTATGTCATTTAACCGTGGTTCAAAATTACGTGTTGTCCTCGATTCTTTCCCTTCGGTGGTTGATCCCGGTCCGTCACCAATAGCCCTAAGTGTTGCTCCAGTGTGACGTTAATTAAAAATACCTCGCGCGATTTTATAAACTCTTAATTATATTATTAATTGGCTTAATTATTATAAGGCTGATTCAGAAGCATTTTCGTAACAATGCAGCCACTTTACCTACATAAATAGAGCATTAATCTTTTTATACAAGTGCAAATTAACAATTATTTTGTATTAGTCAATTTGTTACATTTGTGAATATTTAAAAAAATTTCAATCGTAGAAAGGTCTAGTTAATTAACTTCGCACTAGAACAATACTAAAGGCTATTTTCGACGGTCCGGGATAAATCCCAAAGGGAGAGATAAGAGGAAACCTCATAATTCGAACTACGGTCAGATGACGAAGTCAAAATCTGATCTGGCACCCCACTCTCCAAACATAAACACAAAACCAACAATCAAAGAAAGAAATCAACTAGAAGATAGACAAGGAAAACTTGTGCATTCTGTAAAAAACTTTTATTTTATATAAACAGTAAAAATATATCAATATAAACTACAACTACATTTCCACAATTCATGATTTGGATTTGTAAGGAAACTTAATATTTACCATGTACTTTTTAAATACAATTTGTTTTCTTTTACTTAAATATTATTGATCCAACTGTAAATTATTAAAATGATCATAACATGAATTAGAACACATAATAGCATTATACAATGTCTTTATTATACATATTCTTCTAGAAGACTAATATTTTCGACATTAAATCTATTGGATTAACGGATTGCTAACTGGATATAAAAAATCGATAACAAAGTACAATACTATCGCTTATTTACTACGCTATACTTAATTTGCAATAAAAGAAACAAGGAGAGGTTGTGTTAAAGTGTATATATAAGGCATATAGAAAATTAACATTTAAAATTCAAATCATGAGCACTTTTTTTATGCCAAATAAAAATTTTCATTACCTTTTAGAAATACATATTTTCAAATTAGTTTCTGTGTTAACAAATTATTTCTACCATGGAAATTTTTTATCAGTTCATTTTCAATTTTCCAATACTTAAAATAGTATAAAGTTAACAGCATAAATAAAAAAATTGTATTAAGCAAATTTATCTTGCATTCTCATAAGAAATATCTCAAACTGAGCAGCATAGGTATATCTAAGTAATCCTAATCAACTCTTCCAGCTATTGTTACAATATGAAACAAAAGAGAGACAGAACAGGCATCTATTGGTCATCAAACTAGATTAATTTACAAGAAAAGATTGATATAAATCAGAAATTAAAAGGTATATCAGGGTCCCTAACAGGTTTCAAGGTCTAAAAAAGTGACTAATTAAACCAAAAAAGTGACTAATCGAGCAGAAAAATATGACAAAAAGTGACTAATCGAGCAAAACAAAAAGTGACAAAAAAAAATGCTAAATATATTCAAGTATAAAGATAGAAAATAAAAAAATCCTCCCAGCCACCCCTATCTTTTCTTTTTCTTTTCAAATACAAATATTGACGACCAGCTACAGGCTCAAGCCCAACAAGGCTGGTCCTTTGTTTATGAATTCCCCAATTCCCACTCAATTTGAATTACCTATATTCTCTGGCAACGCGTTCCAACTGTCTATTACCCTATTAAAGTAGTAGTTTTTCCTTAAATCCCGATTAAAATGTGTCTTATTCAATTTATATCCATGGCCCATTGTTCTGTTATCCCTATTGAAATTCAAGCCCTCTGTGTCTCCTTGTTTTACCAACTTGAAAAGCTGAATCAAATCCCTTCTCCTTCTTCTTCTTTCCAGTGTATACATGTTTAGCTTACTTAAACGTTCATTGTAGTCGAGATTTGCTATCCCCTTTATTATTATTGTAGCTCTGTGCTGAACCCTTTCAATTAATTCTATATCCCTTCTCATATATGGAGCCCAGAATTGTACAGCATATTCTAGATGTGGTCTTACATCTAGATATAACGGCCCTTAACATCCCTTATATAACGGCAAGATTATATTCTTATCCCTTGACGTTACAGTCTTTTTAATATACCCCAATAACTTATTAGCCTTTTTACCCGCAGCTGAACATTGGTGACCCATTTTAAAATCCCTGTGAATTATCACCCCAAGATCCTTGACTGTTTCTCCCTGCTTTACCTTTACTCCCTGCAGACAGTACTCGGCTCCTCTGTTCCTGTAACCCATATGCAGAACTTGACATTTCCCTATATTAAATGACATACCCCATTTTACAACCCATTCGGATATCAAAAACCCCTTGTAAATTCTCTATCTGTAACGCGGTATCCACTGTCCCCCATATTTTTAAGTCATCTGCAAATATACTGATTCTATTCTTAATCCCCCTGACCTATATCATCTATGAAAATTATAAATAAAATTGGACCCAAACCTGATCCCTGAGGCACCCCACTTATAATTTCCTTTTACCTGCACTCTCTGCTTTCTACCCAATAACCAATTCTTTATCCATATTAATGTTTTTCCCTGAATCACCAGCCTTTCCAATTTAAACAGTAATACCTCATGAGGTACTTTATCAAAAGCCTTTTGAAAATCTATGTACATGATATCTACACTGCTCTTATTATCCAGCTCTTCAGTATTTTTTTCGTCGAACTTCAAAAGGTTTGTAGAGCAGGATCTGCCCTTCCTAAACCCATACTGATTATCTGATAACAGTCCCCTCCCCCTCCTCCAAGTATAACATTATATGCTTTTTTAACAGAGATACAAATATTTTGCAAATTACTGATGTTAGACTTACTGGTCTATAGTTGCCCGGATCACTTTGTATTTCCTTTTTGAAAATTGGAGTTATGTTGGCCAACTTCCAATCCATTGGTACCCAACCCGTGCTATATGTTGAATTAAATATCATGTGAATTACGTCCCCCAATTCTTCCGCGCATTCCACTAGTACTCTCGGATATATATCGTCTGGCCCTGGTGCTTTAGATGGCTTAATTCTTTTCAACTGATATACTATTTCTTCCCTGTTAAATTTGCATTCTTTAATTATACCCACTGCAAAGGCTCCATCCTTGGGATCCTTTTTTAATTTATAATTACGATTGAAAACCCCCAGAAAAAAGTCATTTAACACGTTTGCCATTCCCACCTCGTCTTGAATTAATTCACCTCTCCTATCCTCAAATTCTCTTTGGAGTAATTTCTACTCATCCAGTTGTATGTATGTCTGGACATCAGATAGCATTGCTCTTGCAACTTCTAATACTTCTCGAACACTCTCGTCACTCCAAGAGGACCAAGACATGATAAACTTTTAAGGAGAGATGAACTGAAGGAGGTCTTCTTCAAAAGATATTTAACACTGGCAATGTAATACTTCCTTTCCTTGTTCCTTCTCTTTCACATTCTGTAGCGCTCTAGAAATTTGATCTATAAACACAATATCAGCCAGAGGCAACAGTTTCTGAGGACAAATATCTTCCAATTTATCCATTTTCAAATCTCAAGAAAATACCTCTTGTAGACCCTACCCAAAATTGGTCTAGTCAACAATTCAAGTTGAGAATGAAGGTTACGTATTGGAGGTTCCTTTTTCTAAAGAAATTCGGTCACATGATTAAATATACTTGCACTTGATACGACAAATACCACCTCAGACTTCATAGTTTCTCTTTTAAGTAAATGAAAATTTTTTTGTAGCCTGGTCTTTTTATCATGTTGGGCTTCTTTATTGGAATGTTGTCAAGGAAATACTTTCGCACTGGAATCTACTGTTCAAGCAACCTTTCAGCAGCTGGCTTTAGACTTAACCACCTGCTTGAACAATGCATGATGAAATGGTGAGTGGGAAGTTTCAAGTCTTCTTGAATTTGTTTGTATGTTGACCAACGCTTAGGCCACTGATTTATAAAAAATCTGTGAATAGTAAAAACTAGTTCAGACACATCTTCCCCAAACTCTTTTAGACCTTTAAGAAAAGCATTATGTACTGGGTGAATATTACATGTCCCAATGTTAATTAGTTCTTTTTTTCGGGTAGAAAGTAATGAGTCATTAATCTTTTTAAAAACTGATCTTCACTAAAAAACTCAAGAAATTGTCATAGTCAACTTCGATTATAACAGATTGCGATTTTCAATATGTTCGCAACGCTCCTTCAATATATAACCCTCTGGATACGGAGACGGCCGAAATTTTTGCATTCTCTTGTTACGGAGGGGGTCGGAATATACAGGTCTCAAACTCCTGAAGAAACGGCCGAAGTCCATTAAGATTTCCATCCCCTCATTTCTGTGCCACAAAGAGAGCAGCGCGTGAATATCTTCCGTTCCGTAGACAGGAATGTCGACGTTCTCGATGGGGAGCTTCGAGCGCTTAGAATGTACGAGAGGTTGATGATCTATCCTCTTAAAAACTTTGCCGAAGACACCTTCGAGTGTAAATTATCATACATATTGAAGATTCCGCTGTCCTTTCACACACGACGTATCTATACCTTCTAGACATAATCAGACCCACAATCACAATAGAAACAGCAACATGTGATGAAAAGGTACTAAACGCATTACCTCTCCTCATGGGAGAAAGGCCGGTTCAGCCGTGTTTCAGTTTGCTGCTTCTTTCGGCTGTTTCCGTAACACGAAGGTAGAAGACGATATTCTACCGCTCTGTATGCAGGGGTGAACGTTGAGTTATCAGCTTGATCCATACGGTCTCTTGACTTCTCCATTCTCGTCTTATTACAGAATCCGAAAATAATACGGGTCTTTGAGACCGCCCTAAGATCTGTGTATGGTCCCCTTTTAAGTGACCGCTGGCATCGATCACCATTTACGAGCTGTCAGCGTCTGACCTACTAGAGGGTTCCTCCTTTTGTCCGACCGGTGATAACTCTCTCGAGCCAAATGATACGCCACGCAATACTATGAAAGGAAAGCGTCAGTCGTAAATGCCACTCAAGGTTCTATCGCTCAAATTAGGTAATAGGGGTCGGATATGCAGAGGGCCCTGCTTCCCTTAAACTTCGCCTTTTCTCGTGGGAAAATTTCGAAAACTTTCTGCTAATACACCGAGGGCAACGTGAAGTATCCTTTTGCAATTGAAACGGTACGTTTTTGAACCCATTCTTCCGGTGGAACGTAGCGCGCATTTCGAAATTGAAAAGGCGAAAAAAAAAAAAGAGTTTTTAAGGAGTAGCACATGTTTTTCTTCTCCAAACAGAAATAAGAACTTCACACCCCTGAAAAGGTGACAAAATGTCATAAAAGTGACAAAAAACAAAAAGGTGAAGCATTAGGAGCCCTGAGGTATATTTGTAAAATGAAAGACATGTTAGCTTTATTTTCAAACATTTTGGAAGGAAATTTAAGTTAATTAACTTCACATACATTTGCATATAATTCATCATTTCATTATGCCTTTTGCACATTACAACATATTAAATAAGAAATTCTAAATATAGATGTGTATAAGTGGCAATTTATTCAAAATTTTCTTCCTAGTAAAAAATAACACTGGTAAAATCTTTCAGTAATAAGGTAATTCAATTTAGAAAGATTAGTTCTTGAAATATTTCATGATAAACAAAAAATAAAATCCTTTGTAAATAAAATTCGAATATAACATTTATATTATATTCAAATATTTAATAACTACACGGAAAACAATCCACATTTAAAAAAAAGTTAAAACCATTGACTAAATCAGTTTTGTCCAAAATCATCTTGTAAGCTCTTTCCAACAAGGAAAAGATATGTTTCAGATTTTCACTCTTCAGCAAGCAAATTAGTCCTCTATTAGTAATTATAGTAATAACTTAGGAAATAGGTTGAAGACTTAAGTCAAGTGATAAAAATAATTTCATTTTAATAACATAGTTTCAGCTTTTTATTCACTTTCCAACTATATTGCACGGATAAAAAATAAATTTTAAATAAAAATGAATGATCTACCACTTACTCAACACCTGTGTCAAATTATTGACTACAGTACCATGGAAAGCAATCCTAAATTAAAATGAAGATATAATATTGGTTTAAAATGTTTTCACATACTCGAGATTATTCTGGCAAGTTAAAAAAAAAAATGTTCCACAAGACAAATCTCAAAAAAGGTGATTGCAAAAAGCATAAAAAAAAATTAAATTACAATTTTATTTCTACTTTATAAAACTTAAATATTTAAATAGAAGAAATTTAAACTTAAATAAACATTCCTCTAAATTCTGAAAAATTTGCACCAAAATAATAAACCAGACTAAAACAATCAGTTAATCCTCTGTTCATTAAATAACAGATGCCCCAGCTATATCTACATATAACTGTGATCAAAATATGCATCAAAATGTAAATTTGTTACCCCATTTGAAACAGTATGGGTTAGGTAATGGGTGGTTAAACCAAAGGGCCAATAAAATGAACGGGTTGTTAAGGGATTTGTGTGAGAGGGAGGAGGTTAGAGTTTTAGGAGGGATTGGGTATGCAGGGACAATTTGCATTTAAGCCTGATAGTAATAGGGAGGTTGGCAAGCGGGTTTTGAATATATTCTGGAGTCAAAAAACTAGAATACAAGCAGGGATGGGTAGGATATAGAGGGTTGACAGTACACAATAATTGCTTAGGAAAACTAACAGCGTCTAAATTACTGGGGACAAACAATACAAAGGGAAAGTACAATGTAAGTGAGAAAAACAATACCATGACAAATAATACAAGGGGAAAGTGCAATAATAGGGTGAAAAACAATACAAAGACTAATACTACTAAGGGAAAGTGCAATATAAGGGTGAAAAATAAGCTAAAAGTATTTTATTGTAATGCTCGCAGTGTGAGAAATAAAATGGATGAGCTCAGGGGAATTGCACAAGCAGAGGATATAGATATCATTGGGATAACTGAAAGTTGGGCAAGCAGTGACGATGCACAAATTTTAGAATTGAGTGGATTCACAATGTTTAGGGAGGACAGAGTGAATAGGAAAGGGGGTGGGGTTTTGATTTATGTGAGAGAATTCTTAAACTGTAGGGATATAAAGTTAAATAGTAAAATTGAGGGTATAGAATCAGTCTGGGTGAAACTGAATACAGACAAAGGCAAAGGACTAATTCTGGGTAATATATATAGACCTCCTGTTTGTAGTGAAGAGCAGGAAAAGGGTATGTGTAATCTGATAAACGAAGCATGTCAAAAAGGAGAATTAATTTTAATGGAGGACTATAATTATCCAAATATTGACTGGACAAACAATCTAGCTACAAACGGGAAAGGAGCAGAATTTTTGGAAGTGGTACAGGATTGTTTTTGTACCAGATGGTGTATGAGGATACTAGGGACGAAGCAATATTGGATTTGATTTTCAGCAATGATGAGGATAGGGTGCAGGATTTGGTTATAGGTGAGCCACTGGGAGAAAGTGGTCATAGAAGTATCAGATTAAGTATAAATTTTCAGTCAGCATACACAATCAATAGTAGGATAATTCCAAATTTCAGAAAGGTAAATTTTCATAGGATAAGGGAAGATTTAAAGGAGACATTCAAAGGGGGATTATTAGCACCGCATCATTCTGAACAATGGGAGGAATTCAAGAATAAGTTAAACAGGGTGTTAAAAAACTTGTAACGTTAAAGAAAAATCCAGAAACTTGCTCCAGATGTGGTTTTCAGGGGAAACACACAAAGCTTTAAAATTTAAACAAAGAACATTCAGGGTATATAAAAGCACTGGTAACGACAGGGACAACGAGGTATATCTGAAATAAATACAAACCCAAAAGATTTTTTTGCATATGCAAGTGGTAAAAATAAATTTAGTACTACACTGGGCCCGTTGGAGGGAAATTAATTCAAGACGAGGAGGTGGGAATGGCAAACCTGTTAAATGACTTTTTTCTGGGGTTTTTCAATCGTAACTATACATTAAAAAATGATTCCAAGGATGGAGCCTTTGCAGGGGGTATAATTAAAGAATGCAAATTTAACAGGGAAGAAATAGTACATCAGTTGAAAAGTATTAAGCCATCTAAAGCACCAGGGCCAGACGATATTTATCCGAGAGTACTAGTGGAATGCGCGGAAGAATTGGGGGACGTAATTTACATGATATTTAATTCAACATATAGCACGGATTGGGTACCAATGGATTGGAAGTTGGCCAACATAACTCCAATTTTCAAAAAGGGAATACAAAGTGATCCGGGAAACTATAGACCAGTAAGTCTAACATCAGTAATTTGCAAAATATTTGAATCTGTTAAAAAATCATATAATGTTATACTTGGAGGAGGGGGGGGGGGACTGCTATCAGATAATCAGTATGGGTTTAGGAAGGGCAGATTCTACTCTACAAACCTTTTGAAGTTCTACGAAAAAATTACTGAAGAGCTGGATAATAAGAGCAGTGTAGATATCATGTACATAGATTTTCAAAAGGCTTTTGATAAAGTACTTCATGAGGTATTACTGTTTAAATTGGAAAGGCTGGGGATTCAGGGAAAAACATTAATATGGATAAAGAATTGGTTATTGGGTAGAAAGCAGAGAGTGCAGGTAAAAGGAAATTATTCACAGTGGACAGAAGTTATAAGTGGGGTGCCTCAGGGATCAGTTTTGGGACCAATTTTATTTATAATTTTCATAGATGATATAGGTCAGGGGATCAAGAATAGAATCAGTATATTTGCAGATGACTTAAAAATATGGTGGACAGTGAATATCAAGTAACAGATAGAGAATTTACAAGGGGATCTTGATAAGATATCCGATTGGGCTGTAAAATGGATTGTCATTTAATGTAAGGAAATGTCAAGTTCTGCATATGGGTTACAGAAACAGTGGAGCCGAGTACAGTCTGCAGGGAGTGAAGGTAAAGCAGGGAGAAACAGTCAAGGATCTTGGTTTGATGATTCACAGGGATTTTAAAATGGGTCACCAATGTTCAGCTGTGGGTAAAAAGGCTAATAGGTTATATTAAAAAGACTGTAACGTCAAGGGATAAGAATATAATTTTAGTAAGACCACATCTAGAATATGCTGTACAATTCTGGGCTCCATATATGAGAAAGGATATAGAATTAATTGAAAGGGTTCTGCACAGAGCTACAAAAATAGGAAGGAGATAGCAAATCTCGACTACAATGAACGTTTAAGTAAGCTAAACATGTATACACTGGAAAGAAGGAGGGGGGATTTGTTTCGGCTTTTCAAGTTGGTAAAACAAGGAGACACAGAGGGCTTGAATTTCAATAGGGATTACAGAATAAGAGGCCATGGGTATAAATTGAATAAGACACATTTTAATCGTGATTTAAGGAAAAACTACTACTTTAATAGGGTAATAGACAGTTGGAACGCGTTGCCAGAGAATATAGTTAATTCAAAGGGAGTGTACGAATTTAAGATACAATTGGATAGTCAGTGGGAATTGGGGAGTTCATAAACAAAGACCAGCCTTGTTGAGCTTGAGCCTGTAGCTGGTCGTCAATATTTGTAATTGTATTTGATGGGATATCAATTACGTTAAGTTGATTGTGATAGATTGTTCTGTTCAAACTTCTGTTGCTTCAGCAGAAAATATTTTGAAATAAGGGTTCCAATTTTCTGATCAGCTCGATATTTGGTAAAAATAAATTGTTTTCTTTCTCTTTCATACTGATACTTTTCTTTTAAACAAATACATCTATTGTAGAAAATGTAGCAATCATTTTATAACTAAATGCAAAATTGAAGTTGTAATCATTGACAAAACCATGAACAAAAAAATCATAATTTTTATTACAAATAATTTAAAGGAAATATAGATGATACTGGTTCATTCATATTATGAAGATTAATTAGATTCATACATTTTAACAGAAGTGGAATTTTGGAAGTACTGATTGAATTTTTGCATATTAGTTTAACAATTATAAGAAACTTAATTTCTATGCCATTATATCTCATGAATAAAATTCTCACAATAAATACATTAAGCTCTATATCAGTTTCATTCGATATACTATAACAATAAATAACATTGATATTGTAAAATTATAATTTCACAAAAGCTATGTGAATCCAATTAAATAATTTAAAACATTTTTCAAAATCTCAGCAAGCAAAATAATAATAATAATAAAATTTTACTTTGAAATTTTTGTAAAAAAGTGGATAGGATAAAATCAATTTTAACTGGAGAAAAAACTTGGTCCTATTTTTCATATGCACTTTGAAATAAAATTTATACAAAGAAAGAATTTTTAAAATTAAAAATATATTCTACTTAATGATACATTTTTTTGAGCTCCTCTTTAACATCTTTGAATACAAAAACTTAATTTCCTGTCCTGCACTATATCAGATATCCTGCTTGTAATATACTTATAAAAATAGACCACCCATTGGTTAGGTTATCTCTTAAATTTCTTCCTAGTAATAAACTAAAAGCAATTTGAAGTTCCCATGTTCTATCCTAATTTGACAGTTAATAAAAGAAACTGCAAAAAGAACCAGTATTCTAGCCATGAGTTAACTTTTCGGGGTGTCAAGGTAGGTTTAAAATCCATTAGCAGTCATTCACAATTCAAATTCATGAATACTGTCACATCTAGGTTATGATACAATAAAGCACAATGGGTTGGAAATTTTAAGAAAATGAGAGTTGACAAATAATTACAGTACAAAACTTTCTGAAAATTAACATAACAAACCTAAAATATTTTGACATAGAATGTCTAACGTACAACAGATTAGCAATGTATACAGCATAATTGTGACCGATTCAACTTTACTCCAAGGTTATTGGGGAATGGCAATGATGCTAGAATCAATTCATAACACAAAGATGAATATCTTACTTTAAGTGATTGGGCTGATGGAGTTTGATAGCAAGCCAATATGGATGGTCATTTGTGCACTATGTGCTATAAATATACAAGACAGAGCATATAAGTTCTACATTTAAATGCAGGAGAGCCCACTTTGGCCCCATTGGTTTTCTGCACAAGATAGTTGGGTTTTTATGGCATAAGGGCCATATTTGAGTAAGCTGCACTAAACACAGAACATGTCAAATAATATAATACATACACATACAAGGAAGTTTTACTGATACAAAGAGCAAAGTACAACTAGGGAGGAATCAAACCTGCATGGCATACAATTAACTCAAAGGTTGGTAGAATGATGGGCAACCCCACTGACCACTTCAACATGGCAAAATTGATTCATGAAAAGATTTATTTATTTGAAGAGAATTAAAATGAATTTAAGAGATAAGTAAATGAGATTTATTGTAACCTACCTGTTATTTTAAATTCAGAAATTATACGTTTTCCTATCATTGATACAAATACTTTCTTTTAAAAATTAACTGAACTCAATTGAATTTGTGTGTGTGTGTTTTCTTTAATATTCTAGCATATTAACAATACAAAGAGAGAAGTTGTCTTATACCTAGAAAGACAAAAGGGGCCAATTAGGACCCTGGCTCTTATTGAGCATTAGATTATATCAAGAAGCTTATTTTTAAGCTTCAAATGATAGATAATAATAGAATATATACAAGTACTTAGATGATAAATAAAGTTGTACATATGTAAAAAGTATTATAGTGAGTTTCGTATTGCCATCCCAACGCCTACATAGAAGTTAAGTTTGCCTGTTGCATGGTTCCCACACCTTTATCCAAAAAAAATTCAAGGACTTTTCAAAACCAAAAAAATATTTTTCACGGACCTAAAATTTTTTATAACGACCTAAAACAAGGCATACACAAAAGTTGTCAACTAAAAAGAAAATTATTAAAAAAAAAAATCCTTTTTTTATACAACTGATAGTCCAAAAAAGAAAGGTTATTGTCAATTTTGGGAACAATTGAGATTTTCTTTTTTCACAGAACCTGATTTTTTTTTTTGCAGAGTGGGCTTCTTGTTTCAATGCTAACTTTCAGGCTACTTGCACACATATCGATTTCCGTCGTGCGATAAAATATCGTACGATAAATTCTTTTGGTGGCACGAAGAAGAGTATGAGAAGCGGCGGTCTTAATGGAGACCAGAGGTGTCAACTTAGATGGATAGCCATACTGTGGAGATCTAGACCTAGCATAAAAGGATATCACATAGTGTCAAAGCGTGAAACACCGGTTTCATTCAGAATGAGGCTCAAATGGTACACATGCTGTGGAGGAAACTAGTCTGGACAATTTCCAATGCAAGACGAAATTACACAATTATGTACTTGTTAAAATCAAGTCCTTTCAAGGACTTTTCACCAAGTTCCGTAATTTTCAAGGACCCCTAGTTAGGAAAAAAAAATTCAAGGACTTTTCAAGAACCGTGGGAACCCTGTGTTGTTAGTAGACGACAACAGAATCAGCAAAGGAATATTTGAACAATCCCATGTGTACAACAGACTGAATTAGCATGAAGTTTAAAATGAATCATCTGGAAGCCGAACAACGCAGTATGCGCAAACGGAACTCAGAGCCAACTCCTACCAATTTAAAAAGGTATAGTGAATGAAAATGGTGTATTTTGCACCAGATCGTCTGTCATCTGATTTTATTTACTGGTGCGGATGATGAAAGCAGAAAGTTATGTAATGTGCATGAAAACTTTCAAGATACATGGAGATTGTGTTACAGCTGTTGATTTGGAATGTAATATGTTGACAAGCAATGATGGATTTTGCGTATGATAAACATAATAAATTAGGTCATCAGATGATGGGACATTTGAAGACACTTTAGCTGGACATAAAAAAAGTTATTTCAGAAATAGCTTGGTAACATGATAGTCGACTTCTGGTCAGCGCATCTGATAAAAATCTGATGACAACAGAATCAGCAGCAGGATATTTGAAGACAAACAACACAGTATGTTCAAACGCGAAACTCTTCAACTAGTTCTAATTTAAAAAGGTATAGGGCATGAAAATGTTGTATTTTGCACCAGTTCATCTGTCATCGGATTTTATTTAACTGGTTCGGATGATGAAAGTGCAAAGTTATGGAATGTGCATACTGGAAAGCTACATGGAGATAGATTATGTTACAGCTGTTGATTTTCAACGTAATATGTTGACAAGTAGTAATGATGGCTTTTGCGTACGATAAACATATTAAAATAGGGTCATCAGATGATGGGACATTTGAAGACACTTTAGCTGGACCTAAAAAGTTATTTCAGACACAGCTTGGTAACATGATAGTCGACTACTGGTCAGCGCATCTGATGATAAAAATCTGATGACAACAGAATCAGCAGCTTGATATTTGAAGCCGAACAATATGGTATGTGCAAACGAAACTCTTCGCCAACTCGTATTAATTTAAAAAGGTATAGGGCATGAAAATGTTGTATTTTGCACCAGTTCATCTGTTATCTGATTTTAATTAACTGGTTCGGATGATGAAAGTGCAGAGTTATGGAATGCGCACACTGGAAAGTGCATGAAAACTTTCAAGCTACATGGAGATCGTGTTACAGCTGCTGATTTTGAACGTAATATGTTGACCAGTAGTAATGATGGATTTAGCGTACGATAAACATATTAAAATAGGGTCATCAGATAATGGGACATTTGAATACACTTTAGCTGGACATAAAAAGTTTTTTCAGACATAGCTTGGTAACATGATAATCGACTACTGGTCAGCGCATCTGATGACGACAGAATCAGCTGCAGGATATTTGAAGACGAACAACACAGTATGTGCAAACGAAACTCTTCGCCAACTAGTACTAATTTAAAAAGGTATAGGGCATGAAAATGTTGTATTTTGCACCAGTTCATCTGATTTTATTTAACTGGTTCGGATGATGAAAGCGCAAAGTTATGGAATGTGCACGAAAACTTTCGAGCTACATGAAGATCGTGTTACAGCTGTTGATTTTGAATGTAATATGTTGACAAGTAGTAATGATGGATTTTGGGTACGATAAACATATTAAAATAGGGTCATCAGATGATGGGACATTTGAAGACACTTTAGCTGGACATAAAAAGTTATTTCAGACATAGCTTGGTAACATGATAGTCGACTACTGGTCAGCGCATCTGATGACAACAGGATCAGCAGCGGGATATTTGAAGCCGAACAACATTGTATGTGCAAACGAAACTCTTCGCCAACTCATACTAATTAAAAAAGGTATAGGGCATGAAAATGTTGTATTTTGCACCAGTTCATCTGTCATCTGATTTTATTTAACTGGTTCGGATGATGAAAGCGCAAAGTTATGGAATGTGCATACTGGAAAGTGCATGAAAACTTTCAAACTACATGGAGATCGTGTTATAGCTGTCTGTAATATGTTGACAAGTAGTAATGATTGATTTTGCGTACGATAAACATATTAAAATAGGGTCATCAGATGATGGGACATTTGAAGACACTTTAGCTGGACATAAAAAAAGTTATTTCAGACATGGCTTGGTCACATGATAGTCGACTACAGGTCAGCGCATCTGATGACAACAGAATCAGTTACGGGATATTTGACGCCGAACAACACGGTATGTGCAAACAAAACTCTTCGCCAACTCGTACTAATTTAAAAAGGTTTTGTGAATGGAAATGTTATATTTTTGCATCAGTTTGTCTGTCATCTGAATTTATTTAACTGGTTCGGATGATGAAAGCGCAAAGTTATGGAATGTGCATGAAAACTTTCCAGCGACATGGAGATCTTGTTACAGCTGTTGATTTTCAACGTAATATGTTGACAAATAGTAATGATTGATTTTGCGCACGATAAACATATTAAAATAGGGTCATCAGATGATGGGACATTTGAAGACACTTTAGCTGGACATAAAAAAGGTATTTCAGACATAACTTGGTCACATGATAGTCAACGGCTGGTCAGCGCATCTGATGATAAAAATATAACGACAACAGAATCAGCAGCGGGATATTTGAACAATTCCATGTGTTCAACAGGCTGAATTAGTATGAAGTTTAAAATGAATCATCTGGAAGCCAAACAACACTGTATGTGCAAACGGAACTCAGCACCAACTACTACCAATTTAAAAAGGTATAGTGAATGAAAATGTTGTATTTTACATCAGTTTGTCTGTCATCTGATTTTATTTAACTGGTTCGGATGATGATAGTGCAAAATTATGGAATGCGCATACTAGAAAGTGCATGATAACTTTCAAGCTACATGGAGATCGTGTTACAGCTGTTGATTTTGAACGTTATATGCTGTTAAGTAGTAATGATGGATTTTGCGTACGATAAATATATTAAAATAGGGTCATTAGATGATGGGACATTAGAAGACACTTTAGCCGGACATAAAAAAGGTATTTCAGTCATAGCTTGGTCACATGATAGTCGACTCCTGGTCATCACATCTGATTATAAAAATCTGAAAATATGGACTGTTGGAAAGTCAAAATGTATAAAAACATTGTGAGGGCGTAATGATTGCCAGGCCGAATGTGAACTGCTTATTTTTAACTGTCGTTAGAGGTCGCCACTGTGAAATGGCATTTTTACACATTTAAGTCAGTTCCGAGTTATCCATGAGTGTGTTAAGACGGTCAGAGACTGTCGTCGTAAATGTATTTACGAAGGGCCATTGATATGGGAAATATGCACAGTGTGCCACGCTTGTCGATAAACTGTAAATAAAGTTGTACATATGTAAATGGTATTAGAGTGAGTTTCGTATTGCCATCCAACTCCTACATAGAAGTTAAGTTTGCCTGTTGTTAGTAGACGATAACACGATAAACATTTCCAGTATACTACATTTTTGCAGCTAGTTTTGTGTGGTTTTCCATGCAAAAAATCTCTGCATTTCAATATTTTACTAGTGAGGTTTTGTAATTACTTGTGACAAAATCCAAGGAATTTCCTGCATTAATTTTAGATTCACACACGGAGAAAAGCTTTTTACAAAGCTGCAGGGCAAGATGAAATTTCTGCAGCTTAGTTTTTGTTTTCCCATCACTTTCCTTTATACAAAACCCTAACATTTACCATAGACATGTAAAAAAATATTTGCATAGGCCAGCGACAAGATACCGATTTTGCAGTGTAGAAGTGTACCATTGGTCAACAATGTTGATGTTATACTTAGTCTTGTATATAAAAGTGTAGTTTCTGATGTCTTCTCAGAATTATCGATGGTAACAATATTGTGAAGACAAGTTAATAACAGAACATTTTTGTTAAGTTTTCCTTGATAATTAGTAAGCGTTATATCTGATCTGTTTCTGAACTATTGTGTTACTCATCTTTGCTCATAGCCAAGGAGGACTTTTAATGCTTGTAAACATAGTGTAGAGGGGGTGGACAAAATAAAACTACTTTCAATGTTGTTACATGATAATTATAGGCCATCAATCAGGAAAAATTGTGTGCTATCATAGTGAAATGCGAAAGGGGACCTTTTGGCGCCTTCCCGTCTTTCTAAGTATACAATTATCTACACTTCTGTGACAACTAGGCGAAATTGATTAAATACATATTGCATATATAGCTGTATAATTAAAAGTCATAAAATATCAACATATTCAATCTAAGGGCAAGGGAGTTACAGGATGAAAACACTGTTAGGGGCCCAAAACGCCCCTTCCATCTTTCTAGTGGTAATATTGTTTGCATAGATTGAAAATATTTCTTAAACTCTTATATTAAATAGTTAATAACACATTACTGGAAATGCAATTATATTTTTAAATTTCAAACATTTACTAATGGTGAATGTAAATAGCAGCATCCGTAATGTGAATTAGCAAGAAAATTCATGATGGGAAATAAGTATTGCACTTTGGAACTAAGTTTTGAATTGATTGATGATTACTTTCATTCAAAATTTTTAATGATTTAAAGTTATCTCAAAGAAAAATTCAATTTGAACTACATTATATAATATAATTCTAAAATACATTAAGAAATTTAGGTAACAAGTAATTTGCTAATAGAGTAAATAAAATAACTAAAATTTAGAAAATAGAAAAGAAACCAAACTAGTTTCATCTACATTTTGAAGTTCACAAACACATAAGATGAAGTATTTTTACAATAACACAAAATCTGGTACATCTAATATCACATTTAATATAGATTTTAAAATACATGAAACCCACACAGAGTACTTATAAAAATAGTTTTACAAGAACATCGAAATTGTTATAATTAGTTCAATAATGTGTAACTCTGTCATCTGGTTCAGCTTCTGTAGACTCATTTTCAGAAAAAGATTTCACCTGATGGCACAAAAATGCTAGATTCGATGCTTTTAATCGAGAACTTGACCCTACATTTCCAACAGATGGACTGATACAAGGTGTAGAATAATGAGAGTTTGTAAGATCACATTGATCCAAGAGTCGAATCATTTCATGAGGAGAAGGTCCACCAGTTAAATTTGAAGCTTCAAAAACAAATACTTATTAATATGAGAAACACGCTATCCAAATTTTTTTCAACATACAAAATAAACCCTACAACTTTTAAAGTGCATCATCTAGTTAAATAAAATTATTTAAAAAGTAATTTATAACATTTTAATTAATAACATTAATTTACAACATGAAATATAAATATATTTAAAAATAATTTCAGTATTTTCAAATGTATAACCATACAAATAGCTAAATATTACATAAGTTCACCAATGTGGTCACTAGAAATTAAAAAACAATTATATAAAAGAGAATTATGTTAAGTAACAATTATTTGTATAAATAAATACATGATAGTGTAAAGAAGTTTTCTTTTTGATGCTGTTTTCCAGTTTCAACACAATTTAGTTTGAGATGATGTATAAGACCCTAACATTCAGTTGGGCTTATCAATTTCTCCTGTTTAAAGGCATTGGCTTGGGTTTTATGGCATAATGGCCCAGCTGTGCTGAACACAAGACAGAAGACAGTGAGGGAGAAAGAAAAAGCAAAGTGAGGAAATAACATAATAAGGAGGAAAGATCACTCGGGTACCTCAGGGTCATGATGCCCATACACACTTAAAGATGTGCTCCTGAAGGCTTAAATGTTGTTTGGAAATTAAACAAATTAAAGAGGAAATATTTTTAATAGATGCACTAATTTAAAGAAAAAGAACTGAATAAGACTTTCTGAATGTAGTTTATTGTTCAAAAAGTAACTATTTTTTTGCTGGAGATAATAATCACATTTTCATAATTATTCATTACAATTTTTGTCTGGGTCTTGCTCATCAAATTCATGTAGAATTTGTTCCTTTTAAAACAATTTAGAGTATATTACTTGCATGCCTTGTTTTAGCTTCAGAGGTTATAACAATATAGTAATTCAATTTAACAAGATCTAATACCTCATATATTAAAAATTAGAGCGAATGTTAGAATTACATTTAGATGCATGTGACAATTTCAACTTTCCAATGTCAGCGATTTTATCTTGTTTTAGCAGACATTAATTTAGTTTAATATTAGGTTCACTGCCAATTTTCAAAGCAATCCATGTGGAATGGATTACATTAGCTCATCCTCATGACTCGGGCTTCTTGGAAGTTATGTGTATATTAAAATAGTGAAAATGTGCAATTGGAAGATATGGTATTTCCACAAAAACAACTAGGATGGGAAAGGGAACTTTAAAATTAGAAATTTTATTTTAGTAAAATAATTTATTTTCCTAGTTGCTAAACTTCAATACGAGGTTTTGAGTTGGATTTCAATAGTGTTTAAATATATATTTAAATATTAGTATATCACTTTTATTTAAATAATCAGTTACATTCATCGTGTTTCCAGAGAATATTCTAGTAAAACTACAAAATTTTATTCTTACACAATTCTCCTTTAGCTGCTAAATCTAAAGCTGTAGTAAGATCCCACATCTGAAAGAAAAGTGTATTAAACATTTACAAACCAGAATAGAAGACTATTATATCAAAAAATGTTCAGTCAAGTATGTTCATTAGCGTTTCAAAAATAATTTCCTTTTCAGTTTCAAAATTAAATTGCGACATAATATATATACCAGAAATAATAAATTAGACTAGTTTAAAGAGTTTTATGTTTTATAAATAAAAGACAACTGCTACCAACTATTAACAAGCATAAAAGAAAATATTTGTTTCAAAGTGAAACATTCAGTTATAAGGATTAAAGCTTTATGACTTAAACTACTTTATCTTTGTAACAGCCTAAAAAGCCTACAAATAATTCGTAAGCAGTGGGCAGTTATTATAATGAACAGGTAAAAATATTAATAAGCATGAATAAGCAAAACAGAAGATGAGATGCAATATTATCAGCAACTTATATATGGACAAATCAAGCACAACTCATCTATCTGCACATAATGTACACATGCTAATAAGTAATGCTGTTAAAATTATGAGTTGTTTATTTTAAAACATGAACATAAAACTAAAGGAGCAACATGATTTAAAACACATAAATAAATCTACCTGAATAGCACCATTACTATGACCAGTAAATATGTATCGTCGTGGCCTAGATCCCATTCTATTAGACCCTTCACATTCATGAACACAAAAAGCGGTTATGGATGTATTGTCAACAGATTTAATGATGCAAATCCTAAGGAAATTAAACACTGAGAATTAATCATTTCTCCTCTAGTAGCATGTTGAAATTTTCAAATAGAAGGTTTCATCTTGGAAAGCAGATATGATATTAACTTATTTCATTAGCAAGAATAGTTGAAAGCAATTACCTTTTGCCAGTGGAAGCATACCGAACATAAAGTTGATCAGTTTCAGGTACAACTTTCTGTATAAATACTTGTTCATCATCTTGTTCTCCATATGGTCCTATTAAAAAATTCTTCTGAATACATCTGATAAACAATTTTAAAACAAAACTGGATTTAAAATCAAAATGCAAAACATGATATGCAGCAGAAAGTCAAATTAAGATAGACCAAATGAAACAAACCAGCCTTCGGTACAGAATGTAATGTACTTGCAGAAATATAAAATTAAAAATAAACATTTTTTAGAAATATAAGTCTTTTGTTCAGTGTAGAAACTAATAGAAAGTATCAAAATTAAAATTAATATATATATATATATACACATATATGTATGTGTGTCTGTGTATATATATATATATATATATATATATATATATATATATATATATATATGACTAACAGGAAGGAATTGGTGGGAAATTGCTTTTAAGTAAAAAGAAACATTTATGTTAAAAACAAACTTAAAAATAAAGAATCTATTATGTCATCTTATAAAAAAGATTTCTTAAACATCTAGCAATAACTATATATCATACCTTAATTCAAAAAGGATGTAAGGAATATTATCAATTGTATGAGTGATTCTATACTTTGATTTAATACTTAAAATTTGAATTTAAGATGTGTGTGATTACACATACTTAGATTAAATACTGAATTTCATTTATAATAGTTACTTTAAAGATTGATCCTCAATAATCAGACAGCACAAAATTTCCAAAAAGTTATATTTCTTAAGTTTCAGACTAATTATATCAGAAAATTCTTTGAAATAATTACACAGCAATATGAATTACAATTTATAACACGTCATTCTTTAAATTTAGACATTTGAATGAAAACATTAAAATATACTAATGTTCAAAATGCATTTTACATCAGAAACACAAGTCTGTAAAGTAAAAACTAATATTGAAATACGAATTTGCTTTAAAAATGTTTTTCTTACCACTATCATTCCCTGCTGTATAACTAATATTGGGTTCCATTTCTTCCAAAGATATTACCTTAAAGGAAGCTAAAGGAGTAGAGCCAGGTTGAGTAGAAATCATGCCACGAAATCTAGTTACACTCCATGTTCTTGCATGATTATACTCAGAACAAACTAAAAAGTATAATGAAGTGAGAATTATAAACCAGCATTAGAATAAAAAATTTTACAAGACTCGAGCCAATTTGAAATATTCAACCAAAAAGTGCAAGAGCTTCAAAAATTACCATTGTTTATTTATGTTCTTGCTAGTCATTTAATACAGAAATCAATGCTTCGTACAGATGAGATTCAATGTCTTTCTGATAAAATCCACACAATTTTAAATGCAAAAATAGTTTTTAGAGAAAAAAAAACACTTGGCCCTCTAAATAAGTTTGGGATAGGTTGTTGAATTTTTGCCAAAGTAGAGCAACACAACAGGCTATTGGCGACGATCTGGGATCAATCCTGAAGAGAAAGATCAGGACACCTCACAATTTTGAACCACGGTCAGAGGACGAAAAAAGGTTTTGGGAACAGTACGATTAAGAACATATAAGACACTTCATGATTCTTATCCACAGTACTTATTGATTCATTAAATATAACCAAATATTAATTCATTAAAGTTTTTCTCAAAGGTATTAAAATTTATTTTCAGTACGAAATATATTTTTAAAGGAAGGATACTCATTCAGCCAATACTGTGAAATCTATACATATACACGCTACTACAGTTACTGGTTCCTCGACTAAAGTAGCAACTTCAAGTTCAGTGATCTTTTGTGATGACAAGTGTAGATGCTGTGTAAATAACAGGGGCCAGCTACACGACCTTTGAAAGTCACATTTCAGGAAAGATTATTTGAAAGATCCATTTATTTATCTTTAATAACAAAATAATAAGAAACTGAAAATTAGTTTCATTTTTTAAAGTTTACCCACAGATCCCTATCCCTGGTCAGCCTGATTCTTAGCTACAACACAAACCAGTGCTGCTTTTTTAGCTGAGAGAACTCAAAACAAGATTGAGTATAAGAAATGTGCGAGAATTATTAATATCGCTTTGCCGACTGAGCGCTGGTTTGACAAGTAGCATGAGTTGGGCACATAACAAAGCTCCCAAGCATAAGTGATTGTTTTGTAATAAATCTTTGGCTTGCTTCAATGAGTGTAAATGAGAAGGGCAACTTTGATTTTGAAAGTTTTGTTTTTATTTCCACCTCAATAGAGAAAAGCCAACAATAAACACTGCTGTTAGTCCACTCTCAAAGCAATTGCCCTAACAAATCATCATGCCAAGCTAAGGACAACATTCATAAAACATCCACAAGAAAATTTCATGTTTTAAGATTTTCTTTACAAAATTGTTTGATAGAATCATAACAAAATTTTTTGTATGACAATTTTATTTTTATTTTTGAATAACTTTGTAACTTTAATGTTTCTGAATGACTTTGTAACAAGAAATAAAATAATTACGTTTGGACATTTATCAGTTTTAGTTTACCATATTTCATACATAAATTTTATTTGCATAAGAGCAGTACTACTTGTCTGAGAGAGCTGCAATATGGCCACCCCTGGTATATAAGCATCTGATGTCTTATGTTCACAACTCAATGTTTAACTTCTAAATGCATAAATAGTTCATTTTTTCCTCTACACAAGAGTCTGACACCTTTATAATTATAAACAGAATGAAGAGATTTATATTCTTTTAACTTAGAAATAGACTGAAAATTTATGACATAAAAACGTTTCACATCTTCAAGTTCTCCTTTAGACCTCGAACCACAATACCATGGTAATGACCTCCATGAGGTCCCTGCTTATACTCTACAATACAGTACAAACTGAACCAAGATGATTTTTAGATTAAATTGTTATTGTTTTAAAATATTAGATATTTATCAAGGTGTAAAAAAAATCATGATTTAAAAAAAAAATCAATCAATCGGATTTTTTTAATTTAAATTTCTACAGGCCCTATACACTGTTTATATAATAAATGTATATAAATTTGTTAAATAAAAAATTGAGTTTGTGACATTACATGTAAGCCAATATTTACTTAACATTTGTTTAACTTTAAAACACAAGCTGACATCATACATAGTTTTTCTTGAGAAAATTACATCATCATGTTAACAAATTTATCAGTAAGTGTAAGTAATTTATCAGTAAGTACCTAAACTACAGTCTGAGAAGTAGAATAGAGAACAGAAATAATCAGACTATAGTAAATTCTGATAATAAAATTGCTGAGCAGCAATAATAAATGGTTTTTCACTTAGTTTTAATTCATAGCGGATCTTTCTTTTTGCTGCTAACATTTTAATGGCTGTGTTTGAAAACGTATATTTCTAATCTTTAATCTCTATTGCACACCACAAGAATAAGCTAACACAGTGGTTCCCAAACTTATCCAAGTGGTGGCACCCTTAAGAGAATTATAATTTTCTCACGGTACCCTCGTCGTCATGTAATATTTATTTGTGGTATATTATTACATCTATATACATATTTCATATTTGTACCACTTTGAAAAAGAAATTAGAGAGAAGAACATAAACATAATTAATACAACTAGTAAATAAAATTCACACACAAATACTTTAATTTTACTTAATAAGAAAACATAGGTAAGTGAAAATATAAATAAAACAAATAAAATTACCTTCATCATGCTCTTGGTTGGGGAGTGAACTGATTTTTGATGAGTGACCTTAACCCTTTTTTCTGTTGCTTAGAAATAGCTTAGATTGGTGGTTACAGGTGGTCCCCAGGGTGCTGCGGCACACACTTTGGGAACCCCTGAGATAACTGACAAATGCCTCAAAAACTTTACTTCCCACTTGTGTTTTTTTAGCTAATAAAATCAGTTACCCCTTTAGATTATACACTGCTGGCCACCATAAATGCAACACCCTCAAGGAAGCATGCAAATAATATGAAATTTACAACATGCATTAGTGGAGGTGAGATATGCAAATGATTAGAATTTCAGTGCAGACGCATCATCCTGTAGCGCCACTTCAAAGCGCTATTTAAGGCTTGGAGATGTCAATAATTTCAAGTATGGTAATTGTGTTTAAAAAAAAAAAAAACATCAATTATGCCTTGTAGAAAACAGCGATCATCTTTTGATCAAGTGTCCGAGTTCGACAGTGGAAGGATAGTGGTCTACCTAGATTGTGGATTATCTTTCAGGGAAATCGGTAGTCGTGTTGGAGGAAACCAAACAACTGTAATGCGGATATGTGATCGTTGGATGCAGGAGGGTACGACGGACCGACATGTTCGATCGCATCCACCTCAGTGCACCACTTCACGTGATGACAGGCATATTGTGCGTATGGCGGTGACGGATCGCTCAGCCACATCATGAACCATAGCACAGCACATTCAGTCTGTAACGCATCATCCAGTGTCTGCGCATACCATTCGCCACCGTTTACAGCAGAGTGGTCTGTCCGCAAGACGTTCATTGCTTCGTCTACCCTTGACGCAGAACCACAGACGTCTCCGCCACCAATGGTGCGATGAAAGAAGGATGTGGATGGCAGAATGGAATGAAATTGTCTTTACTGACGAGTCACGCTTCTGTCTGCAACACCACGATGGTCGGATTCGAGTCTGAAGACACCGTGGAGAGAGGATGCTGAACAGCTGCGTTATGCACCGCCACACTGGTACTGCACCGGATATTATTGTATGGGGCGGTATTGGATATCACTCTCGCACTTCTCTAGTACGCATTGCTGGTACTACCAGCACTACAACTCAGAGTACATCTCCAGTACAGCCAGCGCTACATCTCCGAGGTGTTGGAGCCAGTTGTCCTTCCTGACCTTCAGGGCTTGCCCACAGCCATATTTCAACAGGATAATGCGCAACCACACATGGCACGCATTGTCCAAGGGTTCTTCGTCAATCGCCAGATTGAATTGCTTCCCTGGCCAGCTCGCTCTCCGGAACTTTTCCGATAGAAAACATGTGGTCCATAGTTGCTCACCGATTGACCCAGATTGCATCCCCAGCTGCCACACCAGATCAACTTTGGCAACGTGTGGAAGCTGCTTGGTCTGCTGTACCCCAAGAACACATTCAAAGTCTCTTTGAATCAATGCCGAGGCGTATGGCAGCGGTGATCTCCAACAATGGCGGCTACTCTGGCTACTGATTATGGCAGGAACCACACTTCACAGAAGTCTATAAATTTAATCATTTGATACTTGGTCAACATGTTATCTACAAAATAAATTTTGTTGAGATATCTCTCGTCTTTCTTGGTGTTGCAATTTGGGTGGCCAGCAGTGTAATTTTGAATCAAACTGTTGTATACTTCCTTTAAGTGTTTATATTATGAGAGCTGTTAATCAGGAATTTTTATACATTACTCTTCCTGGCATTTAGATTTATGTCATATGTGTTTACATTATTGTTTCCAGTATATAGTATATTCTAATAAGTTACAACTGGCTGTTGCAATCTTTTATAATATGCTGTAATAAATTTATAATATGCAGTGACCCAGTTCCCTCTGAGCTTGGTGTAGCCATTAGAGCTGAAATCACCATGAGTGCAGAAAATTAAAGCATTTGACAACTTCTGTGATTTCCATACAATGGTGTATTTACTTAGTTATCAAAATGAAAGATTAGTTGTGATTAAAAAAAATCATTTGATTTTATTCGTTGATTTAAATTAAGTGATATAAATCTTGACACCCAGATATTTATATAAAAAAAGCATCTAACGGTCAATCCAAAATTACCAACTTGGAGATACTGCTTTCCTAGTAGCTTATCATGTTAAGGTTAAAATCAATGAAAGATAATTTTTATTTCGGTCTGTTTAAACTTTAAAAAAATTGAATATGTATAGAATGAAATGTGATTATAAGCAAACTATAAAAAATGATTAGTTGAAACTTGAAATATTAGAAGTAAAACGTTAGATTCTTAGCTATTTCTAGAGTCCTCCAGAAGAATCCTTGGTTTAACGAATTTTGTTTTAGTATCCATATATCAAAATCTATTAAAATTCTAAATTTCTCTAAACTTGCAGATAAGCATGGAAAAATCTAAATACAAGTTCGAATGCCACTGTTAATGCATGACCGTAGACTAAATGCCATATACAGATAAGTTATGCAATATACCTGTTTGCATAACTTGGAAAATTAGCTTCTTAAAAATAAAGGCAAATTATTTCCATTAAAGCATGTAGTAATATCTTCAGCACAATAAAATGAAAATAAATTTGTGTAATAAAGATAATATTTAATAATAATTTTTAAAATAAGTTTCTAGCTGATCATTTGATTTTTATGTTCAAGCATTAAATTTTAACATATTGGGACAAATGAATTTTAAATCTGACCTGAAATTAGGAACTTTTCAGATAAAACAACTTTTGTCACAGGACTTCTATGAACAGTAAAAGTTTGAAATAACTGAGGTCCATGTCCAACTGTTTCAGGGTGCTGTACAATAACTCTAACTGTACCTGAGCTTGTACCATAAGCAATTTCTATCCAGTTACCGCAAAGATCTGAAATTGTTTTAAAAAATGAAGTGGATATTGTGAAAAAATTCTTAACACTAAAATTGTTATAAGAAAAATCAGAACGATTGATAAAGTTTAAAAAAATTGTATTTAATACATAATAGATGAAAAAACTATTACTTCACTCTTAAAATTTGCTGAATTTTCGAAAGATATACAATTTTTTTCATTTGAATCATAAGTTATGGCATCATATGCAAGATAGGTGTCATACACTCTTAACAGATATGAAAGCAGTTGTACAATGACTGGACTGTCCATTAATTTAAATGCTTGGTCATGAGAAGAAAAGTACTATAAGGATAATTATTAGCTACAAATTTGAAAACACTAAGCTATTTTAACTCCTTATTCTTCATTTTAAAATCTTCAGTCCATTTATCCTAATAGCACACTAGCCATCATTGCGTGGCCAGCACAGCTAATGTACATGACAGTTCTTTTCGTGGGGTCAGGTGTGACCACTGCTGGATAACCCCTGGTGATCGCTGCAAATTCCCATTTGGTTTGGCGGCCCCGTTCGTATCGAAAAAAATATAAAAGTTTCAATTTAAAAATGATTTATTTAAAGAAAATCATATTTTTAGGTATCGATACAAAGCGAAATTTTCCGCAGATTTCATATTCATCGAAATTTTTACTCATCTTTAACGAACTAGGAGATAAAGAACTACATAACTCCTGTTAAAACATTTTATTTGTTTTTCGGTTGAAAGCGTTCAAACGGAAACACGAAAGAAAGAAATTTAGATTCTGTGATCTTTTATGCTGTTGTGTGTCATTCTAAGGAAAAAAATAATTAAATTAATTTTTAAATGTTCTAGGTTGAATTTTAAAATTTGGGCTTTGTACAAAAAAAAAAAATTTGGACTTTCCGCTTGCCAAATCCCATTACTGTAAGTGCCATAGATTCATCAGGAAAGTCCACACACAGACACTTACTTTTATAATATTAAAGATAGTTTATTTCTCATGTCAAAATTTTTTTTTTCTGAAAATTTAAATAATGTTCTATAAATTAACCAAAGGTTTTTGGAATTCCTCAATTTTCAAGATACATTAAAAACAAAAGTTTTAAGATATTGTTATACATAAAGTTCTATTTTCTCTTTACAGCAAATACAAAAGATGACACCTACCAGAGATATAACAATAGGAGATTTTGAATATTCTTGTACACATTTTAAGGCAGCCCTGAAGGCTTTGCAAAGTCACTGCTTCTCCGCAAAAACAGTGTGGGAATGTCACAATGAGCTGGAGGACCTGGCTGAGAGAAACAAAGTCTCTCTTGTCTGAGTCCCTAGCCACTGTGGTATTAAGGTAATAAAACGGCAGACTAATTAGCAAAACATGGGTCTGAAACACCATTTATTGGATAAGAGTCGGTTTTGGGTCTGCCTCACAATGTGGTTAGTGGGACCTCACAATGTGGTTATAAGAAATTTCTCCTTGTTGAGTCCTATCATACATGGCTTCAATCTAATAATCAAAGACAAGCCAAAGAGCTCAATCAGCAGTCTCCTTGGAATGGATCAAGGGAGCTGCTGAATTTGGGTAGGAAAGAAATCAGGATAGCTATTGGCCTATTAACTGGCCACTGTACCCTGAATAGACACCTCAACATCATGGGTGTTATAGATGACCCATTATGTAGAGGTTGTCGGATGGTAGAGGAGAGTTCTGTACACGTTCTATGTGAATGTGACCATTACTCTGCACAACGATTTGAATATCTGGGATACCACTATATTGAACCCTGGGAACTGTCAAACATTCCAATCAGGTACATGCTGAAATTTATTTCAGCAATCGGTCTTTAGTGGATCAGTAGGGGTCTCGGTACAATAGACTATCAGTCGTGGTGCTGGCACTCTTCGCAGTCACCACTTCAACAAGTCATACACATTTTAATATAAAGGCAGTATAAAAATAAATTAAATTCAAATATAATTCCGAAGGAATGTACAACTTTGTGTATCAGAAAGTATGAAATTAAAAACATAAAGGGAAAAATACCTTACAACCCTGAATTAATAAATGAATAAGGTAAATAACAGTGGCAAACTGCAGTGCTTAATAACACTTAACTAGGCTAAGTTAACATTGAGTACTAAATATACAGGGATTGGACAAAAATATAGAAACACCTCGTGAAATGCATGCTTGAAAAGAAATGTTTATTCTAGTGAAATGTGTAGGTGGTGCTGGTGTTTTTTGTTGTAACTAGTTATTCTAAGTGTTAACGTGTTTTGTTATAACTGTAACTTTTTTGTATTAGTTCTATCTTTTAAGTGGCTCGTGCTGTTTTTCGCTAGCTTGAATTATGATCTCTTTTTTTGTTACGGTTCTTTCTTTTTTCAATAAAGTAACGTTAGATTATCTCTGCTAAATAACATCGTTTCAAAGAATTATTCAAACAGGTTATGGGCCATCAACTCGCTGGAACCTGTGCTAGTAAGTAGATCGATGAGTTTTTTAATAGAATAATAGATTCACTACATTTGGAAGCAATTGCTACCGCTATTAGGCTTAGCTATACCGCTAACGATAGACTGCTATTGCTTAGCCAAACTTGTGTCTAGTTCGACAGTATTTGTGATTATAATTAAGAACTCGTTTCACCTCAAGCAAACGATTCCAGAAAGAATGGATTTAACAAGACACGTTAAATTATTAACTGGAGAATCTGACTGGCCAATTTGGAAAAGAAAAATTAGAGACTTGCTAGATTACCATGAAGGAGCTCTAGAAGTGATTGATGGCAAGCTAGTCAAGCCAGAACCTTTGCTCAGCTCAGAAAATGCAGATGCAATCAAGGATCACAAGCAACAGAGTGATTTCTACCGTAAGGCAAATAGTTATGCCAAGTCTATGATCGCAAGTACGGTTACTGATACAGTGTATCAGAAAATCATGGACAAAGAGACTGCATGTGAGGCTTGGGAAGCTCTAAAACAGCAGTTTGAAGCCACTTCAAAAGATCAGCTATTCAAAATTTGTACAGAATTTTTTGCTTTTAACTGGTCACTTTGCGATGATGTTTCCACACACATTGCTAAACTCAGGAGTCTGTGGAACGAGCTGAACAACGGTCTCAAAGATAGAGGTGAAAACAAGCTACCAAATCTAATGCTAGTGTGCAAAGTTTTAAATATTTTGCCAAGCAGCTTTGAGACGTTTAAGTCCAGTTGGATGTTGTTAGCCAAAAATGAGGACCGGACTTTCGATGAACTTACAAATCAACTGTGCATGTTTGAGAGGAATTTTGCAAAATCTGAAACGAGTGAAAGAACCATTCAGGAAACTTTGCCAGCTACTAACCAAGACAGGCATAAGCAAGATGGCAAGGGTAGATTCCTGAAGCAATCAAGGAAAGAAGACGTCTGCAACTATTGCAACAAAAGGGGACACTGGGTGAAGGACTGCCGAAAGTGGATTTCCGATGGAAGACCGAGCAGGAAAAAACCAGTGAATGGAAACATGGAGACTGCCAATGTGTCACTGATGTCCATCTGTGGTGAAGTCTGTGCTGCTGAAATGGATTTAACGTCCTTCTGGGTTGATAACGGAGCAACTCGTCATATCACAAATCGTCCAGAGTATTTTGTAGAGTTTACTAGTTTCCATAGTCCTTGTTGCATTAAGGCTGCTGGAAAAGAAACCTTGGCTGCACTCGGAAAAGGCACTATTTGTGTAAAGACCACTATTAATGAGAAATGCCAAGAAATTCAACTACAAGATGTCTGGTATGTGCCCGAGATAAGCAGAAACTTGTTTTCAGTGCTGGCTGCTCAAGATAGGAATGTCAATAGTGAATTCAGATCATCCCCTACTGAGTGTTGGCTAATAGTCAATGGAGTAGCTGTACTATATGGAACACGAAGTGTAAATGGAACTCTCTTCAAGGCTGCTATTGAACCGATTGTGCCTGAGAAAAGAGCAGAAGTAAATGCAGTTGTGGAAGACAGCTCCTTGTTGCAGCTGTATCATGAAAGATGGGGACATCAAGATAAACGCCACATCAAAGATATATTGCAAAAAGAACTGGGAATTAGTGTTCGCCTAGATAACGAACCCTGTGAATCATGTGTTTATGGCAAAGCACATCGATTACCATTCGGAACCAGAAAGAAAGCTTCCCATCCTGGTGAACTGGTTTCAGCTGATGTGTGTGGACCCTTTGATTACTCATTTCAAAAGAAACGATTCTTGGTTGTATTCAAAGATAGTTATACCAAATTTCGCTATAGTTTTGTAATTAAGGAAAAATCAGAAGTAAAGAATGTGCTTAAGCAAATGCTCGCTCATGCTAAAAACTTAGGGCATTCTGTTAAAGAATTTCTCAGTGACAATGGAGGTGAATTTGACAACAAAGAAGTTTGTGCCGTTTTATGCCAAGAAGGAATCACGCAAAGACTAACTGCACCTTACACGCCAGAGCAAAATGGCGCCAGTGAACGTGAGATGCGCACCATTGTAGAAATGGCAAGAACATTCAAATATTCAAATCCTGATGCCAATTATCCTGCTGCAATGTGGGCTGAACTCGTTACCTCTGCTGTATATATTTTGAACAGAACAGGCAAATCATCAGTGGAAGGTGCTAGCCCATATGAATTGTGGATGAAAAAGAAACCTCGCCTGAAACATTTGCGAGTGATGAGTTCCACTTGCTATGTTCATGTTCCTGTTCAAAAGAGGAGGAAAATGGACAAGAAAGCTGTCAAGGGCTATCTTGTTGGATATGACGGTGATGAGCGTTACAGGATTTGGTTGAAAGGAGAGAACCGAGTGATTTTCTCAAGAGATGTAATTTTTCAAGAGAAATCTAGCAAATATGACCACATTAAACTGATGATAAAAGGACTTCCTGATGAGGGAAAGTCCGATGAGGAGAAATTGATTGGAAAACAAAAATCTCAAAGCGATTCTGAAGATGAATCAGAAGAAAATGTGCCAGGAACAAGTGATGTCGAAGAAGACAATGGTAAGGAGCTCAAAAATTCAGGTGATAGACAGTTGCGAAACCGTTCTCTATTACACCAGCCTGCGCGTTTTGAGGACTACATTATGGAAGCCGAATCATTTATTTATGAGACTGATAGTCCTGGAACATTTGAAGAGGCAGTTAATGGCAAAGAAAGTGTAAACTGGAAGAAAGCCATGGACAATGAATTGACTTCTCATAAAGAAAACCAAACATGGGAGCTGACTGATCTACCAGCAGGAAGCAAGGTTATACCATGCAGATGGGTCTACAAAATCAAGACAAATCCAGATGGCAGCATCAACAAATACAAAGCTAGGCTTGTCGTGAAAGGTTACAGTCAACGCCAAGGCATTGATTACAGTGAAACTTACAGTCCAGTAGCAAAGTTGGGAACAATACGTGCAATATTGAGCATTGCTGCTGAGGAGAAAATGTATTTGTCGCAGTTTGACGTATCAACAGCCTTTCTGTATGGAGAACTTGATGAAACCATCTACATGCAACAGCCAGAAGGCTATAAGGATGGAACAGGACGCGTTTGCAGGCTCAAGCGCAGCTTGTATGGTCTGAAACAGGCTCCACGTTGCTGGAACAAGTGTTTTGGCCAGTTTTTGCTGACACTTGGTTTTAAAGCAAGTGATGCTGACCCGTGTCTATATATTAGAGAAGAGAACGGTAATAAAGTACTCATAGTGTTATATGTTGACGATGGACTGGTTGCTGCAACTAACCAAGAGGACATGGATGCATTCCTTAAAGAATTAAAAGCTAGATTTAAGATGTGCATTGGAAAAGTTTCCTGCTTTCTGGGACTTGAAATTGAACGTCACAAAGATGGCTCTATTGAAATTAATCAGAAAGGATATGCCAGAAAAATCCTCCAGCGATTTGGATTTGAAGGGTGCAAACCTGCACTAACTCCCATGCTGAAGGAATCTAAGTTCCTGAAACCTGAGAACACCAAAAGACCGGATTTCCCATATCGTCAGGCGGTTGGTGCCTTAATGTATCTGATGGTGGGAACAAGGCCAGATATAGCTTACAGTGTTGGGTTTCTATCCAGGTCACTAGAAAATCCATCTACAGAGGATATTATGAGAGTAAAGAGAGTGTTCCGCTACATAGCAGGTACAACTAATCTGGCAATCACTTACCATGTAACTGGTACAAGTAGAGTGCTGGAATGCTACAGTGATGCAGATTTCGGTGGATGTTCTAATACAGGAAGATCAACATCTGGTTCAGTAATGGTATACGCCGGAGGTGCAATTTCTTGGCACAGTCAGAGACAATCTGTTGTAGCCACTTCAACCACAGAGGCTGAAGTTGTGGCAGCATCTGAGGCAGTCAAAGAAGTCCTTTGGCTTACAAGACTGTATCAGGAAATAGTGAACCTAAAAGAAGTGCCCTCACTTCAAGTAGACAATCAAGCAGCTGTAAAGCTTGCCCACAATCCGGAATATCATCGAAGGACCAAACATATCGAAATCAAGCATTTCTTTATTCGTGAAAAAGTGATGGAAGGCAAGGTGCATGTTGAAAAAGTATCAACCGAAAGACAACTTGCTGATATTATGACCAAGCCATTAACCAAGCCTCGGTTATTGATCTTGTGTCAACAAATGGGACTTATGAACTAATCAATCAAAAACCCAATTAACAAGGGAAAGTGTTGTAACTAGTTATTCTAAGTGTTAACGTGTTTTGTTATAACTGTAACTTTTTTGTATTAGTTCTATCTTTTAAGTGGCTCGTGCTGTTTTTCGCTAGCTTGAATTATGATCTCTTTTTTTGTTACGGTTCTTTCTTTTTTCAATAAAGTAACGTTAGATTATCTCTGCTAAATAACATCGTTTCAAAGAATTATTCAAACATTTTTTCCTACTGGCGCCACCTACAAAACGTCATAAATATGCTGCACAGGACAGTCGTTGTCAGGGCACTATTCTGTGAAGTTGTAATTGCATCATGTCAGAGCTAACAAACATCGAATTGGGCTAATTGTTGGAACTCGTCTGGTTGGTGCTTCTGTAAGCAAGTGGCCAAAGTGTTTAGTGTTTCAAGAGGTACTGTATCCAAGATTTACTCCGCATATTTGAAAAGCAGAAAAACAACATCCGCTAAATCACAGCCCAGAAGAAAGTGTGTGATGAGTGATCGTGACAGACGGATCATTAAGGAGGATTGTGACTAAAAATAAGACCACAGCTGCAAAAACTACTGCTGAAAGAAATGTTGTGCTCACAAACTATTTGAGTACCAAAATAATAAAAAGGGAGCTCCTTAAGCAGGGTATTTCTGGCCGAGCTGCAATTCAAAACCCATTCATCAGTGATGCTAATTCATGCAACAGGAAAAAGTGGTGTTTAAATCATAAAGACTGGACTATGGAGCTATGGAAGACAGTAATTTGGTTGGATGAGTCTTGTTTCACACTGTTTCTCACTTCTGGCCAAGTTAACATCTGGCAAACGCCATCCCAAGCCTATATTTCAGACGGCTTGTTGCCAAGAGTGAAACATGACGGGGGTTCTGTGATGGTTTGGGCAGCCATATCGCTTTTTTCTGTGGGTCCTATTACTCTGCAAGGACACATTAAGGCCAAGGATTATGTGAATATTTAGTCCGATCAAGTCCATCCCATGGTACAAACTTTGTTCCCAATGGTGATGGTGTCTTCCAAGACGACAAAGCCCTATTCACACAGCTCACATCATCCAGGACTGGTTTTCTGAGCACGAGGATGATTTGTCACATTTCCTCTGTCCACCAAAGTCACCAGACCTCAATATTACCGAATCTTTGCAGTCAACATTGGAGAGGAAAGTGCGTGATAGCTATCCATTGCCATCACAGTTATCTGAACTTGACACAGTTTTGCAGGAAAAATGGTACAAGATTTCCTTGGCAATCATAAAGGAACTGTATTTATCCATTCTGAGAAGACTGCAAACTGTTTTGAATGCCAATGGTTTTCTTACACCATATTAGGCAAGGTTACATGTTTTCTTTAGGTGTTTCCATATTTTTGTCCAACCCCTGTACATTTTGGTTTCATGATGAGAAAAAATGATGGAGGCCTATTATCTAACTTGGTACTAGGACTCAATGGGAATAAGGGGATGGGGCTGAAATGGCTCATATTTTGAGTCCATTGGTTTTTCAGGGGAACTGAATTCCACCCCATCAAATCAGTTTTAACCCATGAATTCACTTTTAAAAAGCATCCTCAAGTTAAAAAACAGACATTCTAATAATGCATTGTCATTCAGTCTGATTTATTTCAGGTACCTAGATGTTATTTGTGTTTCATTCTTGTTGTCTTCAAATAATAGTGTACTAATTGCAATTTTTATTCCATGTTGCCTAATGAGGAACTGAAGAACAAGTTATTTGATTTGAACTGAACCATATACTGCTGGTATGTAGAGAGCCTAATTGTACACTGATGATCAAATTGAAAGAACTATAAGCAGAGCATTCTCGAAATTTTGGCCAACTCAAAAATCCTATTATAATTTATTATTTACAATGCTCTCTTCAATAACTTATATTTATTGCTCTCCTTTTCCTATCCTTCTTCAATAAACTATATGCCAAAAAAAGTAATCATTCTTATCACAGGCAAAATATTTTTACCTAATCATATAATTTTTTCAAAAAGTCATTTCAAATAGCTAATCATGTTCATCAAAACTGAATTATCTAGGAAATAGAAAACTCAAATACGCTTTTGCATCTCTCTTTGTCAAACATAGTCTCTTGACTATAGTAGTGAGTGGAAGGGTAGAATGAAGAAACTTGGCTACATAGAACATACTAATTGCAAAATCAAATAAAGCTGGGCAGATAGCTACGACAGCACAATTCTATCCTACCTTTCTTTAAATGTCTAATCATACAGTTTAAGAAAATTTGGCTTTGTACATCGGTCATGATACAAATCTATCTTTGAACACTATAAATTTCATTCAAAAGTAAACAAATTAAAACCAAATCTCAATAAAAATAAGAATTAGCACCAATATTCAAAGCTAGCAGGTAGCTTCTGCAGGGCTCCCACTCCAGGGTGGCAACAAAATCCTCAAAAAAGTTCCCTGATATTTTTATGAGTGTTACAAAAATTTCACTGATTTTTTACAAATCCCTTAAGAAACGTCGGGATCTGTAATTGATATCGATATACAGTACCCACATGACAATATTTTTAAATATTTAGGGTCAGATGGGGTAAAAGGATCATTCTCCACAAATATTTTGTATTTTCTCTCATCAGATATTTTAATTGTTATTGTAAGGGTTGGAATGGAACTCTTACAATAGCAATTGAAAAACTGTGGAAAAAATACCAAACATTTTGATTATAAACTTTTTACACCTGTCCCTACATTATCCAAATATATATATCAAAATCAAATGCAAAATTCATAAAAAAATTGGTACAGCTTCAGTCTGTGCACTTCTAGTAGCAAGTTAGGGCAGGTTAAGGCAACCTATCTGTATGATGGTTATTATGGTTTCCATGGCAACCTCGGCAAGCAGAAAGTTAAACCTTTGGACTACGGTCGGTACAGCAGTTGCACCATGATCGCGCCAAGAAAGAATTCAGACAATGGTCAGTACATCAGATGTACCTTAAAGGTTACAAGGATCACACAAAGAAATAATTTAGACTATGGTAGTTAAGGCAGTTGTGCCTTGAAAGTTATAAGAATCGCGCCAAGGAAGAATCGCATTTGTTATATCTATAGTTGTAGTCAAAAGGTTAAATTTTCATTTTGAATCTCTAATATTATAAAAGGAAGTGTCTGTCTGTTTGTTTCCTGCTTGCAAAGTCCTGACGAATCTATGGCACTTACAGTAATGGGATTTGGCACACAGGTAGTCAGAATGTTTTGCAATTTTTGGGCCACAGCGATTCCGCCTTGATAATTTTAAAAGGAATGTAATGAAATTTAATTATTATTGAATGCCACAGCATAGAAGATCACAAATTCTAAATTTATATATTTTCGTTTTCATTTTGCGCAGAGGAATGATTTTCCAGCAGAGGATAAAAGACAAACTTTTAACTGGAGTTGTTTAGTTATTTTTCTATCTCCTAGAACGTTAAAATTGGAGTAAAAATTTCAACGGATTTGAAATCTGTGGAAAATTTCACATTAGATCGATACCAAAAATATAATTTTCTTTTAATAAATAAAATTTTTAAATTGAATATCTTTTATATTTTTGCAAGAGATTGTGACGTCACGTCAACTTTCGAGTTAAAAAAAAAAAAAAAACAGATTACATTTTCTGCCCACTTACACAATTTTAGTAAAAGAGCAAAAAAATAAAAATAAAAATTTTTTTTAAATAAATAAATAAATAAAAAACATTTTGTCTGACATTGTTTAGTTTTTTTTGTTTGTAAAATCGGGATCGTTAAAGACATTAAAACTTTCAACGAATTTTAATTTTGTGGAAAATTTGACATCAGATAGATACCTTATACGTTCGATTTTCTTTCAATAAATAATTTTTTAACTAAATATTTATATTTTCGTAATAGATTGTGACGTTACACCGAATTCCCATTCCGAATTCCAACACCACGGGCAACTCCGTTATGGCCGTTATCCAATTTACGAAGCAAACCATAAAAGAAACCAAATTAGAATTCCCAAGGAATTCATTCCAATAGGTTTATGAATTTGCATTTGGTTTGCAAAGCAAACCAACACCACGGGCAATGCCATGATGGCTGTTATCCAATAGGATACAAAATCCTATTTAGTTTGCTTCACAAACCATATTTGTAGCAATCAACACTGTATGCCTTAAGGTGGGACGGTTTGATATGTCTAATTCGTAGCAATCACCGGGGGTTAGCGAGCATTTTGGCTGGCATTATTTAGTTCTTTTTTGTAAAATCAGGATCGTTAAAGACAGATTGCAAATTTCAATGGATTTGAAATCTGCGGAAAATTTGACACCAGATAGACACCTTATACGTTTGATTTTCATTTAAATGAATAAATAATTTTTCAATTAAATATTTATATTTTTTGGTTATTGAAGCAAACCACCACACGGGCAATGTGACCTTCAAAAAAATAATTGTTACAGGCAATGCCCTTTTGGTTTGCAAAGCAAACCAACACCATGGGCAACTTCGTTACAGCTTTTATGCAATAGGCTACAAACTCCTATTTTGGTTTGCGAAGCAAACCAATAACCCCACAAAAACAACTGGCATGGGCAACACCAGGCTAGCCACGCACACTGTGGCTTGTATTCTATATAGTTCTTTCAAAATTCGTTAAACTGTCATTTGATTTCATTGGTTCATTTGAAATAATTCCTTCCTTGGTGAATTTAGAAGTGCGCCAAAAAAGCACCAAGGCTGTAACACTGCTATAAACGTAGACTAAAACTTTACAAAAAAATTATACAAAAACGTTATTGCAAGCAAAATTTATTAATTTAGTGCAAAAAAAAAAAAAAAATCTGCTTACACAAATTTTAAATTGTACACCACAAGTTGTATCGCTGTCCTAACGGCAACAAGACGCTCCAGGCGGCGGCGGTTTTCGCGGTGTTTGAAAATTACGATGGCAGTGTACTTTATTTGAATTACAATTTTGGTGAATACGATTTATTCGATTCTCAAAAGTACTTGTAATCGCGCATCTCTAAATAGGACAAACGACAATAGTTGCCGTTTTTATCAAAAATTTAAAAATTCCCAGATTTTTTCTGAAATTTGGAAAATTTCCCTGATATTTCCAGAGTTAAAAAGTTCCCTGAGAATTTCTTGATTTCCTGGTTCTGTTACCACTTTGCACTCTATTTCCGAAATACTATTCCTTGACTTTTCCAGACAAATTTTACAAAATTCCAGGTCGTACTTAAGCAATTCACGACATTTTTAAGGTGAAAAATCTAGAAAAAATTTAGCATTCAATAGTCAATAATAAAAACCATTTTAAGAATTATATACTAAAAATTAATACACAAAGCACAAGTAATTTTGCATTAAAATAACTTATTCAAATAATCAACAAATTTGACTCGAATCAATTTGTGATTTATTGTATCATAAGCATGACATTCTTCAATTTAACCATTGGATGAAGCAAAATTCTTTACCTGTTAAAAATTAGCCGTTTCTTTTAAAATTGGTTAAGTCTTGTTGGAATAAAGAAGACATCTATTTTTAAATTTTGTGGACTGTCTACAACTGTTCAAAGCTAACAAAATTGTGGCACTGCAGCTATTGGCATACAATTAAGTGCTGAAGGAATTAAAAGAAAACTGAAAATGAACAGCAGAAACTGGTCAGTACTTTAGATAAATATGTAACAAAAGAAAAAACTATAACGGCTGAAATTTTGTGGGCTTTGAAGATGGTAATGTCTCACTCGTCCTACAATTCATTTAAGGACACTGCACATGTATTTCAATCTATATTTCCTGATAGTGAAATTGCAAAAACGGTATCCTTAGGAAGCACTAAGATGGCGTATTTAATTACACTTGGTTTAGCCCCATACTTTCATTCACTACTGCTAAAAGAAATTTCATCCCCGTATTTTGTTTTGTGAGTGGATGAAGCCTTAAATGCTGTTACAAAAAAAAATTAAAATGGACTTGATAATTCACTACTGGCCTGAAAATTCTTAAGAAGTTAAGGTTCAGTTTTTAAACTCTGTTTTTATTGAACACAGTACTGCTGAGGACTTGAACGAAAATTTTTGTGAAGGCTCCTCAGAATTAAAATTTCAAAACCTATTGCAGGTATCAATGAATAGGCCAAATGTAAACCATAAATTTTGGAGACATCTTTGTGAGGAAATTAAAATTAATAAAGGGTTTACCTTGATTAATATAGGAACTTGCAGTTTACAAGTTATCCATGGAGCATTCCAAATTGGAAATAAAGCTACTTCATGGAAACTCAACTTATTATTTCAGTCCATGTCATAGATTGTTTAAAAACAGTCCTGCCAGGAGGGTGGATTTTGATGCGGTTACAAGCAGTAACATATTCCCACTAAAATTTTGTCAAATTAGATGGGTGGAAAATGTTGCTGTTGCCGAAAGAGCTATGGAATTACTTCTGAAGTTAAAAATTTATCTCCAAGCTGCAAAAAAGGAATTACCTTCAAATTTTAGTGTAGGGATACTAGAAGAAACATCAATGACAAACTAATTTGGGCCAAAATGTCATTCTTCATATGTGTTGCTGCTATTTTGGAGCCTTTTTAAAAATCTTTCCAAAGCCCATCACCAATGGTTCCATTACTGTACACCACATTGGCAGATCTGCTAAGACAGATCATGTCAAGGTTTGTGAAGTAAGAGCTGCTTATAGAAGCTCAAACTCCATTTAAATTGATGACGATTGATGTAACTTCTGTAAAAGTTCATCGCAGGAATGAAGATAAGGATTGCTGCCAGAAGCTACATGAAAAGAAGTAGTGCAACTGATGGTGAAAAGGACAAATTTCTAACTGAGTGTAAGAAGTTAGAATTAAAGAGGCAGAAATTTTTTTTGAGAAGACTCCAATAGATTTCTCGATTGTGAGATCCATGTCATGTTTGGATCCTCTGGTACTTAGTTCAAATCTTGTGTTGTGCAAAAGGAGGATGGATGTCTTATTACAACTGTTGCATGAAAACAATATTTTGCCAGCTTTAACTGCTGATCGTGCCAAACAGCAGTTTTTAACTCTTACAAAGGTAAACTCAGAGTGGAAAGATGTTTTTTCGGTATTTTCTCCTAAAGATGATCCAGTCTGCATATTGTGGATTCAATTTTTTGTCAGTCCATTCCAAATTGAACACAGGTTTGCTCATTTTCAAAACAAAAAAAAGACTTCAATTCAAAACAAAAGGCTACTTTGAAACACATGCTTCACATTCGCAACACTCGTCGAAAAAAATCACACAACTGACTACAACCGTTATTACGCCAGATAAGAATGAATAAACGTTTAGCTGCTTAATGCCAACAATAACGCTGAAAAAATTCGGTAGTTACTTGCCAAGCGGTTAGATTTTCGAACTAACGGCACACTAGGCCTACTTGCAATATCGACGTCACACTGACTCCTAGAGGAGCGGCCAAAACTGTACGAATCTTATTGGCTACTTTGTCTGAGACGCCTCGATCAATCATTTTCCAGGTCATGGAGACGATTTTCCTGGTTTTTGACAAAAATGCCTAAATTTCCTTGAACACAATAAATTCCCTGATAATTCCCGGTTTTCCCTGATCCGTGGGAACCCTGCTTCTGGTTATAGAAGCTAAAGGTATTTATGGTGTTTTAAACTGATGTAAACTTTCAACATTATTGTAATTGTGTTTTTTAGTTCCAATTTATATTTCACATTTAATGATATTATACAAAGTTAAATAATATATTGGAAGAAATTTAAAAAAAACTGCAATTACGACCTAAATAATAAATTTTAAAAATTAAATTGAAGAGTTGGTTGGTAATAGAATCAAGATCAACTGGAGGAACATAACAGGTTATAACAAATTGATTAAAATCACTAATCTTACTAGTTTTGGGGGTCAAGTAGACACTTATTGCAGTGATGACATCGTTAGATGGATCATGGTATAATTCAGTAACAAGCAGATCATTATCTTTCATGCGTAGAGGAAATTTCTGCATATCTAAAAAATGGTAATGATTTGATTACTTGAAGTAAACGTACAAGACAGGTGCAAAAATTTGTAAATGCTAACCATATTATTTTTGCACATCCATCATGTACACATAGTTTGTATGTTTCAAATAATTATTTTAAAGAATTCCAAGATTTCTTTCAAACCCAATCCTTTAACTACTCCAGTTCACAAGGCATTACATCCTCAGTTAAAAATTTTATTCCCTCACACCAAAATAATTTATTTATTATATGTATGATGACTAGCTGCTTTGGGTAAACCTTAGAGTGCAACTGTTTATTTAAGGAGTACATACAACACCCTTAATATTTCATACCTTACTTAAAACATTCATTAACTTTATTAATTGTAAGCCATTTAAAAAATGAGAAAATTCCAAAGTACACTTTAAAACGTAAACTGAGTGATCAGTGAGACAGGAAATTTCAAAAATGATAAAACTTGTGAAGAGACTTCCAAATTTATTTCTTAGGTTCAGAAGAAACTTATTTTAGAGAGGTTTTATTCATCACCTCATTTTTTCTGTCACAGTAACCTCTTAATGTACAATTTAGCTAAATAAATAGACATTTATATTATGGACTAGTTGAATACCTGTGCTTCGCTACAGAGTACTCTTTAAGATCATTACAGAAAATTGCTTTTATGTACTAAGAAATAGTAATGAACTTGTTTACCCATCTGATTGTAGAATTACAAGGCTGTCAGGAGAGCTTACATGTGAGCAAGCTACGTACAATTGGCCATGGGAGAAACAGTCTTTTTATAAAATGAAACATTGCAAACACAAAGGTCTTTTAGAGAAAGATGGTCGAAATAAAAAGGTTAAAACGCCCATTTTCATGTCAACAGGATGAAATTTTCAATAAAAAGTGCAATTCAACGTCTTTTATATGCTCTAATCGTTCTCTTAATTACTTTTATTTATTAATGACAGTGTCATTACTCACATGTCTTATTTCAATTTATTTATAAGGAAAAAATAATCTATTTTCACAAAAAAAATTAACCTGTTAATGAAATAAATTAACATTTTGTTATGACATAAGACCAGACCACATAAAACACAATATGAGCCTTCCCTCAACAGAAGATAGTGGTGGTGGGGCTCTTCAGGCTGTATAATCACCTTGCCATCACAATACAACACCAAAGGGTAAGGTATATTACAGGCGTGGACTGACATAAGGTCAATGAGAGCAGCATTCTGGTTTTTCATATATTAAAAAGAGCCACACCATACTTACATAGTATTAAATACACAAATTTGACTTAACTAATATGGTTAGATATTCTACATAAGTCTTAAGTGCTATGTAAAGTACACATATGAGAAAATATAACCAAGAGAAAGAAAATACAAAATTATTTCAAAATTTTAATAATAAACTATAATGTATTAATAAAAAGTATAACATTTAACAAAGACCTTTGGTCAAATCTTTGAAATTTGGTGTAAAATTTGTTAAAGCCATCCACGGCAATTCTGTGAGATAATGATTAGTGAACAGTGAATGATATTTTGACTTCACGAACTTCATTGTGGAATACAAAAATTCACAGCAATATGTTGTACCTAAAATTGAAATTAGCTTTCTTTAAGTGAATATTTTGATTCTGCAGGGATCCTAACAGGTTTCAAAGTCTAAAAAGGTGACAAAAGTGACTAATTGAACCAAAAAAAAGTGACTAATCGAGTAGAAAAAGGTGACAAAAAGTTACTAATTGAGCAAAAAAAAAAAAAGTGACAAATAACAATAATGCTAAATGTATTAAGTATAAAGATGGAAAAAGATCCTCCACAGCCACCCCTATCTTTTCCTTTTCTTTCTTTGGAAGGATGTTTTTATTTTCTTCATTTAAAAAGTACATCATTTTAAAAATATTAACATAACAATAAAAAAAATCGTAATTATGATTTTTTAGTTTGTTCATTTTTGACACAGCTTAAAGAATTTCTTCCTTTTCTTTGAAAGATTATGTCTCATTTTTTTTTGTGGTAAAAAAGCCTGAAATATATTTTATCTTTTTCTTTTCAATAGAAGAATGTGCATTTTTTAAAGTCTGTCTTTGCTGACCAGCATCATCTGAGACTTTTGCCTCTCCTTCAATCATTGCCTGAGCAAGTGCTGCTTCCTTAAAATCTTTATTTTTTTATCGCCTTCTTGAGCCTGTCATTGAATTCCTTTAATAATTCTGAAGCACTGTCCAAATACATAATTTTAAGTTTTCGTTCTTTTTCTATCATATTTCTTTTCTTAGAAAGCTGCTTTAAATCTTTATCTTTCCTGTCTTTACTCTAATTTTTCTTGTGCCTTATGTTTTATATCTTATAAATAGGCATTGTAGGCTTTATATGCAATTCTTCCCATATCCATTAGCTGATCGGCACCAAATTAGGTTGATTATCAAAATTTGCCAAGCTACTTTTAACCCTAATCAATGCATTGAGTGTGTGTTCTGATGCTCTGTCTCCTGTAAAAGCTCTTCCCAAGGCTGAGAAGCCACGTTCAATGTCAGCACTACCATGAGAAAATGACAGAGCAGCCTTCAATTGCTTTGACACAACTGGGCACTTAGGATCCACACCACTAATGCCTCGCAGTCTGAAGAACTGGTTCCAGTAAACATCAATAGGCTTCATTCTAGATCCTTCTTCCTCTAATTATTTTTGGAGTAATTTCCACTCATCCAGTAGAATGTCTGTCTGTCTGGACATCACATGGAATTGCTCTTGCAACTTCTAAAGTTGTCACACACTCTCGCCACTGAGTCTCTCAAGAGGATCAAGACAGGATAAGCTTTTAAGGAGAAATGAACTGAAGGAGGACTTCTTTTAACACTGGCAATGTAATGCTTCTGAACCTTTAGAAAAATAAATTCATTTTCTTCTCTTTCACATTCTGAAGCACTCTAGAAAATTTATCTCCAATCACAATATCAGCCAGAGGCAACAGTTTCTGAGGACATATATCTTCCAATTTATCTATTTTCAAATCTTGAATAAATACCTTTTTGTAGATCCTACCCAAAATTGTTCTGGTCAACAATTCAAGTTGAGAATGAAGGTTACGTATTGGAGGTTCCTTCTTCTGAAAAAATTCGGTCACATGATTAAATATACTTGCACTTGATACGACAAATACCACCTCAGACTTCATAGTTTCTCTTTTAAGTAAATGAACAATTATTTTGTAGCCTGGTCTTTGTATCATGTTTGGCTTCTTTATTGGAATGTAGTCAAGGAAATACTATTGCATTGCAATCCATTGTTCAATCAACCTTTCAGCAGCTGGCTTTAGGCTTAGACATCTGTTTGAACAATGCTTGATGAAACGGTGAGTGGGAAGTTTCAAGTCTTCTTGAATTTTTTTGTATGTTGACCAACACTTAGGCCACTGATTAAAAAATCTGTGAATTGTAAAAACTTGTTCAGACACATCTTCCCCTAACTCTTTTAGACCTTTAAGAAAAGCACTATGTATTGTGTGAATATTACATGTCTCAATGTTAATTAGTTCTTTTTTCGGGTAGAATGTAATGAGTCATTAATCTTTTTAAAAACTGACTTTCACTAAAAAAAACTAAAAAATTTGTAATAATCAACTTTGATAACATAGAATGATTTTCAATATGTTCACAACGTTTCTTCAATATAGAACCCTCTGGATACAGAGACGGACGATATTTTTGTATTCTCTGGTTACGGAAGGATTTGGAATCTTTCAGATCTCCTGAAGAAACGGCTGAAGTCCATAATGATTTCCATGCCCTCATTTCTGTGCCACAAAGAGAGCAACGCATAAATAGCCTCTGTTCCGTAAACAGGATACACTATCCTTTCAGAGTTTACCCTGACGTATCTATACCTTGTAGACATAATCAGACCCACAGTAAAAACTGCAACATGTGATGACAAAGGTACTAAACGCATTGCCTCTCCTCCTGGGTTAACATTGAGTTAATATCAGCTTGATCCGTCCGGTCTTTTGACCTTTCCATTCTCGTCTTATTCCAGAATCCGAAAATATAATGGGTCTGTTGAGAGCAACATTTGCCCACCCCTGTATATTACATAAGCAGCACTAATTTCACAGTATTTTGTTGCAGACAATTGAGCCTTGTACACAACCATGGTTCTGTATGTTACCACATGACAGTATAGTAAACTGTTGTCAGTTGCTACAAATGTGATGTATGACACTACTGGCCAGCCCCTGAGGCATGTCAGTGCCTAACATGAAGTAGGATAGGGAATAGAAAAAACCCGATCCACCCCCCTTCATAGGCACAACACGGTGAAGTACCATCATGCTGTCAATACCAATGAGCTCCGTCCCAAATAATGTGTAATGGGATTAGAAAGGAAAATGAAGGAAGCTATGAGTAATAATCTGGCGTTTTTATGTTTGAGGAAGATGACACAAATAAAAAATTTGTCATAAAATATAAATCAGTAGAAAGTGTCCAGCTCAGCAACAAAATGTAATAGCAAAACAGCTAAATATTGAATTGAAGGCAGATAAAAATCTTGAGTACAACTGCTTCCCATCTTAAAACCAAACAAAACTTTTGTTGCATAATTTCCTGAGTGTTTACACTAATGAGAGGTAAATGACTGGTGTTGAATATTACTCATTCCCGTATTTACATTACTGTTTACATATTCTTATCAGTTCAGTTGTGTGGTGCAATCATTTTCATGATATGCATAGGCTTTAGGTCAATTTTAGACATCTTAGGACTTGAATTTTTCAAAATCCTTTCTTAGTATAAGTACAGTATAAGAATATATATACTTTCTACAGTATAAGAATCATCAGGCAAAATTTAAGCTTCCTAGGCATTGTTATTCTTTAGATACAGTGATCAGTCAGTAAGTGATACTTGGATTTCATATAGATTTAAAATACTTAGGTCAACTAAATTCCTGTTAAGTTTCCCATTTTTGGTACTTCTAAAAAGACAACACAGTTTAAAAAAATTATAATATAGACATACATAAATACTATCACATTTATGCATAAAATGCAGTTTTAAATATTTTGTATAGTATGTGTGCACAGTATATGCTAATTTTTGAAAATTCCGACTTGCAAATTAGTATATCTTAAATCTATTAATTGGATAGCATATCCTTTGAGCTAGATACACCTTGAGTAATTTAAGTACAGTTAATCAACTTTTGAGACCTAAGTAACTCACCTGCCAAGTGCTAAATTTGAGAATAAGGTAGAAAACTTGGCGACTAATTTAAGAACTAAGTACTTAAGATCTTTTGTTAGTACAAAATAACATAGTACTTTGTTTCCAAAATATTTATTCATCAATTAGGATGGTTAAAACCTTAAAATTAATATAAATACAGCACTAAACCTCAAATTTAAAGTTATTTTTACTAAACGAAAGTATCCATCAAACTTTGTCATTGCATGCTCATTTGCAGAATATATCAACAATGCATTTTGAAGAATTGTCTAAACCATATTTTAGTTAACTTAAAAGGTTATCTTTTTCAATCAGGTACTGCCAAAATACAATTAAGACTGGAAAAGTATGGTCGATTCCTTGGATTTCCAATAAGATAGTTTGTAAAAATGTTATTCATAACATACCAATATAATAAATTGATCCATTATTACAACCCAACAATAGGAATGAACCAGCAGTGTCGAAACTTGTAATAGGTATAACATCTTGAATCTGAAATAAAGTGGTGCATACAATTAGAACATTAATTTAATGATTAATGCTATATGTAGAAAAATTAAAGTACCTACTTGCCAATGTTGTGTCATTGCATGCCAAACACCCACTTTTCCAGTATGACTCAAAGCAACCAATTGACTTCCAATAAAAAACAAATGATCAACAGAAGCAGTAAAGTGGAATATGCCTAAAAATTTATAAAATAAATTCATTATGTTTGTGCTGTGTATATATATATATATATATATATTATAAACATAATATGTAATTCATTACCTATATCTGATTTTATTCCATCTTCTGAAATCCCCCAAAGTCTTACTTGAGTGTTGTATGCCATTGCTAACATTTTAGTACCATTTTCTACAGGATTGGTGCCAATAACTTTAGCATTTAATGCTATTCTGTCTACAACTGGTTCAATATATGGGCTCATAAAAGCTAACTGCCAACCAGCAGAGTCTCTTAACCTGAAAAATATAATACATTTATTCAAAAGAAATGAGTCATCAAAAGACAATGAAAGATAATAAATAAACCTAGAATAAAAGTGTTTAATATGAGATCAAAAAGCTAATTTATCCATTTTAGTCAAGTTTGGGGTTCTAGATTTGAAATGATATTTAAATCTTAAAAACACATTTTTAAACAACTCGACACAGTTGTATAGTTACTGATCTTAGTAAACACCAAAAAATACACAATAGTAATCAACAGGTTTTTAATAATTAAATTTGATGATCTAGGCTACTTTCATAGAAGCTCAATTTCTTATATTAGAGTTCATACTCTAAAGTTAGAATGATTCCCATGTTTTCCAGTTCAGACAAAATTTTACAGCATATATGCCACAAAGTTACTAACAATGAATTTAAAACAGTATTTTTGTAGACAAAAATTTAATTTAGAAAAACCTTTTGTACTCATTAAGGGTCTTATTATATATAAAACTAGCCACTGAATGGCCAGCATGGCATTGATGTGACAATTCCAAAAAGGTCAAAAACGTTGGTTTGAGGGAGAAAAAAAACTAATAAATCTTTCTATATTAAAAACGAATTCTAATAAATCTCTATGTTAAAAAATAATAATTCTCTCTATATTAAAACGAATTCCCATTTGGTTGCTCCACAAACCAAATGGGAATTTTCATAGCTTATTGGATAACAGCCATCATGGCATTGTCAGTGGTGTTGGTTTGCTTAGCAAACCAAATGGAAATTAAAGAAAATCTAAGGTATCTATATGATGTAAAATTTTCCGCAGATTTCAAAACCGTTGAAATTTTCCATCTATCCTTAACGATCCCTATTTTTAAAAAAAACCTAAGCAATGCCAGTCAAAACATTTATTTTTTTTGCTTTCCTTCACTCAAATCGGAAGTGTAATCTGTTGATTTCTGAAACGCAAAGGTTGATGAGATGTCACAATCTCTTGCGTAAATATAAAAGATATAATATTCAATTAAAAAATTATTTATTTAAAGAAAGTCATATTTTAAGGTATCGATTTATTGTGAAAATTCTAGATTTCAAATCCGTTGAAATTTTTACTCTATCTTTAACGAGATCTAGGAGATAGAAAAAAAAGAACTACAAAACTCCAGTTAAAACTTTTATTTGTTTTGTTCTTCGGCTGAAAGCATTCCTCGAAAAAATCAAACAGAAGCAAGGAAAAAATAAATTTAGAATCTTTGATCTTTTATGCTGTTGCCATTCCAAAGAAAACAAAAAAAAAATTCAATTAAATTGATTTTAAAATGTTCTAGATTAAATTTTAAAGTTGGGTTTCGTGCAAAAAATTCGGACTATCTGAGTGGCAAATTCCATTATTGTAAGTGCCATAGATTCGTCAGGACAGTCCATGCATGCAAACACTTCCATCTATAACAGTAGATTTGAAAATGTTAAATTTTATCCTTCACCAAAAAAAATTATTTGGTGGATTGAAGGTGTTTATTACTATTCAAGATTTTGAAAGTAAATGTAATTTCTCTGAAATGTTTTGGATATAATTAACTTTAGATAAAACATTCTAGCCTTTTATTGTATATAAAATTTGTAATTTTAAACAACTACCAAATGGCATAAAAAATTTAAGATAAGCTGAAAATCTTCAGCTAATGCCTACAGTGATTGCATTTTTCTCATAGAAACATAAGAACAAGCCTAAAAGTGTTCTATAATAAAAAAAGCAATTTTCATTATTTTCCTTTTGAATAATATACAGATAAAAACTACTGTACTTTTTAAAAATGTGAAATGTTTTAAAAGTAGAGCATATCTATTTTTTTATGTGAATGAACATGTAATTATATAAGATTTATACTTTCAAAAATTACAAAATAGCATGTGATTCCACATAACATCAAGCAAAAATGAACATATCAAGTATTTCAACATAAAAACATTTTATAATTCAGTGTTATTGAGTAACAAAGATATTTCGTGGGCTAACATCATCTAGGAACCAAGCAAAATTAAGCTATAGTTTAAAATCTTTCAGCTCTTTCGATCTCACGGTTCGGAAATACTGAGAAACTTAAATGCCCAGGGTGCTTAAAACTCAGTGTGAGTAGGGAAGAAAATGTAATGGACACATCGTGCTTTTGGAAGTTTATGTGTTATCTTTCCCTTCCTACCTACAATTATCCTTCAATGGATCATTGTTGTTTTTTTGTCAATGTCATTATATCACCTAAGAGTAAGGGGAATAAATGGACAGCCCTTTTATACAAGTTCAATGAACCTTTCAGTTCCGAAATGCATTTATGTTTATTTACGAAAATAATTTGAAAAGAGAATTTGATGTCCACATAAGTTATCGATTACAATTTAAAATGCATGAATACAAATATTTCGGACAATTCATTGAACTTGTACATTATACCCTTCTTTGAAAAGCTTCCAATTATAATTTTAAAAAATATTGTTTGTATATATGAGTTATTATTTATCAATAAAAAATATACTTAAATAATGTCAGCAATTAGTTCTGTTTCTTTTCAATAATATAGCAGCAGCCACAATTGTTATGGTAAAGCTAGTTGTTTAAACTAAATTCTTGGAAATTTAACATGCTCTGAAATATTTTTATTTGAAAAGCTTAACTCACTACTGCAAAAGGCTTGCAATTCTAAGTTGGCTCACCACTTGCAACAATGTGAAAGCTTTTATATTAACAAATATCTTGTATATTTTTGAAGATTGGGAAGCTCTGGTTCATGGAACCTGATCCAGATAAGCTTTAGAATTGACATTTGCTTAACTTGCTAGTTGCACACAAATATGATTCATTTTAAATCAAATATTGTGTTGATATAAAAATTAGATTCGATAGCAATTTAAACGAAAAGGGCAAATATAACCTCTTTGTTCCCAACCATTTCTGCAGTCAACACCATTTTGACGAAAGTCCAATGATGTCACATGTCTCAAAATTATAGATCCAATAGCCTTCATCAAGTGCATGGTCAAGATATGTTAATATCCACAACATATGAAAATTGTTTACAAGTAAAACATTTGGATTAGAAATTCATTATTAACCAAATGACCAAAAAAAAAAAAAAAAAAAACAGCTTTGCTATAACAATTTGGTCACTACAATGGAAATGTCCCCCTTTCACTACATTACTTGAAGCAACATGATGCGTAAAAGTAACTATCCTCCTTTCCTCTTACTTTTTACTTGGGAAATTAAAAGCATCACATGTTAACTATGCAAATGATGATTTAGCATTTGTAAACCTCATCATGTCTGTTTTAATACATTTCAACAATTTCAAGATCACCAATAATGCATCAATTGATAAAGTGGCAGCAAGAGGTTTAGAATGTGAACAAATTGCAATTTCGGAGGGGTTAAGTGAACTATAAATGACAGTATGCATTCAACACACAGAGAATAGAAATACACATAAAACCAACATTTAAAATTATTTTTGCATAGTTGAACTTAAAAATTAGAAAAAATAATAAAGTAAATTAGCAAGATAAAATGCATTACATTGACTTGGTAGTATGGGGGTTTTATGGTGTATTTACATTCTCCAATTCCTACTACTCATTATTTCCATAAAATTCGTTAATCAGAATAAAAATACATACCTATAACAGCAAACAAAATGTGCATATGCTACAGCAATCCAGTTATGATGCCCTTTAACAATACGAACTCTTAGAGGATCAGTCAAATTATAAGCACCTGCAACAGATCATAAAAGTATTTAAAGAAACTAAAATTAAAATATATTGAGGGTAAAATTTACTTTTCTACACTTCTGAACTTTATACGAGAAGTTGACAAAAAATTAAATAAAGAACTATAATATAACTAGAAAAACCAATATTTTCAGAAATGTGAGCACCAATACTTTTTATATGAAATATAACTCATTTTTCACTCATAATCACCCATGTATTTAAATTTTCTTTTATAAGCTTGAAAACATAGAAAAGATTTGCTGAATTTATTTACTGCAGCTTGAAAAACAACATTATTGTTCATTAACACTCCCAAATGCAAAGACTCATAATAGAGGTGAGATGATGCCCAGACAAAAAATGAGTTTTCTACCTAGGAATCAATATGTGATTTGGATCCTTAGGTAGAAAAGAATTAATATTTTGTTTCTAAGCAGTGGGGCATTTATTCAAAAAAAAAAAAGCAACAATGGAAATTGCAAAGAATATGCTTTTAAGTAAACTGGAATGTTTCAAAAGTACCTCATGAGCAAAAGGGTTTCGAGTGCGTTGGTTACGACAAACTTCAAATTCATATTGAAAAGTTTAGAGACAAATTTTTTGCTCAACATTAAAAGATATAACTCAGTAATATCAGAGTGCAAACTTGAGAAATATATTCATTCATTAATTAATTCAAGAAAGTACATAATTTTTCATTATTTTTGATTTCACAATTTTTCTAACTACAAATTTATTTATTCATTTAAAATAATACATCTTTAGTATGAACTATATTGCTTATTTTTTTCACTTTTAATTAGGACATAACATTGAATCGTTCAAATGCCTCACTGCTGTTTATAAGCAACAAAATATTAGTTTACCTTTATTTTGTTTTAAAGTGAAATATACTTGGTGTACTTAATTTTGTAAATTCAACAATAAAATAATTTAAAATTACTATTGCAAATAAGGAATTATTTTGTAGGCTTATGTTTCTGAATGTGCAATGTGTGTACAAATCTAATAAAAATTAGTATTTACGATAAGTCTTCAAAATTTTCCAGTTTGCACACAATTTACGCATATATTGTGAAGTTTAAAACCTACAAAATAGACAGTTATGTTGAAGTGTTACATACAAAGCAGCATAACTTCTATAACCTTCTGACTACGGCTAGATACAACTAGCACAACTCTTTCATGGCGTAATTCTTATAATTTTCAAGGTACAAATACTGTACTGGCCACAATCTAAATTCTTTCTTAGTGCAATCAAGGTACAACTGCGGTACCTGCTGTAGTATAAAGGTTAAGGATGAAATGAGTTTCTAGATTTCATTTTTGAAGATAAACAATATCTTTCAAAGAGAACAAACCTTAAACTTGCAGGACATGTTAGAAAAAGAAGCTAACTGTTTATTTGCGAGTCTTAAACGTAAAAATACACTTCTGGCCATCAAAAATGCAATACCATTAAGGACACAATATATCAATTAGCCATATTTATTATTGAAATAACATGAGGCACTAGGGTGAAATTATTGAAAAATTGCAGTTATATTCCATTTATCGAACACGAAAAAATCAGTATTATGTGTAGCAGCAGTTATTGCCACCATAGGTGACAAAAACAATGACCTAGTCATGACTTCCATTTGTACATGATTACACATGTTGTGCAATGCACCATAATTATTGAGCTAGGGTTCTTGATGTTGCAGTACAATCTGTAATAGCCATGCACACAAGATATGTCCTTTCATTCAAAGGTGTGATGAGATGACTATCTTTCACGTTGGTCAGTTTGCCCATCTCGCATCCTACGATTCCACATTTGCATCACTATGGTGCAAGTTCATCCAACAGGAGCACAAGTTTCTTGGAAGGAGGATTCAGGAACAGCGAGAAAACACAATTCCAAAACTCTGCTCTCCCTTTTAATATTATTCAGTGGTTGTTACTGGTACATATGATTTGCATATATACTGCAGTGCTAATCATTTGCATATCCTTTCGCAATTAATGCACTGTGCAATGCATTTAGATGCTTCCTTCATGGTGTTGCATTTTGTGTATATTGAAAATGTTAAAAATTTAAGTATTTTATAAATGTATATCAAATATAGTTCAACTTAACACAAAAATAAATTTCATAGGTTTAATTTTCGATACAAATTTTTTCTGATACATACATTTTTTGAAAATAATTAAAGTTGCTTAGCATTTTCAATGGCACTTCATTTACTTCAAACCAGTGTCCAGATTCTTAATAAACCAAATTGAGCTCATTGTTTAAATGAAAAAATACTTGGATATAACACAGAAAACACATTAATTTAGACAATAAAGCAAGCAATGACTGACGTGTGTGAAATGAATATATCAAACAATTCATTATTATTGAGGAGTTCAATAAACAGGAATTATGCAAGGCATTTTTTATAAAAAATACTTAAAAAATACAAACCATAATTATTGAAAAATGAACTAAAGTCGAATTTAAAAGTTTTTGTTAAATCAGCAGAAGAATTTCGAGAGTGACGCATATCTAAAGAGGATGTTCTAGAATGCCCACGGCCAATATTTCTTATATCTGATGAACTACGTGATAGAGATGAAGTTGATGCTCGAACATCACTTGTTCTTGATAAAGATACTGAAGCTGTCCTTTGGTGAGAGTGTTCTGAATTCATTATACGGAAAACTAAACCAGGTTTAGTATCAGAACTAGCAGAATTATTTCCAGTTGAAGCAGTTGTAGAGGAACCATTTTCAGAATGAGAGCTTGAATCTTTCTTGTGGCTTTTGGATATTTGGTCATTTGATGGAATGGCTAAAATAAACAAAATATCAATACACAATTTATACATAATTTTTACTTAGAATAATCAATTTCTAAACTTACCTGCAGGTGGTAAATATCCATGAAATAGCACATCACCACAAGAGGAATGATTGAGATCTTCACATAGAATTAGTCGTTTGACTGTTAAAACAAAAGCAACATATTAATTAAAGCTAAGAGGTAAACTAGGAGAGGTAGAGAGCAAAATATAAGTCTTCATTAAAAAAAAAATCTTTATGTAAATAATTTAAATATTTATCTATGTTTTTAATAATTCAGGAAAAGACACAAACTAATGGTAATTCACATTTGTAAAATATTAGTTTGACTAAATCCAGATGCTTTAAACATATGACACTGAGTCCTAATTAGTTGAAAGATTAGTTAATCATTTTTTAAACTTTCTAAGACCTAATTTCTTTGAGCAGAAATTTTGCTAAATAGAATTTCTTAAAGTAATGAATTACAAAGTATGTATTCAATAACTCTAAAAGTTGATTAGTTTTCAGCATTTTACCCATTGGGTTGACCTTGAGCTACTGAGAAGGCCTAGGTTTTAGGTTTGGTTTGTTGCTTTGTCATTGTTTTGCTATATGAAGGTTAATTGGATCAGGGCCTAAATTTTAGGAAGAAATAGCAATCATAAAAACCAAAGTCAAGTAATTTGATTAAATAATTTAGCAAGGCTCTGTCAAAGTGTAATGAACATGTTAGGATATGCCACTAGCAGCAGTCAGTAAAACAAATTTACTTCTCTTTGTGCCCTATATTAATTGGAAACCTAGGATGCCACTCATTTGAGAAATGCACCTCTGCATTTTATGGGATGGGTGAATAATATATGTATGCTTTCAAGTATTGTGGCATATGAGAACAAGAGCAGTCACTACTTGATGGTCTGACTTTCACTGTTTTTTCATCACATCATTCTCATTTCTGAAACACAATATACATCTAGCTTTAAGGAAGCTGCTGAACCCAATCTTCGATTTGCTAAATAATTTTAAAGTGCATATTGCAGAGCTTGTGAATCAGCTGTTCTAATGATGTGGTTGGTAAATGCTCTAGCAACAACTCTCCTATCCTAATAAACCTTTAGAGTGCAGCACTCAAATTTCGTTATCTGCCTCTCAGAAGGGCAGATTATGCCAGACTTACTATCCCCTACAGAGCTAGGTGATAGTCATGAATGACTTTTATGACTGACGCTTTCCATTCATAGTGTTGTCCAATACCACAATGGAAATTGAGGGAAAGGTTGTAATATTTTTAGGTTCACTTCTGGGGTTTCCTACGTTTCAATTGTTTGTGCTCCTCTTAATCCCACTTAATGTTTCAAACAAGGAATTGTTTTAATTTTGCTTGGATTAAAATTTGCTTATGGAGATCTAGGCAATGGAATACAAATTCCATTTAATATTTTCATTTGAATTTCAATGACGGATATTGAAAAGCACAAGCAATTTTTTACATTAAATCTAAGATTTTGATAATTTGTTTCTGGATTTGTCAGCATGAAATTTTGTCTAATCGTTTATATTCTCAATTGAATTTTTAGTTCACAACATTTATAATTTAGTTGTAATAAATTAATTGATGGTGTAAAGTATCTAAATTATAAATGAATTTAAAAGACAGATACTTTCTACGCAAATAGTTAATACATAAAACACAGCATTTAAGTACACTTATGTTTCCTTCTTGCTTTGGGAGTACTATTTACTTGCACATGTGATCAACTTTTATTATTTTATAAATTAGTTAAAAAATGATAAACTCTAATGAATGATTGCTATATTAATAGTTGTTTTAAAGGTTTTAATTCAATTTAAAAATCAGTTTTATATTTTTATAATAGATAAGAGAAATATATATTAAATTTACACACTAAATTTTGATCAAATGTTTATACTTGTATAGTGATAAAAGTTTCCATTTGAGTTAAGAAAATCACTAACGATGAAAAACAATTACGAAATTGATACATAGATATTAACTAACAGTGTGACTTTAAAAAGAGATGATTGAAAAACCATCTATGAATTTTAAAGTACTTTAGGATCATGATCCCAAGATCTAATATTGAAAGTTTATGTACATTCAAACTTGCAAAATCAAATTATTGGTAAAATTTTAGATTAATATATTGTCACATTTTATTATATTAAGATCATGAAAAGTGGAGGCTCCTTTTAGATTAACATAATATGAAGCCGGCAATTCTGATGTTCCGTATGCTTAGGAATTAAAATGTTTTTTAAAATGTTACTTTTAGGCCACTTGCCTCTAGTGGGATTGGAACTCTGTACCTTCCGCTTCGCAGTCAGGTGCAATACCGACTGAGCAACGATATTCAGATGAAGTGAATAAGTTGTGCTACATTTCCCCCTCCTTAAGACGAAGTAGCGTCCCGCTGCAGCCTGATCTGGCTCCTCGAAACAGGTCCCCTGGAAATGCTGTGCCCTCTTCTGTCATCTAGTTGTTTCTTTCGATCAAGATAGGGTTTTAACCTTAGGACGTGGACTACATCTTTGGAGATCCGCCGTCTGCTATTCTCTTCCATACTTTCTACTTCGTATGTTACGTCAGATAGTCGTTGTGTTATTCTATAAGGTCCAAAATAACGTCTTAAGCGCTTTTCGGACAGTCCAACCTTTCGTACTAGAGTAAAGACCCAGACTAAGTCTCAGATGTTGTAGTTGACTGGTCGATGTCTCTCGTTATATCGTCGTTTATCAGTTTGTTGAGTGTCGAGGATGTGGATTTTTGCAAGCTGTCTAGCTTCTTCTGTCCTGCTGATCAGATGTTGCACATAATTATCGTTGTGATTTTCAGTATTGAGCGGAATAATTACGTTTAGAGGTCTCTTTCTGTCAAGCCATTGGTTTGTGGATGATAGGATGTTGTCAGAAGATGAGACGTCTGGCACAGTTGATTGATGTCTTTCACAATATTGGATAAGGAATGTTCTCGATCACTTATCGTTTCTCAGGGAGCACCGTGTGTTGGATTCAGTTAATGAAGCACCACCTATTTGTGTTAACATTTATTGAACGATTAGGTTTTATAGAATGCAAACGATTTGAAGAAGCAGTGGTTTTCAGTTCCGAATTGTAATATCAGAATTGTCGTGTTCCATCCTTTAGTAAAATGTGTAAATAAATGTAGAAAATCTATTGGATTATGGTTTGATTTGTTTACGAGGAAATATATTGCATGCTGTGTAATATCCAGTGCCTTTAGAACTTTTGTCTCAAGATATTTAACTCAACATTGATCGTCCTCAACATTTGGCGTCTGCGACAGGACGGAAAGAAGTTGAAAGGTAAATATTGGTTTCTTGTTTACACTTGCAGTTATTTACAACGGAACAGGAAGAAATTAAGAAACGTGTAGGGAAAAATCGGGGTGTTATAAGAGGCTCATTTACAAGGCTGTGCGATAAATTGTTTATCGAGATGAGTTCTGAAACTCCCAAATGTTCCGATATACAATCTCATAAAGAAATGTTACAGAAAAAATCTCCGGAACTAGAAGCTGATAAAATTATTTTGCATGGCATGATAGATTCTGATGCTAACGAAGATGAATTAGAACGAGAACAAGCGACTGTTGATGATTACCAGTATAAGTTTTACAAGTGCCGTAATCAAGCGCTCGCATGTATTGTTTCAAATTCAGGTATGGAAAAATCGTCAAATGGGGTTTCAGCTGACCGAAAGTTCAAATTACCGAAAATGGAACTCAAGAAATTTGGCGGAGAAATTCTAGATTGGTTACATTTCTGGAGTCAATTTAAGAAGACTGATGAAGATTCAGAAATAAATCCAGAGGACAAATTCCAGTACCTTATTCAAGCGACTATTGAAGGTTCTTGTGTGAGGCAAGTTGTGGACAGTTTTCCCCCTACTAAAGAAAATTACCCGAAGGTCATTGAAAGTTTACGATCACGTTTTGGTCGCGATGAGATGTTAGTCGAAGTTTACGTTCGAGAAATGTGGAAGCTGGTCTTATACAAGGTCAAAAATTGTGGTAAACTATGTCTAAGTACTTTTTTATATGACAGACTTCAATCACATCTAATGGGTCTGGAGTCACTTGGGGTAACATCTGATAAATATGCTGCTATGTTGTTTCCCCTTGTAGAATTGTGCCTACCAGAAGATTTACTACGAGCATGGCAGAGATCGTCGCAGTCCAGAGAAAACCAAAGTCCGCTAACAGCAGTTATGTCTTTTCTGAAAAGTGAAGTTGAAGGAGAAGAACGGATTAATCTTGCTTCAACTGGTTTCAAGATGCAAACGGAAAAGAAAAAAGAGCATTCGTTTTACAAAATGGGTATGCAAAAAGATATACCTTCTGCCACAGATTTACTGACAGTTGATGCTAACAAGTCCAAACATTGCGTATTTTGTGATGGCAAACACCTTAGCACAGATTGTTTTAAACACAGTGAATGAGTCTCAATGACGAACGCAAAATACTGACAGATAAAAAATATTGTTTCGCATGTTTAAAAAAAGTCATTTATCTCAAAGATGTAGGACAAATATGAGATGCATTTTGTGTGGAAAGAGACATTCGGTAATTATGTGTTCGAATCTTGCTTCAAATCATGTAAATAACAATAATATGAATATAGATGATTCATCAACAATTGTAAAAGTGAACAGTAGACATGCCAATCAACTAGAGAAACCCGAGGTATTTCTACAAACCATTGTTGTGAGGTTGAAAAGTAACAAAAAAGAAAAATTAGTACGGCCTCTATTCGACACCGGAGCTAAGAGTTCGTACATTCTAAGGTTCTTAAGTAAAATTCTAAGGTAAGTAAAATGTGTAAATAAAAGTAGAAAATCTATTGGATTATGGTTTGATTTGTTAACGATGAAATATACTGCATGCTGTGTAATATCCAGTGCCTTTAGAACTTTTGTCTCGAGATATTTAACTAAGGATTGATCGTCCTTAACATTTGTGGCGTGATGGCAGAGGAGTTGCCCAAAATATTATCCCTGCTTCTACTGGTGCTGCAAAAGCTGTTGGCAAAGTAATCCCTGCATTGAATGGCAAAATTACTGGAATGGATATGGTTTTGTGGCATTGAGTCCTCTTGGGACATATTAAGCCAAACTCAAGATAAAAAGTCTAGTATATATAGTCTAATAATCTACAAACCATCGTTGTGAGGTTGAAAAGTAAGAAAAAAGAAAAATTAGTACCTGCTCTATTCGACACCGGAGCTCAGAGTTCGTACATTCTAAGGTTCTTAAGTAAGTAAAATTCTAAGGTAAGTAAAATGTGTAAATAAATGTAGAAAATCTATTGGATTATGGTTTGATTTGTTAACAAACTGGGGACTGCAGACCTACCTTTAAGCCCTGAGCCTTTTTGCGGGATCTCTAAGACTACCGCAAAAAGGGTGATAGGAGAAAGAATGCTTAAAGAAACTACAAAAAAGTGGAAGCAAACCACCGATCAAAAACATGCAAGGCTTATGATTCAAGAACCTTCTATGAAAACATCTTCTCAGATCCTTCGTCTTAGCAGGGGTAAGATGAGGGTGATAGTTGGATTTCTCACAGGCCACTATCACCTAAGAAAACACCTTCATAGGATGGGAATCTTTAAAGAAGAACCTCTATGCAGAAAATGCAATATGGTGGAGGAAACTGCCCACCACATACTTTTTGAATGCGAAGCTCTGCTTCACATAAGGCACTCAAGTCTAGGTCTTGGAACAGAACTTGATACAATTCACGAAGAACCTGTCAAAAGCCTTTTGGCCTTTCTCAAGGAATCTGGCTTTCTCTGACAGGAATATCGAAAAACAATGGGGTGTGGTGCAATATTCCCTAGTGGAATCAGCACCTAGGGCTTTCCTGACCTCCCCACTCTATATGACTATGACTATGACTATGACTTGATTTGTTAACGAGAAAATATACTGCATGCTGTGTAATATCCAGTGCCTTTAGAACTTTTGTCTCGAGATATTTAACTAAGGATTGATCGTCCTCAACATTTGTGGCGTGATGGCAGAGGTGTTGCCCAAAATATTATCCCTGCTTCTACTGGTGCTGCAAAAGCTGTTGGCAAAGTAATCCCTGCATTGAATGGCAAAATTACTGGAATGGATATGGTTTTGCGGCATTGAGTCCTCTTGGGACATATTAAGCCAAACTCAAGATAAAAAGTGTAGTATATAGTCTAATAATCTACAAACCATCGTTGTGAGGTTGAAAAGTAAGAAAAAAGAAAAATTAGTACAGGCTCTATTCGACACCGGGGCTCAGAGTTCGTACATTCTAAGGTTCTTTAGTAAGTAAAATTCTAAGGTTTATTAAAATGTGTAAATAAATGTAGAAAATCTATTGGATTATGGTTTGATTTGTTAACGTGAAAATATATTGCATGCTGTGTAATATCCAGTGTGCCTTTAGAACTTTTGTCTCGAGATATTTAACTAAGGATTGATCGTCCTCAACATTTGTGGCGTGTTGCCCAAAATATTATCCCTGCTTCTACTGGTGCTGCAAAAGCTGTTGGCAAAGTAATCCCTGCATTGAATGGCAAAATTACTGGAATGGATATGGTTTTGCGGCATTGAGTCCTATAGCAAGCGCGAATGAACCAGCGTAAACGAATGCCAACAGTCAACAGAGGCTGTGTCCTCCTGCTCTCCAACAAGCAAATTCGACAAGAAACCACAGTGGGCGTACTTTATTACTACAGCAACCTCCTCCTCTTATATGCCCTACAAATGTATTTGTTAATGGAGCCTCCAAACAAGTTGTACCTGGACATGACATTTAAGGATGGTTTTAATTCACTTGCAGTATTTCGCTTTTAATAATTTAAAAAACTTCTATAGCACTGCCACTAATTGCATCAACACTGTGTATTTTTGAGTATTTTATGTGTTCATATTTATTTAGCTGTTTTGCGTTGAAGTTGCAGTTTTTGACAAGTCCTTTTCCTGCAAGTGCCTCAAACTGTTTTTGGAATCAGTGCAAAGTACTGAACTATGAAAGGTTTTCCTTGCTGGTATTTTTAACAAAATTGTTCAATTTGGTTTTTTTGACATTCGTTTAATCCCTAATGAGATAAATTAACATTTCCTATTTTGCTACACATTTTTATTTTTATCATTTAGGTATTAGTCCATAAATGAAGTGTTTTAGCTTCTGTACAGGCTCAAAAACATTTATCTTATGCATCAAATAGTTATGGATATCCATAGTACATCAGGGTTTCCAGTCCTGATTATTCATTTTAGTTTTTAAGAGCCCTTAAAAAGCCTTTATCCTCCTGGTGGTTGTCCCGACAAGGTCTTTTTACCATTGACCAAATTGTTCAGATCTTGATGGACGAGATAGCTCACCGAAACCACTTGGAGAGTTAATATTTGATAAAAAGTACTTCATGGTAGAGTTGGGTTACACTGGTATTTATACTACCCCTTTGTAAGTTAAGTTTTGGAGTGGTAGCTAAGCTCGCTACAAGTCCTCTTGGGACATATTAAGCCAAACTCAAGATAAAAAGTCTAGTATATATAGTCTAATAATCTACAAACCATCGTTGTGAGGTTGAAAAGTAAGAAAAAAGAAAAATTAGTACTGGCTCTATTCGACACCGGAGCTCAGAGTTCGTACATTCTAAGGTTCTTAAGTAAGTAAAATTCTAAGGTAAGTAAAATGTGTAAATAAATGTAGAAAATCTATTGGATTATGGTTTGATTTGTTAACGTGAAAATATATTGCATGCTGTGTAATATCCAGTGCCTTTAGAACTTTTGTCTCAAGATATTTAACTCAACATTGATCGTCCTCAACATTTGGCATCTGCGACAGGACGGAAAGAAGTTGAAAGGTAAATATTGGTTTCTTGTTTACACTTGCAGTTATTTACAACGGAACAGGAAGAAATTAAGAAACGTGTAGGGAAAAATCGGGGTGTTATAAGAGGCTCATTTACAAGGCTGTGCGATAAATTGTTTATCGAGATGAGTTCTGAAACTCCCAAATGTTCCGATATACAATCTCATAAAGAAATGTTACAGAAAAAATCTCCGGAACTAGAAGCTGATAAAATTATTTTGCATGGCATGATAGATTCTGATGCTAACGAAGATGAATTAGAACGAGAACAAGCGACTGTTGATGATTACCAGTATAAGTTTTACAAGTGCCGTAATCAAGCGCTCGCATGTATTGTTTCAAATTCAGGTATGGAAAAATCGTCAAATGGGGTTTCAGCTGACCGAAAGTTCAAATTACCGAAAATGGAACTCAAGAAATTTGGCGGAGAAATTCTAGATTGGTTACATTTCTGGAGTCAATTTAAGAAGACTGATGAAGATTCAGAAATAAATCCAGAGGACAAATTCCAGTACCTTATTCAAGCGACTATTGAAGGTTCTTGTGTGAGGCAAGTTGTGGACAGTTTTCCCCCTACTAAAGAAAATTACCCGAAGGTCATTGAAAGTTTACGATCACGTTTTGGTCGCGATGAGATGTTAGTCGAAGTTTACGTTCGAGAAATGTGGAAGCTGGTCTTATACAAGGTCAAAAATTGTGGTAAACTATGTCTAAGTACTTTTTTATATGACAGACTTCAATCACATCTAATGGGTCTGGAGTCACTTGGGGTAACATCTGATAAATATGCTGCTATGTTGTTTCCCCTTGTAGAATTGTGCCTACCAGAAGATTTACTACGAGCATGGCAGAGATCGTCGCAGTCCAGAGAAAACCAAATTCCGCTAACAGCTGTTATGTCTTTTCTGAAAAGTGAAGTTGAAGGAGAAGAACGGATTAATCTTGCTTCAACTGGTTTCAAGATGCAAACGGAAAAGAAAAAAGAGCATTCGTTTTACAAAATGGGTATGCAAAAAGATATACCTTCTGCCACAGATTTACTGACAGTTGATGCTAACAAGTCCAAACATTGCGTATTTTGTGATGGCAAACACCTTAGCACAGATTGTTTTAAACACAGTGAATGAGTCTCAATGACGAACGCAAAATACTGACAGATAAAAAATATTGTTTCGCATGCTTAAAAAAAGTCATTTATCTCAAAGATGTAGGACAAATATGAGATGCATTTTGTGTGGAAAGAGACATTCGGTAATTATGTGTTCGAATCTTGCTTCAAATCATGTAAATAACAATAATATGAATATAGATGATTCATCAACAATTGTAAAAGTGAACAGTAGACATGCCAATCAACTAGAGAAACCCGAGGTATTTCTACAAACCATTGTTGTGAGGTTGAAAAGTAACAAAAAAGAAAAATTAGTACGGCCTCTATTCGACACCGGAGCTAAGAGTTCGTACATTCTAAGGTTCTTAAGTAAGTAAAATTCTAAGGTAAGTAAAATGTGTAAATAAATGTAGAAAATCTATTGGATTATGGTTTGATTTGTTAACGATGAAATATACTGCATACTGTGTAATATCCAGTGCCTTTAGAACTTTTGTCTCGAGATATTTAACTAAGGATTGATCGTCCTTAACATTTGTGGCATGATGGCAGAGGAGTTGCCCAAAATATTATCCCTGCTTCTACTGGTGCTGCAAAAGCTGTTGGCAAAGTAATCCCTGCATTGAATGGCAAAATTACTGGAATGGATATGGTTTTGTGGCATTGAGTCCTCTTGGGACATATTATAAGCCAAACTCAAGATAAAAAGTCTAGTATATATAGTCTAATAATCTACAAACCATCGTTGTGAGGTTGAAAAGTAAGAAAAAAGAAAAATTAGTACCGGCTCTATTCGACACCGGAGCTCAGAGTTCGTACATTCTAAGGTTCTTAAGTAAGTAAAATTCTAAGGTAAGTAAAATGTGTAAATAAATGTAGAAAATCTATTGGATTATGGTTTGATTTGTTAACGAGAAAATATACTGCATGCTGTGTAATATCCAGTGCCTTTAGAACTTTTGTCTCGAGATATTTAACTAAGGATTGATCGTCCTCAACATTTGTGGCGTGATGGCAGAGGTGTTGCCCAAAATATTATCCCTGCTTCTACTGGTGCTGCAAAAGCTGTTGGCAAAGTAATCCCTGCATTGAATGGCAAAATTACTGGAATGGATATGGTTTTGTGGCATTGAGTCCTCTTGGGACATATTATAAGCCAAACTCAAGATAAAAAGTCTAGTATATATAGTCTAATAATCTACAAACCATCGTTGTGAGGTTGAAAAGTAAGAAAAAAGAAAAATTAGTACCTGCTCTATTCGACACCGGAGCTCAGAGTTCGTACATTCTAAGGTTCTTAAGTAAGTAAAATTCTAAGGTAAGTAAAATGTGTGAATAAATGTAGAAAATCTATTGGATTGGATTTTGGGGTTTTATGGCGCAAGGTCCAAAAGCGGACAAACTGCGCCAAACGCAAGAAGAAAATCTATTGGATTATGGTTTGATTTGTTAATAAACTGGGGACTGCAGACCTACCTTTAAGCCCTGAGCCTTTTTGCGGGATCTCTAAGACTACCGCAAAAAGGGTGATAGGAGAAAGAATGCTTAAAGAAACTACAAAAAAGTGGAAGCAAACCACCGATCAAAAACATGCAAGGCTTATGATTCAAGAACCTTCTATGAAAACATCTTCTCAGATCCTTCGTCTTAGCAGGGGTAAGATGAGGGTGATAGTTGGATTTCTCACAGGCCACTATCACCTAAGAAAACACCTTCATAGGATGGGAATCTTTAAAGAAGAACCTCTATGCAGAAAATGCAATATGGTGGAGGAAACTGCCCACCACATACTTTTTGAATGCGAAGCTCTGCTTCACATAAGGCACTCAAGTCTAGGTCTTGGAACAGAACTTGATACAATTCACGAAGAACCTGTCAAAAGCCTTTTGGCCTTTCTCAAGGAATCTGGCTTTCTCTGACAGGAATATCGAAAAACAATGGGGTGTGGTGCAATATTCCCTAGTGGAATCAGCACCTAGGGCTTTCCTGACCTCCCCACTCTATATGACTATGACTATGACTATGACTATGACTTGATTTGTTAACGAGAAAATATACTGCATGCTGTGTAATATCCAGTGCCTTTAGAACTTTTGTCTCGAGATATTTAACTAAGGATTGATCGTCCTCAACATTTGTGGCGTGATGGCAGAGGTGTTGCCCAAAATATTATCCCTGCTTCTACTGGTGCTGCAAAAGCTGTTGGCAAAGTAATCCCTGCATTGAATGGCAAAATTACTGGAATGGATATGGTTTTGCGGCATTGAGTCCTCTTGGGACATATTAAGCCAAACTCAAGATAAAAAGTGTAGTATATATAGTCTAATAATCTACAAACCATCGTTGTGAGGTTGAAAAGTAAGAAAAAAGAAAAATTAGTACAGGCTCTATTCGACACCGGGGCTCAGAGTTCGTACATTCTAAGGTTCTTTAGTAAGTAAAATTCTAAGGTTTATTAAAATGTGTAAATAAATGTAGAAAATCTATTGGATTATGGTTTGATTTGTTAACGTGAAAATATATTGCATGCTGTGTAATATCCAGTGTGCCTTTAGAACTTTTGTCTCGAGATATTTAACTAAGGATTGATCGTCCTCAACATTTGTGGCGTGTTGCCCAAAATATTATCCCTGCTTCTACTGGTGCTGCAAAAGCTGTTGGCAAAGTAATCCCTGCATTGAATGGCAAAATTACTGGAATGGATATGGTTTTGCGGCATTGAGTCCTATAGCAAGCGCGAATGAACCAGCGTAAACGAATGCCAACAGTCAACAGAGGCTGTGTCCTCCTGCTCTCCAACAAGCAAATTCGACAAGAAACCACAGTGGGCGTACTTTATTACTACAGCAACCTCCTCCTCTTATATGCCCTACAAATGTATTTGTTAATGGAGCCTCCAAACAAGTTGTACCTGGACATGACATTTAAGGATGGTTTTAATTCACTTGCAGTATTTCGCTTTTAATAATTTAAAAAACTTCTATAGCACTGCCACTAATTGCATCAACACTGTGTATTTTTGAGTATTTTATGTGTTCATATTTATTTAGCTGTTTTGCGTTGAAGTTGCAGTTTTTGACAAGTCCTTTTCCTGCAAGTGCCTCAAACTGTTTTTGGAATCAGTGCAAAGTACTGAACTATGAAAGGTTTTCCTTGCTGGTATTTTTAACAAAATTGTTCAATTTGGTTTTTCTGACATTCGTTTAATCCCTAATGAGATAAATTAACATTTCCTATTTTGCTACACATTTTTATTTTTATCATTTAGGTATTAGTCCATAAATGAAGTGTTTTAGCTTCTGTACAGGCTCAAAAACATTTATCTTATGCATCAAATAGTTATGGATATCCATAGTACATCAGGGTTTCCAGTCCTGATTATTCATTTTAGTTTTTAAGAGCCCTTAAAAAGCCTTTATCCTCCTGGTGGTTGTCCCGACAAGGTCTTTTTACCATTGACCAAATTGTTCAGATCTTGATGGACGAGATAGCTCACCGAAACCACTTGGAGAGTTAATATTTGATAAAAAGTACTTCATGGTAGAGTTGGGTTACACTGGTATTTATACTACCCCTTTGTAAGTTAAGTTTTGGAGTGGTAGCTAAGCTCGCTACAAGTCCTCTTGGGACATATTAAGCCAAACTCAAGATAAAAAGTCTAGTATATATAGTCTAATAATCTACAAACCATCGTTGTGAGGTTGAAAAGTAAGAAAAAAGAAAAATTAGTACTGGCTCTATTCGACACCGGAGCTCAGAGTTCGTACATTCTAAGGTTCTTAAGTAAGTAAAATTCTAAGGTAAGTAAAATGTGTAAATAAATGTAGAAAATCTATTGGATTATGGTTTGATTTGTTAACGTGAAAATATATTGCATGCTGTGTAATATCCAGTGCCTTTAGAACTTTTGTCTCAAGATATTTAACTCAACATTGATCGTCCTCAACATTTGGCATCTGCGACAGGACGGAAAGAAGTTGAAAGGTAAATATTGGTTTCTTGTTTACACTTGCAGTTATTTACAACGGAACAGGAAGAAATTAAGAAACGTGTAGGGAAAAATCGGGGTGTTATAAGAGGCTCATTTACAAGGCTGTGCGATAAATTGTTTATCGAGATGAGTTCTGAAACTCCCAAATGTTCCGATATACAATCTCATAAAGAAATGTTACAGAAAAAATCTCCGGAACTAGAAGCTGATAAAATTATTTTGCATGGCATGATAGATTCTGATGCTAACGAAGATGAATTAGAACGAGAACAAGCGACTGTTGATGATTACCAGTATAAGTTTTACAAGTGCCGTAATCAAGCGCTCGCATGTATTGTTTCAAATTCAGGTATGGAAAAATCGTCAAATGGGGTTTCAGCTGACCGAAAGTTCAAATTACCGAAAATGGAACTCAAGAAATTTGGCGGAGAAATTCTAGATTGGTTACATTTCTGGAGTCAATTTAAGAAGACTGATGAAGATTCAGAAATAAATCCAGAGAACAAATTCCAGTACCTTATTCAAGCGACTATTGAAGGTTCTTGTGTGAGGCAAGTTGTGGACAGTTTTCCCCCTACTAAAGAAAATTACCCGAAGGTCATTGAAAGTTTACGATCACGTTTTGGTCGCGATGAGATGTTAGTCGAAGTTTACGTTCGAGAAATGTGGAAGCTGGTCTTATACAAGGTCAAAAATTGTGGTAAACTATGTCTAAGTACTTTTTTATATGACAGACTTCAATCACATCTAATGGGTCTGGAGTCACTTGGGGTAACATCTGATAAATATGCTGCTATGTTGTTTCCCCTTGTAGAATTGTGCCTACCAGAAGATTTACTACGAGCATGGCAGAGATCGTCGCAGTCCAGAGAAAACCAAATTCCGCTAACAGCTGTTATGTCTTTTCTGAAAAGTGAAGTTGAAGGAGAAGAACGGATTAATCTTGCTTCAACTGGTTTCAAGATGCAAACGGAAAAGAAAAAAGAGCATTCGTTTTACAAAATGGGTATGCAAAAAGATATACCTTCTGCCACAGATTTACTGACAGTTGATGCTAACAAGTCCAAACATTGCGTATTTTGTGATGGCAAACACCTTAGCACAGATTGTTTTAAACACAGTGAATGAGTCTCAATGACGAACGCAAAATACTGACAGATAAAAAATATTGTTTCGCATGTTTAAAAAAAGTCATTTATCTCAAAGATGTAGGACAAATATGAGATGCATTTTGTGTGGAAAGAGACATTCGGTAATTATGTGTTCGAATCTTGCTTCAAATCATGTAAATAACAATAATATGAATATAGATGATTCATCAACAATTGTAAAAGTGAACAGTGGATATGCCAATCAACTAGAGAAACCCGAGGTATTTCTACAAACCATTGTTGTGAGGTTGAAAAGTAACAAAAAAGAAAAATTAGTACGGCCTCTATTCGACACCGGAGCTAAGAGTTCGTACATTCTAAGGTTCTTAAGTAAGTAAAATTCTAAGGTAAGTAAAATGTGTAAATAAATGTAGAAAATCTAGTGGATTATGGTTTGATTTGTTAACGATGAAATATACTGCATGCTGTGTAATATCCAGTGCCTTTAGAACTCTTGTCTCGAGATATTTAACTAAGGATTGATCGTCCTCAACATTTGTGGCGTGTTGCCCAAAATATTATCCCTGCTTCTACTGGTGCTGCAAAAGCTGCTGGCAAAGTAATCCCTGCATTGAATGGCAAAATTACTGGAATGGATATGGTTTTGCGGCATTGAGTCCTCTTGGGACATATTAAGCCAAACTCAAGATAAAAAGTCTAGTATATATAGTCTAATAATCTACAAACCATCGTTGTGAGGTTGAAAAGTAAGAAAAAAGAAAAATTAGTACCGGCTCTATTCGACACCGGAGCTCAGAGTTCGTACATTCTAAGGTTCTTTAGTAAGTAAAATTCTAAGGTTTATTAAAATGTGTAAATAAATGTAGAAAATCTATTGGATTATGGTTTGATTTGTTAACGTGAAAATATATTGCATGCTGTGTAATATCCAGTGTGCCTTTAGAACTTTTGTCTCGAGATATTTAACTAAGGATTGATCGTCCTCAACATTTGTGGCGTGATGGCAAAGGTGTTGCCCAAAATATTATCCCTGCTTCTACTGGTGCTGCAAAAGCTGTTGGCAAAGTAATCCCTGCATTGAATGGCAAAATTACTGGAATGGATATGGTTTTGCGGCATTGAGTCCTCTTGGGACATATTAAGCCAAACTCAAGATAAAAAGTCTAGTATATATAGTCTAATAATCTACAAACCATCGTTGTGAGGTTGAAAAGTAAGAAAAAAGAAAAATTAGTACTGGCTCTATTCGACACCGGAGCTCAGAGTTCGTACATTCTAAGGTTCTTAAGTAAGTAAAATTCTAAGGTAAGTAAAATGTGTAAATAAATGTAGAAAATCTATTGGATTATGGTTTGATTTGTTAACGAGAAAATATACTGCATGCTGTGTAATATCCAGTGCCTTTAGAACTCTTGTCTCGAGATATTTAACTAAGGATTGATCGTCCTCAACATTTGTGGCGTGTTGCCCAAAATATTATCCCTGCTTCTACTGGTGCTGCAAAAGCTGTTGGCAAAGTAATCCCTGCATTGAATGGCAAAATTACTGGAATGGATATGGTTTTGCGGCATTGAGTCCTATAGCAAGCGCGAATGAACCAGCGTAAACGAATGCCAACAGTCAACAGAGGCTGTGTCCTCCTGCTCTCCAACAAGCAAATTCGACAAGAAACCACAGTGGGCGTACTTTATTACTACAGCAACCTCCTCCTCTTATATGCCCTACAAATGTATTTGTTAATGGAGCCTCCAAACAAGTTGTACCTGGACATGACATTTAAGGATGGTTTTAATTCACTTGCAGTATTTCGCTTTTAATAATTTAAAAAACTTCTATAGCACTGCCACTAATTGCATCAACACTGTGTATTTTTGAGTATTTTATGTGTTCATATTTATTTAGCTGTTTTGCGTTGAAGTTGCAGTTTTTGACAAGTCCTTTTCCTGCAAGTGCCTCAAACTGTTTTTGGAATCAGTGCAAAGTACTGAACTATGAAAGGTTTTCCTTGCTGGTATTTTTAACAAAATTGTTCAATTTGGTTTTTCTGACATTCGTTTAATCCCTAATGAGATAAATTAACATTTCCTATTTTGCTACACATTTTTATTTTTATCATTTAGGTATTAGTCCATAAATGAAGTGTTTTAGCTTCTGTACAGGCTCAAAAACATTTATCTTATGCATCAAATAGTTATGGATATCCATAGTACATCAGGGTTTCCAGTCCTGATTATTCATTTTAGTTTTTAAGAGCCCTTAAAAAGCCTTTATCCTCCTGGTGGTTGTCCCGACAAGGTCTTTTTACCATTGACCAAATTGTTCAGATCTTGATGGACGAGATAGCTCACCGAAACCACTTGGAGAGTTAATATTTGATAAAAAGTACTTCATGGTAGAGTTGGGTTACACTGGTATTTATACTACCCCTTTGTAAGTTAAGTTTTGGAGTGGTAGCTAAGCTCGCTACAAGTCCTCTTGGGATTGGATTGGATATGATTTTGTGGCATTGAGTCCTCTTGGGACATATTATGCCAAACTCCAAGTCCTCTTGGGACATATTAAGCCAAACTCAAGATAAAAAGTCTAGTATATATATATAGTATATATATATATAGTCTAGTATTCTGTAATAATCTACAAACCATCGTTGTGAGGTTGAAAAGTAAGAAAAAAGAAAAATTAGTACCGGCTCTATTCGACACCGGAGCTCAGAGTTCGTACATTCTAAGGTTCTTTAGTAAGTAAAATTCTAAGGTTTATTAAAACGTGTAAATAAATGTAGAAAATCTATTGGATTATGGTTTGATTTGTTAACGTGAAAATATATTGCATGCTGTGTAATATCCAGTGTGCCTTTAGAACTTTTGTCTCGAGATATTTAACTAAGGATTGATCGTCCTCAACATTTGTGGCGTGATGGCAGAGGTGTTGCCCAAAATATTATCCCTGCTTCTACTGGTGCTGCAAAAGCTGTTGGCAAAGTAATCCCTGCATTGAATGGCAAAATTACTGGAATGGATATGGTTTTGCGGCATTGAGTCCTCTTGGGACATATTAAGCCAAACTCAAGATAAAAAGTCTAGTATATATAGTCTAATAATAAAATGGAATGAGTGATGTCATAATAACATGAATACTATATACAATTATATATGATAGATAAACCCAATGTCATGTAAAAAGCTAAAAATATTTGGATGAGGATTCTCTCCTACCATGTCTTTTAAAATCAAGGTATATGAATTAAATTGTTTAAGTCGTTGCCTATTAAAATGAGAACATTCTATTAAAATGTGTTTAACTGTTAGTGGGCAAATGCAGTAATTGCAGATAGGATGATCTTCTCCGAGAAGGAGGTGTCTATGGGTTATCCGTGTGTGTCCAATATGGAGGCAAAATTACTGGAATGACCTCCTGGGTTCCCAATCCTGATGTGTCTGTTGTTGACCTCACGTGCCGTCTGCAAAAGGAAGCTAGCTATGATCAAATCAAAGCTGCTTCTGAAAGTGACAACTGGAAGGGTATCTTGGGATACACTGAAGATAAGGCTGTTTCAAGTGACTTCATTTGAGACACCCATAGCAGCATTTTTGATGCCAAGGCTGGAATTTCTCTCAATAATAACTTTGTAAAGCGTGTGTCCTGGTATGACAATGAATATGTATACAGCTGCAGAGTTGTTGACCTCATCAAGTACATGAAATCCAGGAATGGTTAAACACTTCATTATCGACATTGACAGTATTACAACACCTTGTTCAGATAGGATTTCATCATTACTGTTAAAATTGATTGGTTACTGAATAAACTCATATTTCTTTTCCGTGTTCAATATGGTGTATGGATTGGATATGGTTTTGTGGCATTCGAGTCCTCTTGGGACATAATATGCCAAACTCAAGATAAAAAATCAGATACATAGTATAATAATGAAGTGAAATGAGTCAAAACATAATGAATGAATACTATATAAAATTATATGTGATGGATAAAACCAATGTCATGTAAAAAGCTAAAAATATTTTGATGAGGATTCTATCCAACAATGTCTTCTAAAACCAAGGTATGTGAATTAAAATGTTTAAGTCGTTGCCTATTAAAATGTGTTTTACGGTTAGTGGGCAAATGCAGTAATTGCAAATGGGATGATCTTCTCCAAGGAGGAGGTGTCTATGGGTTATTCGTGTATGTCCAATACAGAGACGTGTGTTAGTATTACATTCTGTCATCTTAGAGCTGGTGACAGCCATTGATTTATATTTGGTTTTATAGCGTGGAGTTTGTTCTCAGTTTGTTCATTTCATTCATTCTGCCATTTCTCTTCTAAAAATTTGTAAATACTAGATTTTTAGTCACGATAAGTGATGGTATGATTAGTATTATTTACGGCCGATTATACATAGGCGGCTTTGTCAACTATTTAATTTCTTGATATCCCAACATGAGATGGGATCCAACAAAATACCAAGTTAAAATTTTTGGATGAAAGATAAATTTTTTTCAGTGACTCCAAAACAACGGGATGACTGGCATGACCAGGATGCTTCAATGACTGTGAAACACTTAATGAATCTGTAAAAATAACATATTTTTATGACAATGATCGGATATATGATCTAGTGCTTTATAAATGGCCATGATTTCAGAGGTAAAAACAGAACACGAAGAATGAAGTTTAAAATTGCGAAGAGAATCATTAGCAGTGAACGCAGCTCCAACATAGTCTACTTTTTTAGATCCGTCCGTGTAAATTTGAATAAAATTAGAGTAATTTTCTAAATGCTTTTTAAAGAGTTGTTTATATATAATATCAGAGGTATATGCTTTTTGAAATTTTGGAATGGGTTTTGAAATTCAAAATCATGATTAAACCAAAGAGAGAAAGAATACGTTTTTTTCTGGGTGACGCTAAGTGAAGAAATTTCGGACCCGTTCATAAAATCCAGCATTCTCAAGTGGAATGTAGGGATGAAGGATGTTTTAGCTTGATAAAGGCGTTTTAAATATAGACTGTGATGAATGGTATGCAAAGGGTGATGAGGGATTGAGTTAATTCTAAAATAATATTCCAGGGACAACAACTGTCGTCTTAAGTCCAGGGAAGGTTCAAAAGATTCTGCATACAAGCTGCTTACGAGTGAAGTCCTAAAGGCACCAGAACATAAACGTAAAGCTGTGTGGTGTTCAGGGTTTGAAGAGCAGATTTTCTTGCTGAACCATACACCACACAGCCGTAATCTAATTTTGATCACATTAATGATCTATATATTTTTAAAAGACAAGCTTGATTGGATCCCCATGATAGTTTTGATAAAACTTGTAAGATGTTAAGAGCCTTTTCGCAACATTTGCGTAGATTTAAAATATGCGGTTGAAAAGTCAACTTCTTGTCAAATATGATACCTAAAAATTTGATACTGTCCACAACATTAATTAAATTATCTTTGAAAAATATTTCAGGGTCAAGGTGAAGATTTCGTTTTCTGCAAAAAACAACACATGCAGTTTTCGATGGTGAAAAACTGAAACCATTTTCATTTGTCCAATTAGTTATTTTGTGAACGGCCTGTTGAAGTTGTCTCTCTATTAAACGAATGTCTTTTGCTGTGCATGAAATTTGCAGATCGTAAACGTAAATAAGACCCTTAACTGATGGAGGCAATTGAGAAACAATATTGTTAATTTTTAAAACAAATAAAGTTACACTTAAAACACTGCCTTGTGGTACTCCCTCCTCTTGAATAAAAATATCCGAGAAAATCGATCCAATCCTAACCTTTAAAATATCTTTTTTCTAAAAATTCTTGAATAAAATTAGGCAGATTTCCTCTTATATCATAATTAAAAATATCCTTTAAAATTCCATGTCTCCATGTTCGATCGTAGGCCTTTTCGATATCGAAAAAAATCGAGACGAGATGTTTATTCTGAACAAAAGCATTTCTAATTTCTGTCTTGAGAGCGACCAAACAGTCAATAGTGGATCTATTTTTCCTGAAACCACTTTGAAGTGGTGAGAGACATTTATCCTTTTCTAAAATATACATTAGCCTTGCGTTGACCACCTTTTCTAGAATTTTGCATAAGCAGCTTGTCAGGGCTATTGGACGGTAGTTCGAACGGTTCTTGGGGTCTTTATTCGGCTTCAGTATGGGTATTATAGTAGCATATCGTCATGCCTGCGGAAAAGTGTGTTCGGTCCAAATTATGTTGTAAAACTTCAGAAGATGATTTAGAGAACTATTTGATAGATGTTTAAGCATGATGTAACTAATATTATCTGGGTCAGGAGTTGATTTGTGAACTAAGGATAAAGCCTTTGTAAATTCGGAAAAAGTAAAATCACAATTTTAAGATAATATACGGTTTGAAGTAAAATTAACTTTATTATTTTCAGATGCAATTTTAATTTTTTTTAAACTTTCAGAGTAGTTATTGGAGCTGGATATTTCGGAAAGGCATGAAACAATTTTGTTTGCTATATCTTTGGGTGCTGATAGTACTTGGTTATTGCATTCTAGAATCGGAATTTGTCTATTGGGGTAAACACCGGAAATTCTTTTAATCCTGTTCCATAGTTGTTTACTAGTGGTTTTAGAATTTATACTATTGACATAATTCATCCAAGAATCTCTCCGACTAAGTTGTTGTATTCTTCGAAAAGCCGCTTTTGTTTTTTTATAAATAATATAGTTTTCTTTTGTTGGATATCTATTGAAGATATCCCAGGCTTTCCTCTGTTTCCGATAAGCAATGCTACATTCCTCATTCCACAAAGGTTTCTTTTGTTTTTTAGGTGTATTTCTGACTTTTTTTAACTGAGTCATCAGCACTTGCTATAGTTATGTCTTTTATTTTATTAGTAACTTCATCGATATCATCATTTTCTATCCTGTTAGAAATATAAGCAAGGCTAGTAAAAAGTGGCCAGTTTTCAGTTTCAAAAATATAGTTGGATTGGCTGTCAGTGTGAGGTTGGTATTGGCCTGCATATTTTAGTTTAATTGGATGATGGTCGCTATTGCTAAGATAAGGATCCACAGAAAAATTCCAAAATGGTAAAATTAAAGGAGTGCAAATTGTCAGATCTATTGAATGGTAAGTGAGGGTGAGTGAAAGTAAGTAGGTTGGCCATTATTCATGATGCATAAATCTTTGTCTGTTATTAATTTTCCAATCTGTTTGCCTCTACGATTAATGTCTGAACTACCCCAGAGAATATGATGGCCATTTAGGTCACCAAGTAAAATGAATGGTTGCGGAAGTTGATCTATTAAATTATTTAAGTCCGAAGTGGCGATATGGGTGTTAGGAGGTTGTTGTAACTAGTTATTCTAAGTGTTAACGTGTTTTGTTATAACTGTAACTTCTTTGTATTAGTTCTATCTTTTAAGTGACATGCTGTTTTCACTTGCTTTAATTATGTTATCCGTTTTTTTACTGTTTTTCTTTTTCAATAAAGTAACTTTAGATTATCTCTACTAAACAACATCGTTTAGAGAATTATTCAAACAGGTTATGGGCCATCAACTCGCTGGAACCTGTGCTAGTAAGTAGATCAATGAGTTTTTTAATAGATTAATAGATTCACTACACTTGGAAGCAATTGCTACCGCTATTAGGCTTAGCTAAGACTGCTAACGATAGACTGCTATTGCTTAGCCAAACTTGTGTCTAGTTCGACAGTATTTGTGATTATAATTAAGAACTCATTTCACCTCAAGCAAACGATTCTAGAAAGAATGGATTTAACAAGACGCGTTAAATTATTAACTGGAGAATCTGACTGGCGAATTTGGAAAAGGAAAATTAGAGACTTGCTAGATTACCATGAAGGAGCTCTAGAAGTGATTGATGGCAAGCTAGTCAAGCCAGAACCTTTGCTCAACTCAGAAAATGCATATGCAATCAAGGATCACAAGCAACAGTGTGATTTCTACCGCAAAGCAAATAGTTATGCCAAGTCTATGATCGCAAGTACGGTTACTGATACAGTGTATCAGAAAATCATGGACAAAGAGACTGCACATGAGGCTTGGGAAGCTCTAAAACAGCATTTTGAAGCCACTTCAAAAGATCAGCTATTCAAAATTTGCACAGAATTTTTTGCTTTTAACTGGTCACTTGGTGATGATGTTTCCACACACATTGCTGAACTCAGGAGTCTCAAAGATAGAGGTGAAAACAAGCTACCAAATCTAATGCTAGTGTGCAAAGTTTTAAATATTTTGCCAAGCAACTTTGAGACGTTTAAGTCCAGTTGGGTGTTGTTAGCCAAAAATGAGGACCGGACTTTCGATGAACTTTCAAATCAACTGTGCATGTTTGAAAGGAATTTTGCAAAATCTGAAACGAGTGAAAGAACCAACCATTCAGGAAGCTTTGCCAACTACTAACCAAGACAGGCATAAGCAAGATGGCAAGGGCAGATTTCTGAAGCAATCAAGGAAAGGAGACGTCTGCAACTATTGCAACAAAAGGGGACACTGGGTAAAGGACTGCCGAAAGTGGATTTCCAATGGAAGACCGAGCAGGAAAAAACCAGTGAATGGAAACATGGAGACTGCCAATGTGTCCCTGATGTCCATCTGTGGTGAAATCTGTGCTGCTGAAATGGATTTAACGTCCTTCTGGGTTGATAACGGAGCTACTCGTCATATCACAAATTGTCCAGAGTATTTTGTAAAGTTTACGAGTTTCCATAGTCCTTGTGGCAATAAGGCTGCTGGAAAAGAAACCTTGGCTGCACTCGGAAAAGGCACTATTCGTGTAAAGACCACTGTTAATGAGAAATGCCAAGAAATTAAACTACAAGATGTATGTGCCTGAGATAAGCAAAAACTTGTTTTCAGTGCTGGCTGCTCAAGATAGGAATGTCAATAGTGAATTCAGGTCATCCTCTACTGAGTGTTGGCTAATAGTCAATGGAGTAGCTGTACTATATGGAACACGAAGTGTAAATGGAACTCTATTCAAGGCTGCTATTGAACCGATTGTGTCTGAGAAAGGAGCAGAAGTAAATGCAGTTGTGGAAGACAGCTCCTTGTTGCAGCTGTATCCTGAAAGATGGGGACATCAAGATAAACACCACATCAAAGATATGCTGCAAAAAGAACTGGGAATCAGTATTTGCCTAGATAACGAACCCTGGGAATCATGTGTTTATGGCAAAGCACATCGATTACCATTCAGAACCAGAAAGAGAGCTTCCAATCCTGGTGAATTGGTTTCAGCTAATGTGTGTGGACCCTTTGATTACTCATTTCAAAAGAAGAGATTCTTGGTTGTATTCAAAGATAGTTATACCAAATTTCGCTATAGTTTTGTAATCAACGAAAAATCAGAAGTAAAGAATGTGCTTAAGCAAATGCTCGCTCATGCTAAAAACTTAGGGCATTCTGTTAAAGAATTTCTCAGTGACAATGGGGGTGAATTTGACAACAAAGAAGTTTGTGCCGTTTTATGCCAAGAAGGAATCACGCAGACTAACTGCAATTTACACATCAGAGCAAAATGGTGCCAGTGAACGTGAGATGTGCACCATTGTAGAAATGGTAAGAACATTCAAATCCTTCTGCAATGTGGGCTGAACTCGTTACCTCTGCTGTATATATTTTGAACAGAACAGGCAAATCATCAGGTGCTAGCCCATATGAATTGTGGATGAAAAAGAAACCTTGCCTGAAACATTTGGGGGTGATGAGTTCCACTTGCTATGTTCATGTTACTGTTCAGAAGAGAAGGAAAATGGACAAGAAAGCTGTCAAGGGCTATCTTGTTGGATATGACGGTGATGAGCGTTACAGGATTTGGTTGAAAGAAGAGAACCGGGTGATTTTCTCAAGATGTAATTTTTCAAGAGAAATCTAGCAAATATGACCACATTAAACTGATAAAAGGACTTCTTGATGAGGGAAAGCCCAATGAGGAGAAATTGATTGGAAAACAAAAATCTCAAAGCGATTCTGAAATGAATGAGAAGAAAATGAGCCAGGAAGGACAAGTAATGTCGAAGAAGACAGTGGTGAGGAGCTCAAAACTTCAGGTGATAGACAGTTGCAAAACCGTTCTCTATTACACCAGCCTGCGCGTTTTGAGGACTACATTATGGAAACCGAATCATTTGTTTATGAGACTGACAGTCCTGGAACATTTGAAGAGGCAGTTAATGGCAAAGAAAGTGTAAACTGGAAGAAAGCCATGGACAGTGAATTGACTTCTCATAAAGAAAACCAAACATGGGAGCTGACTGATCTACCAGCAGGAAGCAAGGTTGCAGATGGGTTTACAAAATCAAGACAAATCCAGATGGCAGCATCAACAAATACAAGGCTAGGCTTGTCGTGAAAGGTTACAGTCAACGCCAAGGCGTTGATTACAGTGAAACTTACAGTCCAATAGCTAAGTTGGGAACAATACGTGCAATATTGAGCATTGCTGCTGAGGAGAAAATGTATTTGTCGCATCAACAGCCTTTCTGTATAGAGAACTTGATGAATGCTTTTACATGCAACAGCCAGAAGGCTATAAGGATGGAACAGGACGCGTTTGCAGGCTCAAGCGCAGCTTGTATGGTCTGAAACATGCTCCACGTTGCTGGAACAAGTGTTTTGGCCATTTTTTGCTGACACTTGGTTTTAAAGCAAGTGATGCTGACCTGTGTCTGTATATTAGAGAAGAGAATGGTAATAAAGTACTCATAGTGTTGTATGTTGACGATGGACTGGTTGCTGCAACTAACCAAGAGGAGTTGGATGCATTCCTTAAAAAATTAAAAGCTAGATTTAACTGCATTGGAGAAGTTTCCTGCTTTCTGGGACTTGACATTGAACGTCACAAAGATGGCTCTATTGAAATTAATCAGAAAGGATATGCCAGAAAAATCCTCCAGCAGTTTGGATTTGAAGGGTGCAAACCTGCACTAATTCCCATGCTGAAGGAATCAAGGTTCCAGAAACCTGAGGACACCAAAAGACAGGATTTCCCATGTCATCAGGCGGTTGGTGCCTTAATGTATCTGATGGTGGGAACAAGGCCAGATATAGCTTACAGTGTAGGGTTTCTATCCAGGTCACTAGAAAATCCATCTACAGAGGATGTTGTGAGAGTAAAGAGGGTGTTCCGCTACACAGCAGGTACAACTAATCTGGCAATCACTTATCATGTAACTGGTACAAGTAGAGTGTTGGAATGCTACAGTGATGCAGATTTCGGTGGATGTTCTAACACAGGAAGATCAACATCTGGTTCAGTAATGGTATACCCCGGAGGTGCAATTTCTTGGCATAGTCAGAGACAATCTATTGTAGCCACTTCAACCACAGAGGCTGAAGTTGTGGCAGCATCTGAGGCAGTCAAAGAAGTCCTTTGGCTTACAAGACTATATCAGGGAATAGTGAAACTAAAAGAAGTGCCCTCACTTCAAGCAGCTATAAAGCTTGCCCACAATCCGGAATATCATTGAAGGACCAAACATATCGAAATCAAGCATTTCTTTATTCACGAAAAAGCGATGGAAGGCAAGCTGCATGTTGAAAAAGTATCAACTGAAAGCTTGCTGATATTATAACCAGGCCATTAACCAAGCCTCAGTTATTGATCTTGTGTCAACAAATGGGACTTATGAACTAATCAATCAAAAACCCAATTAACAAGGGATAGTGTTGTAACTAGTTATTCTAAGTGTTAACGTGTTTTGTTATAACTGTAACTTCTTTGTATTAGTTCTATCTTTTAAGTGGCTTGTGCTGCTTTCACTTGCTTTAATTAAGTTCTCTGGTTTTTTTTACAGTTTTTCTTTTTCAATAAAGTAACGTTAGATTATCTTTACTATATTATATAAATATAAATTATTTGTAATAATTATAAAATAATTAATTTGTAATAATTTGAAAAGTATAAATTGCATATTGTTATCAAAATATTGACATGAAGTCTTACAGCAAGAGCTTGCAGATTTGTTTTTAGGTTAATTTGAGTTACTGGAAAGTCATGGGAGGTAAGCAATGCAACACCTCCAACATGCTCTTTGGCCATCAACATAATCTTTTTTGAATATAGTGAAATGACAAATGTTGGTGGTATCATTGTTTCTTAAATAGGTCTCCTGGAGGGCGATTGCACCAGGCTTGTGTTTATTTATGATGTCTTTTACGTCAGCAATTTTTTGACGAAAACCCCGGCAGTTCCAGGAAAGAAAGGAAGCCATAAAAATAAAGTATACAAGAAAAGAAAAAACTACTCGTGTTTTCTCGTCCTGGGACGAGATCTGTCTTGCCAAAGATCCTTTTTGGACTTGGGTGGCGAAGTCTCCAAGCCATCACTCTCTACAGAGGAAATATCACTTTCGGTGTTGTATAGATTTATGAGGTCGCTGGTAGAAGAATCAGTTATGTAATTTCTGGATGTAATGTCAGGCTGAAGAGAGGTTTGAGAAGAACTTTTTGCTATTTTAATATTGCTTTGTTCAGATGACATGGCTCTTTTTAAAGGAAGTATTTATAGATCGATTTGGTTGATTTACGTGTTTTGTATTTGATGAGGTTGTAGCTGATGCTTTAGAAAAAAGAGGCGTTATAGGTTGGTTCATTGAAGTTTTATGTTGGGTAGATGGCTGAAAAATAGTTACATCAGTTTGAGTTCCGTTGGTTTTGAAAGTTTTTTTTTACTATTGAAGAGTAAGATATTCCAGGTTTCGGGGTGCGATCATTTACAATTTTTCGAGCCTCCAGAAATGAAATGTTTTGTTGCACTTTAATTGTTTGGATTTCTTTTTCGGTTTGAAATTTAGGGCAAGACCTGGCAAAAGCTGGATGGTCACCTTTGTAATTCATACAGCAAAGGGATGACGACGTACAGACATCGGTCTTGTGTTCTGTGCTACAGCCTTTTGCACAGGTTTCTTTGCCACGGCAAGCAAGGAAAGAGTGGCCGAACCTTTGATATTTAAAGCAACGAACTGGGTTAGGTATGAACGGTCGAACTGGGCAATTCATATAGGCTATTTTAACATGTTTTGGAATAGTCGGTGTATTAAAAGTTAATATTATGTTTGGTGGGTATTCTTTGGCCATTTCTTGATATAGTGATTCTTTATACATTAATTACAGATTGGTCGGACAGGGATTCTAGGATGTCTTGTTCAGTATCATGAACTAAATCGGATTCGGAAATTACGCCTCTTGATGAATTTAAAGTTTTATGGGGTGTTACAGTTACTGCTATAGGACCAACAAATTTTATTTTTTGTATGTTTGAAGCCTGTGTTTTATTTGTTACTTCTATAAGTACATCTCCTGCTAGGTTTTTTAAAATGTTTTTTGTATATCCTACCATTCCCAATATAGTTTTGTGAAGTAAAATAGCCGATACGTTTTTTAAATTGCCCTCGTTACTTTTCATAATCAAAATTTTTTGTACTGGTGTATTTTTGTTAGATAATTGCTCCACTGAAGGAGAAGTTGTTTTTTGATTTTCCATGTTTAATGAAGAAGTGTTCAGTCTCCGGCAGCACCACCCACCATGGAGTCCAACAAGGGGGTACCGGTGCTAACCAGGGACTATACGAAACCAAGTCACCCCTATGACTGCCCTAAGGAGCAAGTTGGTGAGCAGGTCCTTAGTCCTAGCAGGATATACCCACCAGCCGATTAATGTACTGGGACCAAAGTACATTTCTTGTTTATTTGAAGCAGGAGCCGAAGCAATGTATTGGGGCGTTATGTTGTCCCTCAATCACCAGGATCACCTTTTCCGAAGACACAGGTCTCCACGCACAGCAAACACGTGGGTGATATTATCCCCAAGAGGAGCTGAAAGCATAGACTGGCGAAAAGCTTCTCAAGGGGAGCCCTCACTTCCGAAGAGGCAACCACAATGAGGGAGGAAGAAAAAGCAAAAAGCAGAAGGGTAGAAGAGAGGGAAAAGGAAAGGGAGATTGATACCAGATGGTGGTTTTTGACGAAAGCTTCACGAATGGAGGTTTCCATTAGAATTAGGTTATCTATGGTGTTTTTTCCATGACAAAATCCACTTTGGAAAGGTGAGAAGAATTGGTTAGTTTCTAAGTAGTATACAAGACGTCTGTTGATCATACGTTCCATTATTTTGCATAGACAGCTGGTAAGGGCTATTGGTCTATAATTATTGGGATTTTGAGGATCTTTACCTGGTTTCGCAATAGGGATAATAATAGCCTTACGCCACGATGTAGGAAATGTATTTTCGTGCCATATTCTGTTAAAAGTTTCAAAATGAATGATAATGATGGTTCATTGAGATGTTTTAGCATGTTATCAATGAGGTCTGGTCCTGCTGAGGTTGAATGGGATTTATATAAAGCAGCTTTTAGTTCTTTAATGTTAAAATTGGTATTATAGTGTTATACTGTCAAAGATCTAAAGTTAAGGATGCTCTAGTACTAAAGATACTCAGGATATTTGAATAATTAGTATTTATTATTAGCTCGAATCTATATGAGCGTATAAGCTGGTGAATGCGTTACCGAGCGTAAACATCAATGCTGTGCTGGTAGTGTTTGCCATTCCGAGTAACATATGGCTATCTTTCTCTTTGCGTAAGTTGGTCACTGTATGAGGCTGAGGTTCTGGCGATCTCTGCTTGTAATTACAACTGCCTCAATAGAGGTGTAGTTAAGAGGGTTATAAAAATCTTCTCTGACAGCCAGGCAGCCCTAAAGGCTTTGCAAAGTCACTGCTTCTCCTCAAAAGCAGTGTGGGAATGTCACAATGCACTGGAGGACCTGGCTGAGAAAAACAAAGTCTCTCTTGTCTGAGTCCCAGGTCACTAACCCAAATTGCTTAAGACCAGTGAGGTCCAGCACGACAGAAGAGACAAGCATTCTGAAGTGGTGAAACCCAGAGAACTTAAGCCAGCCGATTGACTAGAGCGGGCTAATTCCAGCCACCCGTTTACGCAGAAGCATGGACCAAAGGGCACGCATCAGGTACCCCAGGATTCCCTTTTCCCCCGATACGGGACGCCGCACACGGCAAACATACAGGTCAGAAAAAGTACTGACATTTAATGTAGTAAAACAAAATTCCTAGTGATGTGAAAAAATAAATCCAATTAAAGATTGAAATTAATTGGAATCTTGATATGGAGATAGGATATGAATGATGATATATGATAATTGTGTTTCAAAGCAAAATTTTGTGTAATTTCAATGCTGTTCAAAAGTTACATGAAAGGGAAGAAAGAAGATATAGAGGAGGAAAAGGAGAAAAGATCGCTTGGGTACCCGGGAGTGCGATTCCCGTATTTACCATAGACAGTAAACCCCATGGGAGAAGAACAGTGCACTCGGGTACCTCGGGTTCGTGAAGCCCGTACACATCTAAAGAAGATGTGCCCCAGAGGGGGGTCGGACTGCTGGATCCAAGTGCAACTTTATAGGAGTACCCTTGAAACTTCCCAATTCCTTATTGAAAACCTCAGAGAGTTCACAGGACATCATCCAAGACAGAATATTGTATGATAGGGATGCCTGTAACCTTAATTCCTAATGGTTCGAACCAGTTCAGTCCCAAAAGTCCTTGGCGTTTCTTTTTAGCAATCAGGAGGGGGAGTTCTTGATTGAATGAAGCATATCTCACCCTAACTTGGCACTGACCCCAAATTTCTACAGGTTGCTTATTATAGTCTTTAACTATGTAAGGAGACCTTATTAATATTGGGGACTCTTCAGGATGTAGTTGGTCAATCATACCTTTGTCAATGATGGACACTTTAGCTCCTGAGTCTACTTCCATCACACATGGTGTACCATTTATCAGGACAGTTGTCTTCATGTTTGGGGTTTCCACATTGTTAAGACACACATACCTCAAATGGAATGCATCTAGACTCTCTCTTAAATCAGTCTGGGTATCATTTAGTAATTCCTGTTCATGTACTGTTTTCCCATAGGAATGAGATTTGTTTCTGTAGACCTTTTGAATGTGACCCTTCTTTCTGCAGGCATGGCATTCAGCGTCTTTAAACTTACATTGTGTTCTTGGGTGGTTGCCTCCACAATCAGAACAGTTCTGATGTTTCTCAGAATGTATTTTGGGGTTTTGCTTTTAAGTGTTTCTCACTTGTTTCTTGTGGAGTGGCATAACTGATACAGTTCCAGATCCTCTGATCTCCCTCACGTGGGAATTAGCAGTTTCTGCTGCCAGGGCCTTGTCTTGTGCTTGAGCGAAGCTCATGGATGTTTTTGAGAGTAGTGTCGGCGTTGGAGACCTTCATCTCTCAGTCTGCACACCAATCTGTCTCGCAGCATGACGACCAGAGTTATCGAAATTATAATGTTTTGATAACTTCCTAAGTTCTGCGACGAATGCACCCACGCCTTCTCCTGAGTGTTGATTTCTTTGATAGAAGAGGAATAACCTCTGGAAGATTTCAGAAGGTCTCGGAGAGAAATGAGCTTTGGCGAGTTTAATTAACTCGTCGTACGACTTCGCCGTAGGACTTTCTGGAGACACCATAGAATGGATGATTGTGCACATTTTTGGCCCGCACACAAAAAAAAATATCGCCTTGTTTCTTAGTTGGGTCGGTATTATCATTTGCCAGCAAAAAGCATTCCAAGCGTTCATAGTAGGAGTCCAATGCTGATGGATCCGAAACGTTGAAAGGTTTCAAGCTGTCGAAGGTAGCCATTCTTGCTTCTCAAAGTCAATGATATTTTATGTAATTGGCAGAATCGTGGGCAGTATTCAGTTCCTTTGATGGATTGGTTCGTTGGAATTCTGATTTTCCGTTGCCCCCGTTAGGCCGACCATCCGAGTGTAGTATTGTTAATTAGCTTGCGGATTGTTCAGATACCATCCTCGTCGCCAGTTTTATTACCTATCCGCAAGGATGCGTTAGTACTAAAGATACTCAGGATATTTGAATAATTAGTATTTATTACTAGCTTTAATCTACATGAGCATATAAGCTGGTGAATGCGTTACCAAGCGTAAACATCAACGCTGTGCCGGTAGTGTTCGCCATTTCGAGTAACATATGTTATATACAGTTAAGAGTTAAACAGTTAATGGTGGATACACAACATAAGGCTATCTTTCTCTTTGGGTAAGTTGGCCACTGTATATCAGGCTGAGGTTCAGGCGATTTCTGCTTGTAATTACAACTGCCTCAATAGAGGTGTAGTTAAGAGGGTTATAAAAATCTTCTCTGACAGCCAGGCAGCCCTAAAGGTTTTGCAAAGTCACTGCTTCTCCTCAAAAGCAGTGTGGGAATATCACAATGCACTGGAGGACCTGGCTGAGAAAAAAAAAAAAGTCTCTCTTGTCTGAGTCCCTGGTCACTAACCCAAATTGCTTAAGACCAGTGAGGTCCAGCACGACAGAAGAGACAAGCATTCTGAAGTGGTGAAATCCAGAGAACTTAAGCCAGCCGAGTGACTAGAGCGGGCTAATTCCAGCCACCCGTCTACGCAGAAGCATGGACCCCAGGATTCCATATTCCCCCGATACGGGACGCCGCACACGGCAAACATGCGGGTCAGAAAAAGTACTGACATTTAATGTAGTAAAACAAAATTCCTAGTGATGTGAAAAAATAAATCCAATTAAAGATTGAAATTAATTGGAATCTTGATATGGAGATAGGATATGAATGATGATATATGATAATTGTGTTTCAAAGCAAAATTTTATGTAATTTCAATGCTGTTCACAAGTTACATGAAAGGGAAGAAAGAAGATATAGAGGAGGAAAAGGAGAAAAGATCGCTTGGGTACCCGGGAGTGCGATTCCCGTATTTACCATAGACAGTAAACCCCATGGGAGAAGAACAGTGCACTCGGGTACCTCGGGTTCGTGAAGCCCGTACACATCTAAAGAAGATGTGCCCCAGAGGGGGGTCGGACTGCTGGATCCAAGTGCAACTTTATAGGAGTACCCTTGAAACTTCCTAATTCCTTATTGAAAACCTCAGAGAGTTCACTCAGGACATCATCCAAGACACAATATTGTATGATATGGATGCCTGTAACCTTAATTCCATATTTGTATAATACAATAAAATTCGGTACACAGATGATTCAAAAACATCTCATGGCACTGGTTCAGGTGCCTTCTGTCCTAATCGAAAAATAAGGCTATCTTTCTCTTTGGGTAAGTTGGCCACTGTATATCAGGCTGAGGTTCTGGCGATCTCTGCTTGTACTTACAACTACCTCAATAGAGGTGTATTTAAGAGGGTTATAAAAATCTTCTCTGACAGCCAGGCAGCCCTAAAGGCTTTGCAAAGTCACTGCTTCTCCTCAAAAGCAGTGTGGGAATGTCACCAAGTGCTGGAGGACCTGGCTGAGAAAAACAAAGTCTCTCTTGTCTGAGTCCCTGGTCACTAACCCAAATTGCTTAAGACCAGTGAGGTCCAGCACGACAGAAGATACAAGCATTCTGAAGTGGTGAAATCCAGAACTTAAGACAGCCGAGTGACTAGAGCGGGCTAATTCCAGCCACCCGTCTACGCAGAAGCATGGACCAAAGGGCACGCATCAGGTACCCCAGGATTCCATTTTCCCCCGATACGGGACGCCGCACACGGCAAACATGCGGGTCAGAAAAAGTACTGACATTTAATGTAGTAAAACAAAATTCCTAGTGATGTGAAAAAATAAATCCAATTAAAGATTGAAATTAATTGGAATCTTGATATGGAGATAGGATATGAATGATGATATATGATAATTGTGTTTCAAAGCAAAATTTTATGTAATTTCAATGCTGTTCACAAGTTACATGAAAGGGAAGAAAGAAGATATAGAGGAGGAAAAGGAGAAAAGATCGCTTGGGTACCCAGGAGTGCGATTCCCGTATTTACCATAGACAGTAAACCCCATGGGAGAAGAACAGTGCACTCGGGTACCTCGGGTTCGTGAAGCCCGTACACATCTAAAGAAGATGTGCCCCAGAGGGGGGTCGGACTGCTGGATCCAAGTGCAACTTTATAGGAGTACCCTTGAAACTTCCTAATTCCTTATTGAAAATCTCAGAGAGTTCACTCAGGACATCATCCAAGACACAATATTGTATGATATGGATGCCTGTAACCTTAATTCCATATTTGTATAATACAATAAAATTCGGTACACAGATGATTCAAAAACATCTCATGGCACTGGTTCAGGTGCCTTCTGTCCTAATCGAAAAATAAGGCTATCTTTCTCTTTGGGTAAGTTGGCCACTGTATATCAGGCTGAGGTTCTGGCGATCTCTGCTTGTACTTACAACTACCTCAATAGAGGTGTATTTAAGAGGGTTATAAAAATCTTCTCTGACAGCCAGGCAGCCCTAAAGGCTTTGCAAAGTCACTGCTTCTCCTCAAAAGCAGTGTGGGAATGTCACCATGCGCCGGAGGACCTGGGCTAAGAAAAACAAAGTCTCTCTTGTCTGAGTCCCTGGTCACTGTGGCATTGAAGGTAATGAAACAGCAGACCAATTAGCAAAACATGGGTCTGAAACACCATTTATTGGACCAGAGTCGGTTTTGGATCTGACTCACAATGTGGTTAGTGGGACTATAAGGGATTTGCTCCTTGCTGAGTCCTATCATACGGAAAAAGTTCCATCCAAGTATCATTTTGTGACTACACTGCGGAAATACCAGAAATTCAAACGGTTTCACAGTCCCATTCAAGTTGACTTTTAATACACAGCGTCTTGAGGCGGCTCGATTTTCCACGGGCAGTTTTCAGTACAGGTCCATCCTCAGTAAACATAGGAGTATTCAATTGTCAGCGTAATTCTTCAGATATGACGGAGTAATTGGCACCCAAATTAACAAGGGCTTTTACACATTGTCCATTCACTGTGATATAGGTGGTATTTTTCTTTAACTTGGATGTAGTATACTCGGAGGATTTTCTTCAACTGCGGCTTTACCTCCTGGACAGGTCGCCCGAGTTAGTTTTCCTCATTTGGTCGGTGAGAAGAATGGCTGGAGCGGCGAACAGGTGACTGTGGGTGTTTGAAGGAGCGGCAAGGGTATAGTGAACTACTTCTGAAACTGGAAGAAGTAGGCTGTACACAGTTGTCGTCAAAGCTGTGTAGGGACTCAGTGTCAATTTCTCGTTGAGGGTTATATTTTCTGATGGCTCTTATATCTTCAAAAAATTTCCAGCTCTCCCTACAGTACCCCAGCACGTCTCATGGGCGTCAGCAACGGTAGCAGATAGGCACATTATTGGCAGCTCTTCACAGGTCTGTCTTATGCTGTGAATGGCGCTGTTTCTGGCCTCGCATCCTGGCTGTGACCTAACTGGAACTGAAAATCGGGGAGGGGCGTTGCGTCTTCTTGGACCTGCGAGTGGTGCTAGAGCTTCCATAACTTTTTCCCGGACCAGAGATGCGACGTCCGTTGGTGATGCAGGGTCGTCGTTCGTGTAGTTTTGCACTTACGGCAGGAGCTTTTGAAGCTCTTCCCTGACAATTGTACGTACCAGCGATCTTATGTCACCAATGTCTGTTTTGGCCGAAACTGCAGAAACATTTGGCAGCCTCTGGAATCCTGGTCGGGTGATACGTCTTCGTCTGAGGCTTTCTATTTGATGGCAGCGTTTCACAAAAGCATTGACGATCTCATAGTCCTGAACCAACAGGATCTGGTGCAATATCTCTGCACCTCCTTGTTTGGATAAGTATATTTAAATAAGGTAAATTATCAGAACTTACTAGAATTCCCACGTCCTTCTCCTTTTAGAAAATGTCTGCACAAGAGAGGCGTTTTTCCTATTAGTAAACAGTTTTGCCAAGATGGCAAGGTGTGGCCACGCCAGTTGAAACAAACTTTGAGGGAAACTGAAACCCTGCCTCTTTTTTAGTGACATCATCAGTTATGACCAATGGGAGCGGAGTATCTTATTTTTGCATATAATTAAATCGTGTTAACTGTGATCAGAACTGTATTTTGTATATATAAGGTTGATATTTTGTTTTTGAAGCTCACTTCTCTAGTTATGCTGACTTCATGTTGTAACTACTCTCCTGACTTGTTTTTGAATAAAAACTTTGATTTCATTTTGCCATTGATGATTTTAATAGAAAGTTCAAACCAGAACTTAACATGGTTATGTGATGAGGATGTGAAGGTTTTATTGGTGGACAGAGGGGTGTGGTCATTTATCGTGGGAAAGGAACCAGAACTTGGTTCTACCGGCACTTCAAAGGACCACCGTGACTTTGAAATTAGGAAGAACCGTGCTTTCTCCACCTTTTACATGAACATAGAGGCAGAGTATTGAACGTTGCTGACAGGAATAGAAGACGGTAAGGAGGCCTGGAAAATCCTGAAGGAGCATTTTAGATCGGACAGCAGTGAAAGAATAGTGTCTTTACTGGATGAATTCTTCAACTGCAAGTTCGAAGTTGAAGAGATCGGACCGTTTGCCGCTTGAATGAGGGGGATAGTGCGTCAATTTCAGGATGCTGGACACCCTTTAGAAGACCTCTATCAAGCTTTTCAACTGATCCAATACTTGCCAGTTTAACACCAAAGAATAGTCCAGACCATGTACAGGTTGCCAAATGCCGATTTCAACCATCTACAGGTTGCCAAATGCCGATTTCAAGTTTGGCCAAATACTAAAAGAACCGATTCTTGAGGAAAATCGAATAAAACAACGTTTTTGGGGCACAGAATCTATGAGCAGCATAGCACTGAAGGTGGACGTTTCCAGACTCAAGAGTTCTCAAAGATGGAAAACCAATGTAAAGAAAGAGGGTCCTTGCTTCAGGTGCAAAAGGATGGGACATCTAATTTCGGAATGTACCAGGACGGACAACAACGAACACAAGAACAATATCATAGAAGCTCATCTGAACCATGGAAAACAAAATGTGGATTATTTATCATGGGTTTTTGACACTGGAGCAACAAGCCACTTTTGTAACATCCAAGCGTTATTCAGACTTCAAACTGGTAACCAACACCAGCATGACACTAGCAGTCGGGAATGCAACAGGCCCTGTAGAAGGAAAGGGAAACATTGAGATGATCACCAGAACTTACAAGACACGGAAAAGCATCATACTTTAAAACGTCCTATATTCTCCAACTCTGAGAAGAAACCTAATATCTGGATCAGCAATAGCCAAGACTGGAATCAAATTTATTGGCAAGGACGATAGAATTGATGTATTTGACACGAATAGTACTTTGATGTACTCAGCATTCAAGAAGGATGGACTATACTTTCTAAAGCCCGAATATCTTAAGAAAAATGCAGAAATAAAAGAGACCCCGAATGTATCGACAGTTGCAGACAAGGAACTTGAAATTTGGCACAGGCACTTCTCGCACGTGAACAACCAATATATCATATCAACAAGCAAGAAGGAGAGCGTAAGGTTTACCAAAGTTCAAGGAAGCAAGTTCTAGATGCAAAGACTGCAAATTAGCAAAAACAAGAAGAAAATTGTTTGAATCGTTAGACAGAATACGGTCTACTAGACCCTTAGTTACTTCACATGGATGTGTGCAGACCACTACCTACCTTTTCACTAGGGGGAAACAGATACTTCCTCACCATTAGATGAGTATTCCAGAAAGGTCACACAGGGTGGCAACAAAATCCTTGGAAAAAAGTTCCCTGATTTCCCTGATAGTCTCACAAAAATTTCCCTGATTTAACAATTCCCTTAAGAAATGTTGTGATCCGTATCGATATACAGTATCCACACAACACTATTTTTAAATATTTAGGGTCAGAGGGTGTAAAAGAATCATTCTCAACAAATATTTTTATCTACAGATATTTTAATTGTTATTGTAAGGGTTGGAAACCTTAATGGAACTCTTATAATTGCATATGAAAAACTGGATAAAATATTTTGATTATGAACTTTTTACACCTGACCCTACATTGTCATACTATTTATCGAAACCAAATGCAAATATACATAAAAAATTCTTCAAATATAATGGCAAACAAAAATAATTAATTTAATACACAAAAAACATCATTTGCTAAAAAAATTTCAAATTGTATCCCACAAGTTGTATTGCTAGCCTCACGGCGACAAGACGCTGCAGCCGAGAAAAAAACGGTAGCGGCGGTTTCCGCGGTGTTAAAAAATTACGCTATGGTTCTTTATTCGAATTACAATTTCGGCGAATACGATTTATTCGATTTTCAAAAGCAATCGTAATAGCGCATCTCTAAATAGGATAAACGATAATGGTAGCCGTATAAATTGTCAAAATTTCCCTGATTTTTTGTAAAATTTGGAAATTTTCCCTGAGATTTCCCTGATTTTTCCAGAAATAAAAAGTTCCCTGAGAATTCCCTGATTTCCCGGTTCTGTTACCACCCTGTCACAGTATTCCCCATGAAGCGAAAAGATGAATTTTTTCGTTTTATTCAAAAGGTTCCAGACAAGAGCAGAGCGCTTCCAGAACTCGAAGATACTCAATATAAAGGACCAAGGGAAGGAGTTCTGCAATAAAGAATTTGAAGGGTAACTACAGTCCCAAGGAATTAAAGTTGAGCGCACAAACACATACAGTTCTGAGATGAACAACATGAGTGAACGCTACAATTATACAGCACTGGACAGTGTAAAAGCCCTTCTGAAGCAAAGTGGACTGTCTGACCGATTTTGGGCAGAAGCCCTGTTAACCTTCACATACACCTGGAACAGAGTTTGTCATGGTAACTCACAGAAGATGCCATTTGAACTTTACAGTGAAAGAACACCCTCAGTGAAGCATTTGAAGATTTTCGGTTGCACAGCTTTCATCAGAACCCCCAAAGCAATGAGGAACAAACTCAACATGAGAACGAAGAAGGGCATAATGGTGGGATATGCTGAATGAACGAAAGGCTACAGAATTTGGATACCCAAAGACAAACGAGTCGTAGAAACGATCAATGTGTCATTGAACGAAAAATAACCGGAAGAGAGAGTGGAAGCTGTCCTGGGCCATCATCTGAATTATTTGAAGGACGAAGATGATATCGACTGGTTCCGTAGAGCGGTCACAAGGCCTGATAGAAAAGGTTCCCCAACAGACCTTGAATGATGATAGAAATTCAGCTGAAGCATGCCATATCAAAATAGCAATTCCGAGGAATTTTAAAAAAGCCATGAAATCTCCACTCAAGGACAAATGGCAATGGAAGTAGAAACGAAGATGATGCAACAACGCGAAGTATGGACGCCTGTACCGAACAAGTGCAAGACCACCCTAGGAAACCGCTCAACGAAGACGAACAAGAAAAATGAAATCATGAGGTATAAAGCCTGTCTGGTAGTCCAAGGCTTCCAACAGGGAAAAGGGGAGACCTATGACGAAGTCTTTAGTCCTGTTGTGAACTTCTCGATTATACGCCTATTCTTTGCAGTATTAGTTTGCCTACTAGGATGGTCGCATTGTCAACTTGGCGTAAAGAACGGGTATTTTTACGCAAATCTTAACAAAGAGATCTACATGGGCCAACCCAAGGGATTCGTAGACTCAAAGTTCCCGAGCCAAGTCTGCAAGTTGGAGAAAGCCCTGTACGGACTCCATCAAAGTGGACGCGAATGGTTCTTTGAAGTACACAGCATCTTACGGCACTGGTGCGATGGTGACTGGAGCGGAGCTGACAACTGGGAGCTTTTGCTTGGTGTCTTCATGGTCAGACATTTTCCTTGGGCCTCTACTTGGATCTGGTAAAGAGCCAAATTCAGGAGGAAGTCCTTGAAGACGTAGACTTCTGCGAAGTTCTTCCACCATATTTATTTTATGTTTTTATCCTGAAGCAGTGAAGATATTCGCATAAATCACTTTGAATAGAGGTGATTTACAGTTTCTTCACCTTCAGAAATTCCAATGACACTGTATCCCTAAAGCTTGAAAATGTTGGAATTTTACTTAGTGAAAACAAATCCCAAGTAAAAAGGCGAAGAAAACTACTAGAAATAATTGCCTTTGAGTTGCTGATTAAAAAAAAAAGACTTATGTGGTTCTCTGGTGTGTCTGTCTCAGAATGCTCAATTTTACATTCTGTAAATATCTGCAAAATTTTCTCATGCATTTCCTTCATAATTTGATCTATTTCTTCCTTGTGTTGAACCTCTACAATGTCAAACCATTTCAGAAGTAATATTTCTATCTTTTATACTCAAATCTGAAAAACGCAAACAGTAAAATTTCGTTAGCAGGGAAGGTATTTGGTATTCGACCAATTGTAATCACAATAGTACTAAGAATAGTGTTGAATAAGAAATACGCTAATATAGTGTCTTTTGTACTTCTTGGTGTATCATTTGGTATGAGAGAGATATCACAGTCACAAAATAAGAATTCCTAACACATATGTATTAAAAAACATGCATTTTCTTTATGGGTACTTTTCCGTTAGCCAAGCACAACTTTGGACCAAAATCAAAATTGCCAATCTACGTATTTTTTAAATAAAATGATTTTTTGATATGTTGATTAAATTGGAGCCTGATGTTTAACTTTTACAGGTTTTTCTGGCCATTAGTATTTTTCAAAGCTGCAGGCTCTACACTCCTATAATTGACATTAGGGAATGCTGCACCACGGTAGACTTCGGTTACAGGATTTCCGGTTAAATAAAACAGTTTACAATGTATACAACTCTTTTTTCTGTATGTTTACGTAAAAAATACCCTTTTCATTTTCGGAATGAAAACAAAATTGGCGATATTTTTATTTTGGTTCAAAGTGGCGCCTGCATGGCTAATGGAAAAGTTCCAAATGGATGCCATTTGCAAAACAAAATTCCAACTTTTCCCCTGTGATAAACGAAACTTCACTGAGTTTTCCAGAAAATGATTCTTCCCTGAGAATCCCCTGATTTCCCGTTTCTGTCACCACCCTGTCAGCGGTTGCTTAAAAAGGGGATAAAATCTATGTATACAGCATCTGTATCGAGCCGGTCTAGAAAGGAAAAATCTTGTGGTACAACTTTTGTACCTGCTGTAATTTAAAGGTAAAGCTTCTGACTTTCACTTCCTTAAAATAAGGAAATTACTCCAAGATTTTGACTTCTTAAGAAAACAAACTCAAACATTATTCCAGACATGCTCCACAGTAAATTATTCAATACAAGAGACTAAGTCAGTGCTGCTTATGGCATCTAGCAAATGGAAAAGGTTAGAGGAAAATGGTGTTTACAATTAGCTATGGGAAATATATTGTCCAAGTTCAACTCAAGCAGACCACAAAATTTGAAACTACATTTTAAAAGGTAAGATTTTACTTAAACTATTTGTGTTCCAGGAAATCATTTCATATAAGGATTGTTTTTTAAGCATAAACTGGACAATACTACTTGTTATCAGATATAAAATATGAGAATAATTCTTACCAAGGGGAGAGATGCCATAGAATTCAGCTTCATGCCTCAATGTGCTTATGTCAACAGTACTATAACATATAAGAAATAAAGTTTATTACAAAAAAGAAGTAACAAAATAAAAAATAAGTTTTATCTTCTAAAATTTGTTTTAAAAAACTATGAGGATTCAAAACAAACTAGTTTACTATGCGCAGATATTGATAAGATACTTTGAAAAATTGTATAAAGGCCATATACTAAAATAGATATTCACATCATGTTAGTTTCATACCATTTCTTGAAAGCTTAATAATAATGTAGATGTAAAAAATTACAAATACATCATTTAAAAATAAAATACTTAATACTTATATTGATGAAATTAATATTGTATTTGAATATATATACATAGCGTGATCTGTAAAGTCCCTTTAAGCCCTTTAACTTTGAAACAGCATCTCATAGTCCAGTAAGTAACATGTACCTATAGTAAAGTTACCATGCTGGATTTAATGAGACAGTTTACAGTGCCCCTAGCCACAAAATAAGGAAGTTAAAAAAGATAACTCGAAAACTAAAGGAGATGGGCCAAAAAGTTTAATAAGAAAGCTGTGCACAATACCATAACAAAAGCACAAAAAAAAGTTTTATTGAGTTATCTGTAATATTGGCAGAGATATTCACGATTGAAACTTTAATTATTCCATGCCTTGAAAAAGGGGTCATCCTGAAATTGAAAAACATGTTTTCAAGTGTTATACAGTTTTTCTGAGTCAAGCAGTTAAGCAACGCCGAATTTAAATTCAAACAAAGAAAGTAAAAAAAGATAAATAAAAAAAGTGACAATCCGAAATCACTATTTTCTTGTGCAACTAAAATACATGATTAAAGCAGTTTGGAAATGGCGACTTCCACTATTAGTCAGTATTGTGATATGGTGTTTCTCTAAGGCCAATGCCAACATAATATGGTCCAGACTGCACAGACTTATGCCGTTCGGTCTTCAGATGGTCTACACCCAACTTCGGTAACCACTGGAAACGTTGTTTGACGTCTCAGAGACACAGGCCTCATTTGAGCAGACCATGTATGCATAGTAAGGATGGGACGAAAATGAGTGATTCGTTCAATTGAATCGAATCTTTAAAATGAACGAATCGGTCAAACAACTCCTTTCAAAATGAATCGAATCATCGATTCCCTACTTTTCTCCTCATGTACGGTGTTTTTCTTTTTTGTCTGTAGGGTTACTACTTTCCATTGTATGGCTACTACATTTTCAGGTTTAGCGATAATCTCTTCATTGAAAAGTGGTTGAACAGGTTCTGAGGCACTTACAATGGACGCCAAAGCATATGATTGAGCATAAGAGTGTCTCCCTTATCGCCAATAGAAGCCAATTGATTCGGTTCGTGAACGAAATGAACGGTGAACGACCAACTCTTTTGAGATTCGACTCTTTGAACGACTCTTTTGGGTTTCGACTCTTTGAGTTACGGAACATTGAGAGTTTATTCGTTTGGTTTGAAATAAGATGAAAGCCTTTCATTTTATTTTTTTACATTGATTTTTTTTTCTTTTGGGTTTCTTTTTACAATTTCTTTACAAAATATGGAATTTAAAATTAGGTACCACTACTATTTCCAGAAATGAATTTTTCTTTTCGGAAACAAATATTGTTTTTCATAAACATAAACTTGAGTTTGTCAAATATCTTCTAATTTAATATTTTTAAAAAGAAAATTGATTAATTATTTTGAATTTATTTGAAGTAGTTTTGATGAAAATTGACGACGAAAATTTTCTTTCAACATTTTATTCATTTTCCTAGAAAATTTTCGTTATTGTAAGCATTTCTGTATTTTACACCTTTTTATTTTTTAAAGCAATCAAATTACACTTTGCGCAATTATATTTTGAGAACATTTATTTACTAGTTTGAAAATGTTTTCCTTCGTATTAATTATCAAAAAATCTCTAATTTTTGTGAGATTTTATGTAAGATGTTAAATTTTATTATATTAGATAGATTTCGTTGCAATGATAATTAGTAGTTTACTTATAAGAAAACAACTTCACTCTACTTCACTGATATCTACACTACTGAATATGTGACAAAGAAGAAAGTCATTAAATCAGCATGTCAACCTTTAATTTGAAATTAATACGGATGGATATAAATTTTCTAATACTATTTAATAGAAATATATTTCCATGCTGTATCATGTGGTCTATCAAGCATAGAACAAATGTATCTAGAAAAACCTTGAGAGTAAAGTTATAACGTGCGCTAAATTGAAGTTGTGAAAGGTATGAAACCTGAATGTTCAATCTTGAAAACAAACAGAACCGATTTCAAAGATATATATTTAACATACATTTAAAGTGCTTACTGCTGTTTTTTATTTTATCGTTATTTATTATTATTATTTCATCGAGGACGAACAAGGATGTTATTGAATTTGCGTTGCACTATAGCAACACAATGGGTTGGTGACGGACGAGGAAATTAGACCAATCTAACAAATCTTAGGTAAGACTTTTAAAATGTTAAAAGGTTGAATTAAGGTCGCTTCGGTAGTAGAGCAACAAAATAGGCTATTTCGAGGATATTAGGGAGTCAACTCTTGATTCGGTTCGAGTTAAAGAACTTTCATTAAATGAACTGCAATTATGAAAATTTTTCTCTAATTTCCAGAAATGAATTTATTATCTTCTCGAAAACAAAAATGTTTAAGAACAAGAATAAAAGCAATTGTATTTTGAGATGGGGCCTCAATAACCCGGTAGGAGGAGTGGATTGACAACCGGAGGGTTGTGAGTTCGATACTCGATTCAACAAAATACTGTTGTGTACGTGTGGGCTGGTGCATGTTAATTCTGTTGTGGCTTAAAATTTCCTTCGTTGGCATGGTGTGGAAGTTTGCAAAGAGGGATACCAGCGTTATCTGACCGTGGATCAAAACAACAAGGTGTCTTTGGATCTTTCTCTTCGGAATTGATCCCGAATAGTTGAAAATCTCGTTGTGTTGCTCCAGTAGGGAGTTAATTCAACTACCTACCTGTTTTGAAATAATTTATTTACTACTTTTAATATTATTTTCTACTTAATGTGCCAACTCAGGTGTTGCCTCGTCATCTGACCGTGCTTCAAAATTATGTGGTGGTGTCCTCGGTTCTTTCCCTAGGAGATTGATCTAGGACCGTCGTCAGTAGCCCGTTGTGTTGCTCTAGTACAACGTTAATTAAAATTACCAATACTTATTGATGGTAATTCCCCACTCTCAAAACTCCCACACCAACCCAACGTGAGGATTTTGGGTCACGACAGATTTAAGGTGCACCAACCGCCTTTACACCATACGCATACAAACATCCATGCCCGGACCCGGATTCGAATCAGGAACCTTCCGATCTTGAGGCTAACATCTTAACTACTATACCGGTTCCATTACTTATTAAAAATAAAAACAGAAAAATTTTACCGTTTTTTTTAAAATTAAGTATACACCTTCTAATTTCGTGCTCTTTACTAACCGTAATCATGTAAAGTAAAAATTTGTACGTATTGAATGGTCTTTCCTGTACTTGGCGAACTTTTTATACTGTATGAATTCGACTGAAGAAGTGTAGTTTATAGCACGAAAAGTTTGAACCTATTAACTACTGCTGTATTTTATGAGTGAAATTTATTTTTTAACATTTATTTTTATTCTTTCCACTTTGATAGTATTGCACGATTTATATTATAGCCACTAGCTTTCTAAACTAGCTTACGGGATCCGAGTTCTGGCATAAGAAATTAATTTCTTATAGCTTGATTCACATATAAAAACAAAGCTTCTGATGTAAAAAAAAATATTAATTATTTTTTAAAGTAAAAAACACATTCTTCATTTTAAAATAATCTCAGAAATGAAGACTACAATAAACTGAGTTAAACATGATAAAAATCTTGAATAATTGAAGTAAAGTTTTTTTTAATGTGTTTAATTCAGTTTATTATTATTTTTTTCATTTCTGAGATTAATTACAAAATGAGAGAGAGAAGAATGTATTTTTTACTTTAGAAATAATGAATATTTCATAGATTAGAGGCTTTATTTCTATATGTGAATAAAGCCATGAGTAATTAATTTCTAATGCAAGACTAAAAAATAGAACTCGGATCCTGCAAGCTAGAGGTTAGAAAGTTTACGGCTATAATATAAATCGTGTAATCTTTTCTAAAATTTGTGAGAATTTCACAGACGCATCAGTAGAATGACAACAGTAATAAGATTTGTCTATAAATACATAGAATTAACAAAGAAAGCGCGACGAAAACACCACACCAAGTCGAGTAATAGGTGCTTCTCAGAAAGAAAAAAACCCCCACGAAACAAGTTTTACAAACGCTCCCCCCTCCAAGAAATGAATTCGGAGAAAACCCGAGATAGTACGACAGTTCAACACCAGGAGGCGCTGCGTGTACCGGAAGTCCAAGTGAGTTGTTTCCGGTGAACGACTCTTTTGAACAAATCTTTCAACTGAGTCGATTCAAAAGAATCGATTTGCCCATCCCTAATGCATAGTAGAATACTAGTAGAAGACATACCGACGAACACTTTAGCCCATCCTTACTGCAATACTAGACAATCAGCAACAAGAGTGGCTTAGTACAAAGCCAAGTATGGCAAATACTGCACAGTGGTGCACATCACTACCATGCAATTCCGTAGAATGGATTGTTACCGGGAGTCAAACAGCAATGCTTTGACTGGTGCAAAAGGGCATTGAACGAATTGGAGGTTAGGCTAGAATTTATTCCCTACATAATATGGTCGGACGAGGCTGTTTCACACAACACTCATTTCTGGGCACTAGAAAATCCCTCAGGGGGAGTATCCATCAGACAACAGGAGCAGTGGTTGATGAATTTGTGATGCAGTATTTGGAAGGATTGTCCAATAGCACCTGTGTTCTATGACAAATCACTAAATGGACCAAAATACCTCCAGCTATTATAGGATGTGTACCTGACTTTATCAATTATATTCCTCTGGCGTTTTTGTCTTCCTTGTGGTTCCAACATGATGGCAACCTGCTGCACAAACTGCATGCAGTGTGACAGTTTTTTAACAACAGATAATTCGCTACGGTGGCTGTGTTGAATGGTTTCCATGATCATCAGATTTTACACCACTTGATTTCTTCCTCTGGGGTTACATCAAAGATCGAGTGTATAAAGCTCCGTCAACGAGTTTGCTGAATTTGCAGAAGCATATAAACAATAGCTGCGCTACTAACATACTGCAGATGATAAGGAATGTACACCTGTCAAAAAAACGACTCACCCGATCGTAATTGCACAATTTACATCGCATAACAAAACGGAAGGTAGCAGTCGATAGGGATGAATGTTTTCTACAAATAGCAATACCTAAAATTTGTCTAAGGGGCCGTCTTCATATTAAATTGAGTGCTTGCTCTGAAAATTTCAATACGAACCCCCATCTTTTATCACAAATTTGGATTCTACACACAAAATCCGGCGGAAATAAAAATAGGTTCATAATAGTACACTACAAGTCTTTATTAATATTTATAATGTGATTGAACTCCGAACATTTACACGCATTACTCAATGGTTTTTCTTGGTCAGTTTTACACCTTTTTTCATTTTTCATCAAATCCACCTGAAATTATGTGTAGAATCCAAATTTTTGATAAAAGATGGGGGTTCTTATTGAAAATATCGGAGCAAGCACCGAATTTAATATGAAGACGACCCCTTAGACATATTTTAAATATTGGTATATGTAGAAAACAATCACCCCTATCGATTGCTTCCTTCTGTTTTGTTCTATGATGTAAATTGTGCAATTTGCGATCAGGTGAGTCATTTTTTTTTACGGGTGTACATGGCAGGGTGCTTGATTGAATGCAAATGTGTACTGCGGCCAATGGTGATATTTTTTAACACTTTCGACATGTTTTTGTTTAGCAGTAAATTTCTTGCTTTTGCTCATCTGTCTTTTACTTTTCCATTGTACCACAATGAATAACACACATTTGTTTCTGAAATTTTTTGTATCTGCTCAAAGTTTATCAGGATAATTTTATTAAATAGTAAATCTACGTTTGTGGCTGTATAGTCGAGAGGCTTTAATCGTGTATTTTAGTTGTTGCACGAGAAAAGTGATTTCGGATGGGCAGTTTTTATTTTCCAGATGTTTCTTTTATTTATCATTTTTACTTTCTTGGTTGTTGGAATTTAAATTAGCCATTGCTTAATTCAGAAAAACTGTATAACACCGGAGAACATGTTTTTCAATTTCAGAACAACCCCTTTTTCAAGGTTTCTCTGCCAATTTTACAAATAACTCACTGAAACTTTTTCTGTGGTTTTAGTATGGTATTGTGCACATCTTTCTTATTGAACTTTTTAGCCTATCTTCTTTAGTTTTCGTGTTATATTTTTTTAACTTTATTATTTCAACTCTAAGGGTGCTGTAAGCTGTCTCAATAAATTCAGTATAGTCACTTTACTATAGGTACACATTACTTCCTGGACTATACGAGATGCTGTTTCAAAGTTAAAGGGACTTTACAGGTCACCCTGAATGTATATGTATATTCAAATACAATATTAATTTAATCACTATAAGTATTGCAATATTTTATTTTTATAATATTTTATTATATATATATCAGTGGTGTAAATTTTTTTTTTTTTTTTTGGGGGGGGGGGGGGTAGACGAGGATATGAGCAAAAGAACAGTCGCACTCCAGGCCTGAATGTTGGAATCACTAGGCTTTTCACTAGTTATTTGAGGATTCAAAACACTGACTTCAATGCTAATATTCTTGTTATACTACCAGGGCTCCCAACAGGTTTCAAGGTACAAAAAGGTGACAAATTAAACCAAAAGGTGACTAATCGAGTAGAAAAAGGTGACAAAAAGTGACTAATCAAGTAGAAGAAGGAGACAAAAAGTGACTAATCAAGTAGAAAAAGGTGACAAAAGTGACTAATCGAGCAAAAAAAAAAAAATAACAAATAACAATAATGCTAAACATATTCTAGTATAAAGATAAAAAATAAAAAGATCCACCCAAGCTACCCCTATCTTTTCTTTTTCTTTCTTTGGAAGGATATTTTTATTTTCTTCATTTAAAAATTACATCATTTTAAAATATTAACATACATTTTTTTTTAAATCGGAATTTTGATTTTTTAATTTGTTTATTTTTGACACAGCTTGAAGAATTTCTTCCTTTTCTTTGAAAAATTATGTCTTAATTTTTGTTGTTGAAAAAGACTAAAATTTATTTTGTCTTTTTCTTCTCAATAGTAGAATGTGCATTTTTTTAAAGTCTGTCTTTGCTGACCAGCATCATCTGAGACTTTAGCCGCTCCTTCAATCATTGCCTGAACAAGTGCTGCTTCCTTTAATAATTTTGAAGCACCATCCAACGGCTCATCCTCTTCCTTACGCATAATTTTAAATTATTGTTCTTCTATCACCATTCTTTTCTTTGTCAGCTGCTTTAAATTTTTTTCTCTGCTTCCAGTTTATATTATTCTTTCCAGTCCTTCTCTAAATTTTCTTGTGCCTTACATTTTATATCTCTCTTTATTAAAAAAAAGTTTCCGCCGCCGCAGGATTGAAAACTGTGCTGTTTAGCTCGATTCTTAGATGGTTCCCTAGAAAGTTCAGAACAGAAAAATATGAAATTAACATTGTTTGTTCTTTATCGTATTCCCTGGACAATTATTAAGATTTTTTTCTGATGCGGCTATTAGTTTAGAGTTTATTAAGTGTCAAAATTGAAGAAGCGAAATTTCTTCCGCAAGTGAGGAAAACACATACAAATTTTCAGTCTTAAGCCGTGAGTTTTTTTTAAAGAGTACATCTCAACGTAAATTTTTGCAGCTCGTTGAGTATTTTTAAAAATTTCAGTTTGGTTCTTGATAATATTTTTTTTGAAATTCGGGAAAAATCAGGACATTTTCGTTACTTTTTTTTTTAACTGTCATATCTATATCTTATTACTATTAGTTTTTAATTTTGAAAATATCGCAGTATACCTCAGAATGTACTCCTTCTTACCGTACAATTATTTCTAAAATTGGTTCATAAATAAATTAGATGCAATCAAAAGTTAGTCACAAATTTCATATTTTTTAGTTCGCGGAGAAGGTTTCACAGTCAGGTGTGGGTTGTATTTTTGACTATAGGGTTTGCCAGATATCAAATTTATCGTAGCAACAATTGCCATAAAAACGATTTCTTTTCATTTGGCAAGGAAAATGGCTCGCTTTTTTCACTCTGCTCTCAGACGGTTTACGGACAAAGTACAGATTGTAAAGTTAGGAGATTAACACGGTTTACTTAAAATTGTACAGGAAAAAAGATGTAGAAGGTTTTTTACTGATGCGGCTATTAGTTTAGGGTGCAATAAGTGTAAAGTAAAAAAAAAAAAAGGGAAATCACTTGCGAAAGGAGTATTGGTTTGCGAAGCAAACCAAACGGGACTACGTAGCAATCCTCGAGGGTCGTCAAGCATAACCGTAGAGGGGGTGAAGCCCTCGCTGTGACTTCACGGACCGGAAAGTCAACTCAGGATTACACGAATTAGTAATTATACGATTATTAATTATACGAATTATTAATTACAGGATTATACGAATTATTTCTTTTCCCTGCATCAAAGCGATTTCTGGAGTAAACCAATGATTTCGCCGAGTTGCGGATTTTCGATTCTTTAGCGTAGAAACTCTGGAAGTTTCGGAGCACTTGGCAACTCTGCTAATGTCTCGCAGTCTGAAGAAATGGTTCCAGTAAACATCAATATACTTAATTCTAAATCCTTCTTCCTCAAATTCTCTTGAGTAATTTCCACTCATCCAGTAGTATGTCTGTAGTATCACTTCAGCCTTCATAGTTTCTCTTCTAAGTAAATGAACAATATTTTTATTGCCTGATCTTTGTACCATGTTTGGCTTCTTTATTGGAATATAGTCAAAGAAATACTTTCGCACTGCAATCCACTGTTCAAGCAACCTTTCAGCAGCTGGCTTTAGGATTAACCACCTGCTTGAACACTTCTTTATGAAATGGTGAGTGGGAAGTTTCAAGTCTTCTTGAATTTGTTTGTATGTTGACCAACGCTTAGGCCGCTGATTAAAAAATCTGTGAATAGTTATAACTAGTTCAGACACATCTTCCCCAAACTCTTTTAGACCTTTAAGAAAAGCCTTATTATGTATTGTGTGAATATTACATGTCCCAATGTTAATTAGTTCTTTTTTTTGGGTAGAAAGTAACGAGTCATTAATAGTTTCTGACTTTCACTAAAAAAACTCAAGAATTTGTAATAATCAACTTCCGATGTTAACAGAGAATGATTTTCAATACATTCGCAACGCTCTTTTAATATTTAACCCTCTGGATACAGAGACGGACGAAATTTTTGCAATCTCTGGTTACGGAGGGGTTCAGAATCTTTCAGATCTCAAGCTCCTGAAGAAACGTCTGAAGTCCATTAAGATTTCCATGCCCTCATTTCTGTGCCACAAAGAGAGCAGCGTGTGAATAGCCTCCGTTCCGTAAACAGGAACATCGGGGTTCTCGATGGGGAGCTTCGAGCGCTTAGAATGTGTGAGAAGTTGATAATGTATCCAATTAAAAACTTGGCCGAGGATACCTTCGAGTGTAAATTATCATACATATTGAAGGTTCCACCGGCCTTTCAGAGTTTACCCTAACGTATCTATACCTTCTAGACCATAATCAGACCCACAATATACCTGGGATCCTCCTGGGTTAATGTTGCGTTAATATCAGCTTGATCCGTCCGGTCTCTTCACCTCTCCATTCTCGTCTTATTCCAGAATCCGAAAAAAAAAGTGGGTCTGTTGAGACCGCTCTCAGATTTGTGTATGGAGGATGTTATCCCCCCTTTTAAGTGACCACTGGCATCGATCACCATTTATGAACTGTCAGCGTCTGACCTCCTGTAGGGTTACTCCTATTGTTCGACCCTGTCGACCGGTGATATCTATCTTGCGCCAAATGATACTCCACACAATTCTATGAAAGGAAAACGTTAGTCATAAATGCCACTCAAGTTCTATCACTCAAGTTAGGTAACTAGGTAAGAAGGGTAGGACATGCAGATGGCCCTGCTTCCCTTAAACTTCGCCGCTTCGTTTTACTGATAGACTTTTTCTGTGGGAAAATTTCCAGAACTTGCTGCTAATACACCACGAGCAACATGAAGTATCCTTTTACAATTGAAACGGTACACTTTTGAATCCATTCTTGCGGTGGAATGTAGCGCGCATTTCGAAATTGAATTCGAAGGAACCTGTTTTTTTTTTAGAGGAAATGAATTTTTTTAACTGTGCACCAAAAATGTTTCTTCTCTAACTAAGATTTAAGAACTTAAAACCTCTGAAAAGGTGACAAAATGTCAAAAAGGTGACAAAAAATAAAAAGGTGACAAAAAGTGACGTGTTAGGAGCCCTGTGCTACAAGATTGTACCAGGATCTAAACTAGAGGGCAGCCCCAGGAAAACGTGCACTGACCAACTTATTACCCAAGTAGTCATTTTTTTTACTATCTTTTAAAACCCCGTCGAAAGATTACTTTAACTATCCAATGCTAAAAAATAACACTAAAAAAATAAGAAATAATAACAAGAAAAGACTACTAAACTTGTCCTACTTTCCTTAAGACCAAGTGTTTTCGGAAACAAATCAAATAAATTTAAGGGGGAAGGGGAGCATTCAATTTACGTCATACTAGAGTTACACAATGGGCTATTGACGATGGTCCAGAATCAATCCCAAAGGAAAGTCCTGAGGACAGTACCACGTAATTCAGAACCACGGTCAGATAACAAGGCAACACCTGAGCTGGCACCCCACTTCCACAAACTTCAAATTTCCACACCATGCCAATGTGAGGACATTCGAGTCATGACGGATTTCACATGCATCAGCCTCCTCTACAAGGCAGTGTTTTAGTTGGCAAATTTCGGAGTCTCCAAAATTTGAAATTGTTTCTTTGTATACTTCTTTTCTAACAAGGAAGCACTTCTGTTGCATCTCTGTGAGACGATTTTTTCACTGCAATTTTCTAAGTCTTTAATATGCCTCAAAATAAGATTTGAAAGTGCTGTTGCTGTCTTGAAGATTTTTCTAATTGTTTAATATTTTAAGTAAGTGTACTGTCAACAGATTCAATTAAACCATTTTGATGCCACCTTTAAATATTGTAAAAGTCTCCAAATGATTTTTTAGAAGGCCTTTCTAAGAAGTGAACATACTGGGTGGAGTAATTCAAAAGCTCCAAACAATTACTTGGGTTGTTCGACATTTTTGTTTGATTTGCGACCCAAAGGTTGCAACTTCGACACTCGATCCAACCAAAGACGGCTGTGTAGAGGGAACTGGTGCAAGTTAAATCTGTCATGCCAATTGTCCTCACGTTGGGGTGGTGTGGAAGTTTGATGACAGGGGCTCCAAAATCATGTACCTCATCTGACTGCGGTTAAAAATTAGAGGTAAAAAGGTAGTGTTCTCGGTTATCTCCTACGTCATTGATTCGGGACCGTCGTAAACAGCCCATTTTGTAGCTCTAGTACAACGTACATTGAAACTTTCTTTCCCTTTGTCAAGCAGTGGTAAAGTGCAGGAAGCATGACGATTTCTTACAAAATAAAACTAAAGATTATTAAAAAAAAGCTTTTTTTAAAAGAATAGAGAACAATGAGATCCGTCACTCATCCAATGAAAAATATCTACTTTCCTTAACTTTGTGACTATGGTCGTGTTTGAACAAATTCAATGTCACCTCGCCATTCGATTACGCTTGAAATATTATAAAAGAATGAATCGAAAAAGATATTGTTCCAATTTTAGCATTTGTTCCCTTTTGTAAAAATTTGTCTCAATTAAACCTATTTATTAACTGCACAACTTTATCATCGCTTAGAATACTGTCACGGGGTCTTCCCCAGGGAGCTAGTCAAGAATCAAATTTTAAAAAAATCGAGATAAAAAAAATATTCCGACGTTAATTTGTTTAAAAAAGTTTACTTCAGAAGACTAAATAGTCTTCTGACTTGTCTTTCCCTTTAAAAGTTTGTTGAAGCATAAACTTTACTTTCTTGAAGACGTCAAAATATATTTTACAAACACATAAAACAAACCCTAGTTTAGAAGACCCTGTAAAATTATCCCAGAAACCTAACTCAATCGCAATAAATATGCAGAAAATGAGAAATATTTAGTTTTATATTAGCTTATATTTCTGCTTTAGTTCTAAGCAAAAATTATGGGTTAGGACTTTTGCAATAGCTTAAAGTTTTAGGTGTAATTTAAACTTTTTCAGCACAGCAGAATATTAAAGCAACTACATTAAGAGATATAATCAATAGAATCAAACTGGAATGAAAAACATGAAATTTAAAAGTACATATTTGTACTCACCCGAAAAACTTGTTTAAAAATCAATCTTCAAAAACCAAGACAAAAACCTATTTTTGTGTCGGCCAAATGTGATGGTCAAACTGAGAGTGAGAAGAAAATAAAATATCCCAAAAGAAAGATGGGGAATAGTTTTCTATGAAATCCGTTGCCCTCAACCTCATCCAAGAGTTTCCTGTCGATACCAGTTGGAGCAAAGATATCTCCCTTCAACTCATAGTCGAACCTGTCAAGATTTGACCAGAGAAACAGTCAGCAGTCTTTTTTTATCAACATTATGGCCCCATATTTCTTCCCGATACCCGTCAGGGGGTCGCTCCAAAGGAAATGTCATAACAGGACACCAAGGTTAGCAAGGCTACACTGAGTCATGGACATTTTGGAAGCACACAATTAATCAAGCTCTAGGGGTTCCTCTTTTAACTACTTGAATTCTACTCTTTTCCTTTCGTTTCCGTTCCTATTTCGACTTGAGGAAAGAAATAACTGCCACCAAAATCCAATATGGTTGACTCCTGAATTTCAATCCTTATTGAAATTTAAAATTTACGGCTTTTTTTAGTCTATTGGTATACATCAGTGGTTCCCAAACTGTGTGCCAAGGCACCCTGGGGTGCCACGAAGATGAGGGGAACCGCGAAGCATCTATCACAACTGAATGGTTCTCAAAGAGACCTAACCGAGAAGTTAGCCTGGATCCAAGATCCATTCCATGCTGAAGCCTCGAAAAGAATTCACTTCACAAGCAGAAAATCTAATTGAGCTATTGAGCGACAACACCCTGAAAGTAAAATTCGCGACAAAATATTGGACATCTGAAAAAACTGAGTATCCCATTTTAAGTGCAAAAGCTATAAGAGTTCGCATTCTTTTTGTGACTTCATATCTGTGTGAAGCTGGATTCTCAGCAGTTGCTGTTATAAAGAGCAAATATTGTTTGAAAACTAATGTAGAAAAATAAATGCAAGTAGCTGTATCAAGCTTAATCCCACGATTTGAACAATTGTGCAGCAGGCTCATCCGTCCCACTAAATACACACATAACTCCTTGAGCAAAATCAATGTAATTTTATTTGTTTCATTTATACTTTCACCTACTCATATTTTTCTATTAAGTACAATTAAAGTATGAATTTTAAAAATGAGTTGTATTAATTATGTGTTTAAGTTCTTACTTCTCTAATTTCTTCTTCAGTCGTACCAAGACATGAAATATATATATATATATATATATATATATAATATGCCACAGATAGATATATGTTGAGGGTGCTGTGAGAAAATTATAATTCTCTTAAGGGTAAAGCTCATCAGTGCAGGAATGTCCAAAATTCATGTTGTGAGATGGAACCGAAAATGAGTCTAATATGGGGTATGGTCCCCTATCATAGTCAGACAGGTCGCACAGCATGTTGGCATACTGGACACAAAGTAGTTGAGGAGTCCTTGTTGCAGTCAGTCCCACTCCTGTAGCAATGCAGTTTTCAGCTCTGGAATGGTTCTCAGAGGGGGATAGCAAGATTCAATTGCCCTCTCAAGAGCGTCACAGGGGATCTAGCTGGCCAATCCTTTTGTTGAATATTCTCACTTTCCAGATAAACGTCGACCAGGTGAGTCGGATGAGAACGTCCATGAAAAGGAATCGAGGGTCAACTGAGCCCCTGAAAAGTTGAACATAAGGCTCCAAGATCACCTCTATACCTCATAACAGTCAGGGACCCTCTGTCAAAAACATGGAGGGGTGTGCGTTCATTCAACATGATGCCTGCCCAGACCATGACACCTCCACCACCAGAGTGGTCTATTTCCCTGATGTGGGAGGGATGGTATTGGGTCGCAGGCTCTCTCCAAATAAGGGTACATTGAGAATCAGTGTACAGGCTGAATCTCGACTTATCTGTGAAGAGCACGATGCTCCACTAAAGTCTGGTCCGAGACTGATGTTGTCTGCACCATGCTAAACGCTGTCACTTGTGCGAGTGGGACGCAAACAGCATGTCTTCTAGCATAAAGCCCTCTCTGATGATGCCTTCGGGCAACAGTAATCTGCGAAACTTGAGATCCAGTGGTAGCATACAACTCACGTGAGCTGTGAAGCTGTAGCAGTCCTGTGGTGCTGCGCTGAAAGTGTCAAATAACAATCCTCATTAGTCGTTGTGGCTTTTTGACGACAGTGTCCCGGTCTTCTCAATATGGATCCAGTGTCTTGAAACTGTTTCCACACATTGCAGACGACACTGGGCATTACATGAAGCTCTGTAGCCATCTACACTTGTGATTGCCCTGCCTCCAATCTACCAACGATTCTCCATTTCATTCTGTCATCCATACATTTGTGGATAATCATTTTACCTGATAGCTTATAAAATGTACCCAACTGTTGCAAGAAACAGCGAATGTTTTGCCGAAGAACACACGAACTGCGGAAAACGCACCAAGTGCTTATCATCCCCTCCAGCTCAGCCTACATGCACATGTACGCTTCCATATTCGACACTGAATATTTGCATTATTCTTCGGCGGCATAATTAGTACCTTTGGTTCAGTACTTTTTGGGAAAAAAAAAAAACACAATGTGTAAAATCTCTTAATTTTGAACACGAGGGTTCAGAGGGAGAGATATATACAGGGGTTGGACAAAATAATATGAACACTTGTGAAAAAAAATAGCACTCAAAAGAAACATCTTGTATACACTCCTGTCCTCTAGCGGTGAAGGGTGCCACCTAGCAGATGAGAAAGTACACACATCAGTCTGCTACTAGCAGTGATAGAAGTCAGATTTGAAATATATTTCTGTGTTAAAATTGCTTTGGCTGACCTCTCCGATTTCGAAAGAGGCACGATTGTTGGGGCCCGTCTTGCTGGAGCCTCAGTAACGATAATGGCCGCCCTTCTAGATGTTGGGAGAAGAACAGTTCCGACTGTAATGTCAGTATATTTGAAACAGGGGAAAACATCATTTAAAAAGCACAACAGTGGTCAAAAATCGAAGCTGAATGACAGACAGAAGGGTTTTAAAGTGGATTGTGGCATAAAAACACAAGACAACAGCATCCCAGATAACATCTGAGATGAACACACATCTACAGGAAGCAATTTCATCAAAAACTATCTGGCGTGAACAGCATATGGCAAATATTCATGGTAGAGCGGCTATTTCAAAACCATTGATTACACCGTGCAATGCCTTATAGCAACGAATATGGTATCGCGAGCATAAAAATTGGACACAACAATGGGAAAATGTAATACGGTCAGACCAATCGTCGTTCACATTATTCCCGACAAATGGACGTGTTTACCTATGGAGAACGCCACCAGAAGCCTATCAAGTTGACTGTCTTCGGCCTACGGTTAAGCATGGTGGCGGTTTAGTGATGATCTGGGATGCGATATCACATCATGGTCTAGGCCCACTTGTTGTTTTGAATGGCCGTGTTACAGGAAAGGATTATGTCAGTCTTCTGGCTGACCATCTTCACCCAATGGTGCAAACTGTGTTTCCTGACAAACGACCAGTCTTCCAAGATGATAATGCCCACATTCACACCTGTGGATTTGCCCGAGACTGGTTTTATGAACACGACAATGAAATAGAGCGCCTCATCTGGCCCCCTCAGTCCCCTGATCCCAATATAATTGAACCTTTGAGGGGTATTTTGGATAACAAGCTTTGCAGATGATTCCCCATCTCCAAGGACACTTTCTGAATAAAGGACTTTTTTGCAATTTGAGTGGGAACGTATCCCTCTGAATGTTGTATGTGACTTATATTTGTCAATTCCACGTCGGATACAAGCTGTAATTCATGCAAAAGTTGGACCAACGGCCTATTAATAAAAGAAATTCTCTTTTCACAGGTGTTCACATTATTTTGTCCTACCCCTGTATATGTATGTATATTAAAGTACAAAATTAATTTCATCAATATAAGAAAAAAGTTTTTAATTTTTAGATGATGTACGTGTAATTTTTTGATATATATAAGCACTACAAATGGTAAAAAATACAACACAGAAGTTTAAAAAATAGAAAATTTACCTTAAATCAACATCTTTTGTTCTCATAAAATTTAAAATAATAATGAAGAGCTTTGGATCACGATCAATGAAAATCTGAAATAATAAAAAGATGATTTAGAATGTATAGTAATTTAAAAAACGCTTTACAGGGCTTAATTATTACTTTACAGAAGCCTAAATTATTGCATTAAAACAGGGTTCCCACTCTTTTTTCCTAACTAAAAACAAGGACTTCCTAAGCACTTTCTAGGACAAAACAAGGACTTAAAATAAAACATTGAAGAAACCGTATTATACAATGTAATACCTGACTTTCGACCAAATGGGGATGCTCTTACAGATTCTGATTAGTAAATCTTATTAGAACAGTAGTATGTAAAAAATTTAATATTCAAGTCCATTTTCTTAAAATTATATTTTACTAATTTTATAATACACTTTCATAACAAAATTCATAACGAAAAAAAGAGGAAATTCATTTATTGGCACATCGGAGGTTTCAATAAAATAAAATTAGTGGCATACTATTAATTTACTAAAAGGATTGCAAGTTGCATACGTCAGAGTCAAATTTGACTGGATCAGAGACATAACGAGTTTCGAAGAAAATGTTTTCGAGTGAACCAAAACAGATCATAAGAGTTATGCAAAATCTTTGATAAATTTATAGAAAGTGTCGTGAACATTCGGTTTAAAAAAAGGTTGCCAAGTGGCAATTGGCGAGAAAAAAAGAGGATTTCGCCAAAGGCGAAAGGAGTGGGAGAGTCAATCGGGAAAATCGAAGAGAATCGGACGTATTTGTCCGGGTGCTGTTGAAGATACAGCTAATTGTTTGGACTTGTATGTTTTATGTATCAACTGTGATGTGTTCCTTTATGAGAAATAAATGATTGGGAACCAAGGCTGATCCTTCCTTTCATAGTTAACGACATTTGGATTCGTGCTACTTAACGCTGGCCATGACGCTACCAGGTTGATTTCCCGACAATTTGGTTTACAGCAGTGTCATGTTAAACTAGGAAAGGAACGGCGTGAACGTTCACCAGCGGATGTGGATGCGAGAAAGTGGCTGGATGAGTTCGGTTCCGTTGGGACTGACTGGTGGTCTGGTGCAAGTTGTTGCTACGGGTCTACTTCTTGTTTGGGATCTGTGCTCCAGGACCGGTGAGGTTGGACGGCGGTGTGCCAGAATTCAGGATTCCTGGATGGTACTGGAGGTATTGCCGGATCTTTTCCCTAAAGACATAGGGATGATGACCCTGTAGGATGCTATTCGGTTTGGAGGATTGGACGTTCGAGGTTGGTGTGCAGGAAGGAGACTCAACTCAAGGATTATCCAAGTCTTCTAAAATCGGCGGTAAGTGTCATCATTTCTGGACTTCCAAATTTATTAAACGTTGGGACAGATTTTTCTTGTGGCGTATTTTGTTTCGTAACTACATATGATTTGTGAAAGGTTTTGTAATATTGTGTTTAATCAGTGTCAAATTGCAATATTGTACGTTTTTGAAAATAATATATTTTAAACTAGTGCTATTTAATTATTGTTTGTTTAAAAGAAAAATGGTGATTGTAAAACAATATTAAAGCTTTTGTGGCATCAGAGTTTAAAAAAAAAAATATATGGAAATCGCCAAGTGGTTTTAACAGGAATGTGGTAAACCTAAAGGCTAGTGCCAGTGTGTCGCGTTTGTTTCACGTTCATCTTCTTTATTTTGAGTTCTGGGGATGTTTATAGTAACTGCTGTAAATAACAGAGTCCTAATCAGGCTGGATTTGTTTAATTTATGTGTTCATTATTTTGCAGTACTTGCTTTATTGCATTTGTTTAATGGGGGATACGTTGTGGTTGAAATATTTTCATTTAAGTTTTGCATTACTTGTGTGCAGATTATATTGTATTTAGAATTATAGTAGTTTCATATTCTGTGTATATTTTTTATTTGGTAAGATGGCGTTTTTGCTACGAGCCAAAAAGGCTGACTTAGTTAGTCTGGCTCAAGAATTCGGGACTGATGTTAACTTAACTAAGTTAAAGCTTAAAGATTTAATTCTAGCAAATCATAAGTATGATGAGCAAACCGCTATGGACTTGCTTGAATCTATCGCGGCTGAAAGAATCGAAGATCAGGAATGCGATGACAGGAAGGAAAGGCAAAAACTTCAGTCAGACAAAGAAAGTCATGATAGGGAACTAGAAGAGCTTAAACTCAGGCTTGAGTCGCAAAAACTTCAGTCTGAGAGGGAAGAAAAGGAATTAAAGCTTAAATTAAAAATTGAGTCAGAGAAATTTCAGGTTGAAAAATTATGCTTAGCATTGGAGCTAGGTAGGAATATTCCAAATGGAAATTTAAATGTTAATCCTGGTGCGCGTGAAAGGTCGTTAGATGAAATAGTTAAAATGATCAGGATTTTAACGGTAAAACCTCCAGCCAGATCAGAAGGTTGGGATTTTTATTTTTCTAGTTTGGAAAAGGCATTTGTGAATGAAAATATTTCGGACGCGATTAAACCTAGGGTTTTATTGTGTTTATTGGGGGATAAGATATCTAACTTGCTATTGGATGTGAGTGAGGAGGAATTTAGGAATTATGAATTCCTGAAGCAGTTAGTGTTAGATGAATTCGAACCATCTCCAAAATTATGTTTAGATAATTTTCGGAAAGCAAAATGAAATCAAGATGAAACTTTCGCTCAATTTGCGTCCAGGCTTTCGGCTATGTGGCGAAATTACTCTAAAGTAAGAGGAGCAAAGGATTTTGAGTCACTTAATCAACTTATCGTATCTGACAGAATGCTTGATACTCTTGATTGTGAAACTGCCACACATATTGGGGTTTTACAGGGGGAAGGGTGGTATATAAAATTAGGCCATATTAAAGTCCACATGGACTGGGGAACATAACAACCTTCAGTTGAACACCAATCACGTAGCTACTTACTTGCAAAATTTGAAATTAAAACTTGAGAAGGGGATGATGCCTTATCTAGGTTATAAAATACCAATGTGTGTATATATATATATATATATATTACATTGATTTGTTTATATCTGATCCCAACTAAGGAGGTCCAGGAGTGATGCCACTTGCATATCTTTGTTCTTTCACTTGTTATGAACTGTGCCTTTGGACTTTTTATAGGTTCATTATTAGTATTACTCTTTTTGGTAAAATCAGCCACAGAGGGCAAATTTTACTCTCTGGTGGGGCGTGTCGTGAACATTGGGTTTGAAAAAAGGTTGCCAAGTGGCAATTGATGAGAAAAAAAGAGGATTTCGCCATAGGCGAAATCCTCTTTGTCCAGGTGCTGTTGAAGATACAGCTAATTGTTTGGACTTGTATGTTTTATGTATCAACTGTGAAGTGTTCCTTTATGAAAAATAAATGATTGGGAACCAAGGCTGATCCTTCCTTTCATAGTTAACGACATTTGGATTTGTGCTACTTCACGCTATAACGCTGGCCATGACGCTACCAGGTCGATTTCCCGACAGAAAGGTTAAAAATATATAATGCAATTTTATTGAATAGCTATTCAACTTGTTGCCACTATCCCAGCCTAAGCCATTCGGTGTATTGCTACATAATTTTGAACCACGGTCAGATGATGAGACATGTGAGCTGGCGACCCACTCTCCAAACTTCCACACCAACCCAAGGTGAGGACTTTCGGCCACGACAGATTTAAGGTGCACCAGCCGCCTCTACAACATATGCTTACAAACATCATTTTTAATGAAACAAAATTAATTTCAAAATAATCATTTAAGCTGACAATGGAAACGGATTGCACATAGCATAACAAAAGCAAAGTGAAATTCAAGCACAGTCGGCAATTGAGTATTTGTCATCCGGATACAAAGAGAAAAAAATGATAAAGCATAGAAAAATTACTTTCGTTTTCGGTCAGCGGCCAAATATGATGAATCTGAAATTTCCAGTTTTCAAACGACTTTTCCTGATTCATGAAATTCCCCGACTATTCTCGGTTCTCCAGCATTCTGGTTTACGTTTTTGCAATCTTTTCCTCTAATGTTTTTTTTTTAATCGAGCGTTTTTTTTTTTCTTTTTGGAACTGATAACCGATTGCTTTAAATTTTCACAGCAGTATCATCCCTCCCCGAAAATCTTCAAAAAAAAAAAAAAAATTCTGGGATAGTTTTTACAAAGAATTAAAACCTTAAAAAAAAATTGCAACACATCGGGTTACCACTCAGATAGCAGTATTAATTAAAATAAATTATCTTTATATTGTTTTCAATTCACCTACAAACTTAAAAATACACTTCCCCATAATTATAACAAATTTTTAAAACATTGCACTCACGGGTCACTGAATAAAACCATATTAATTAACATTTGATGATTGTATTCTAGTTTCCTCTATCAGGGCAACTATTTTGTGCATTACGAGAGCCACTTACAGGTCAAAACCAGACCGATTTTCATGGGTTTTCAAGTTTTAAAGTGTATTATGTGCTCATTAAGAGTCGATTGACGATTTGTATATCGCATATCAAGGGTTGCCATTCAAGCAAGCCAGTTCCCGAATCATCACCAAAACAGTACTTGTAAGCAGATGTTTCGCCGATCAGCCGCTAAAAAGAAGTCGGAAATATTGTGAAAAAATATCGTCATTTGAAAACTGAATTTTGTTTCCAAAGGAAAATAAGCACTTTCTAAGGAATATTGATAAAAAAATAAGCACTTCTACGGGCCCTTAGAAATGGAAGGTCAAAATAAGCACTTATAAGTACTTTATAAGCACCCGTGGGAACCCTGTAAAAGGTAGTTTTATACATAAAAAAGTAGAGCTTTTGAAACAATAAATACATTAATAAAAATCATTACTGTTACTTAATCTTTACTGTAACAAACATAGTATTCAGATTTAAAAATCAGATTGCTAAATTTTTCTTAATGTTGAATATAAATATAATGACTAATTCAAATTTTAGTAAAGTTAGCAACTAACTTTACAACAGCTATTATATCATTTCCCTCTTGGTAACTATATGGCCTGTTGTGTTTGCTAAACAATTCATTTAAGAATTACTAAGTCTTTATTACTATAAGATTTACAATCAGAACTGAAACTTACTGCACCAGTTTCATCTTTTAATGTTGATATCCGGCCACTTAACATGCTGCAATGAAAAAAGAGTGAAGTATAAACAAAATAACAAGTCATGCAAGTATCATTAAAATGTGTTTTTTTAAGCTAATTTTAAGGCAAATATAATTTTTGATATTATTACATAGAAAGAAATTGAAATGAGAAAATATTGCAGTTTGGGTTATTATATATCAAATTGTAAAGTTTAAATGTTTTGAAAAATGAAATCTTGCTTCAAGAATTTCTCTCATTCCTTTCTTATTCAGAATTCTTTTTATTAATTTTCTTTTTTCTCTAGAAATTAGGTTTTCTTATAGATAGAATATCTCTATTTCATAAAAGAAAAACTCTGGAAATGGTTGGTTTGTTGGGTTTTTATGCCATAAGGGTCTATATTTGACCAAACATGTTGGTAAATGCACATATATGCAAAGAAAGATTTTCTAACACAGGAGAGAGAAATACACTCAAGGGGAAATCGAACTTGAGCCACATCAGAAAATGAAATTCCTTGTTTTGATAGTTCAAAACCATAAAACACATTTTCAAGCAATCTAATGTTCTTGTAATTTTGTTCAGTTATTTGTTTCACGCAGCTCCAAATATCAGATTATTAAATTTAGAAAAAAAATCATTCTTATTTATTGATGTAGAATTCGACTGCTTATTTCATATATCTCAAGTAATACAAACAACCTGATGTAAATACTGGAAACTGTGTCATCATTACAAGTGTGAGCACTTATCTGCACGTCTTATCTTGATTGCTACTTCACCTCTATCATGGAAGGCTGTGGTTTCTGGCATAGTCTGCATCACAATATTTCACAATGTATATACTCTTGTAATATTTAATAATGTAATAAAGTACTATAGCATGTTTGTAGTTGCCTTATACCCAACAATGGTTATGGTTCCAGGAATGCACTGCAGGAACATTTAAGTACTTAAAACTAACTACATAAAATCAGATTGAATATAACCTTGGAGCTGAAGGGCATTGGCCACCGAGATTGCTCCCAATTAAGTCTTACTATGCACATGCACAAACTGTAGGCATCAAAAAGTTGAGCAATAAGAACTTTGACATCAGGAAACTGCATAATCAAGCAATTTTGGTAGAGTACAATCTCTACATCAGGAGTCAAAACTAGACAGAAAGACACTGGTAAACAAAGCAACTGGATCTGAGCAGACAAAAAAGCAAAATATGATTTGAAACTTCAGCTGAGAGAACTGAAACTGTCAATTGAAACTTCAGTGGGGACAAAACTCAAATTGGTGCTTGAGTCGAAAGGTTCAGCAAAAAAGGCAGCTTCATAAAATGACTAATAGCAAAAATATGATAGACCATATAAACATTTTCTTCATAGCCATGGAGATATTCCAGGAAAAGAACATCGCAATTGATTATCTACTTTCCAGACTCCTACTGTATAGCCATTTCTGATCAGTTTGAATATTTTTGGTGTGTGATATAGTCAAGAGATGACCTATTGAGTATCAAGGACTTAAAAATAAAACTGATGATAGAATGGACTAATATCAAAAGCATAAGGGTTACAGAGAACAAGAGGAAAAACAGAAACATAAGACATTTCAAATTCTTAAGTGTAAGCACTGTTCTAAGGTAGGCAATAAAGCTTCAGAATATAATAAGAAAATAGCCAAAAGAAAGGCTATAAGTTCAAAATAAGAAACCTTGTGATCGCCAAAATGCCCGATTAATATGCTTATTCTAAGATTTTCTTCAATGTCCTGAAAGGAAGAAAGCATCCTGGTGTTTGGGTAAGAGTTACCAATCAGATACAATGAAGTCTCTCCCACAAGATAAGCAAACAACTCATTCGTGAAACTAGTTGTAGTAACACTTTCAAATATAGAATAAAACATATGGCCCCTAAGTGAGTGATTTAAGAGAACTACACAGAAAGAATAGTTCAAGTTATCTTTCGAAAACTGATTATCTTAACTCTAAAATTCATATCCAATAAAAACTGCTGCAACTTTTCCTAACAAATCAAAGTTCGAAAGTACACACCAGTTGGACCTAATTCATTCAGATGTTTGTGAACCTATGAGAGTACTATTCTACAGAGGTTCCAAATATTTTGTCATGTTTATCGACAAGTCTCACTATGAGGAAACTAGTTTCCTGAAAACCAAAGATGGGATAAAAAGCACCATTTCCCCAAGTTCAAAGCTGCTCTGAAAAATTGCATCGGGCAGAAAATTAAAACATTCTACATGGATAATAGACTAGAATACTGTAGGGCGCCTATGGGCTGTGGGATAAACACACCAGGAAAATAACGAACTGAGCTGTGTACTATATTAAAGAATTCTAGGATTACTTCTTTTCTAACAAGAAGCACAATATTTTGCATCTGAAACTACAGAGCTAAGTATTAAAGGAAGCTGCAACGAAACAACATCAATTGACAAACTATGCTAGAGAAACATCATCAGATGAAGAGAAAATTGCCTGATTCAGTCTTCTCTCTTACCTCTTTTAGTTTACCCTTCAAGAGCTGTTGGTCTTTCTTGTGAAATAAAAACAAGGAAGTCAAGCATACAACAGAAAAAATATCAGATGGTTTCTAGTCAAAATGAAATGGGTAAAACTAACATGGTTTGTTGAAAATTGTACAGGGAACAAGATAAAAGATTTTTTTCAGATGCGGCTATTAGTTTAGGGTGCACCAAGTGTTAAAGTCGAAAAAAGCGAAATTTCTAACGCGAGTGAACACAAGACATTGTCAGTCATCAGCTGTGATTTTTTTTGGAGTAGGTGCCTCTCAATGCGAATTTTTGCACAACGGCGAGTTGTTTTAGAAACTTCAATTTGTGTGGTTTATGATAATATAAATTTTTTTAATTCGGGAAAAATCAGGACATTTTTGTTACTTTTTTTTAAACTGTCATATCTACCATACCTTATTACTATTAGTTTTTAAATTTGGAAAATCGCAGGAAACCTCAGAATGAACTCTTTCTGATGGTACAATTATTTTTTAATTTCGTTCATAAATAAATAGGGTGCAATAAAAAGTATAATTTTGTGAAAGTGTAAAAATTGTTCCTCGCGCAGACCCAACGTCAAACTATTTTTATGAAACAGAGGCTCACGGGAATGAAAGCCTCGATGAAACTCGCTGTGACGTCAATGAATGGAGGTGAGGAGGGGGCGGAGGTTTCGCTGTCGCAGGAGATTGACTTTGCGAAAGCAGTGTTGGTTTGCAAGCAGGGGTAGAAACTCCTAGTAGACCTGGGCGATGTTCCAATTTTTACATTGCAATACATCAAGCATTATAACATCACACATTGTGATGTTAACCATGCATTTTATACATAGTAAAAGCAAAACCTTGTTCTTAAGTTATTTTTTTTCTTTGCTAAAAATCGTGGTAGGAAAAAAAATAACAAATAATGTCTGTGTTGTACATTTAAGAAACACGCATGATTCAAAACAAGATTTTGCTTACATATGTGTGTGTTCCACACACCATATATGCTCAAGTAGAGATTCAAAAATTAGCTTATTTAGAAGGAGAAAAACTTCTGCATAAATAGAAATAAAGGGGCATCTGATTCCTCAAAATAATGATGACAGCACATATTACCTAGATTATAACAGAAGTTCACAACAAAAAAGGATGCAAACGAATTGATTGTAACATCAAGAAACAAGAATGGGTTTTTGGAATTCAATTTAAAATGGGCAAAATCATTTTTTTTTTAAATTATACTGAATTTTACTTCTGCTAAAAAAAATTTGGAATTGAAAGTCATCTTCCGGACACAAATGGTTTTTTGAGAAACTCCTCATTAATTAAAAAGAAATGAAAACAAACCGTTAAATTCCCAGATTTTGTAAAATTATTTTGTTTTTAAGTACTCTTAAGGATAGAAAACATTAACTAATTAAAAAATGCAATATAAAGACCAAGAAAAATTCAGCAAGTAGAGAAGAATAATTCGCTTACTCGCAGTTTGAAACTTTTATTTTCAATCTTTATACTTAGGACCTGTTACCATATTCCCGAAAAAAAAAACAGCGCAGAAATCGCAAAATTATCACAAAAGATTCTCATTAGTAGGCCTTTCATCGCGGCATCGATAAGCTAAGTACCGTGGTGGAAAACCGCACATGTGCATAAATAAACATCGGAATCGTGTAGGTCTAAACATAAACCCAAATTTTCCCCTATGATGGTAAAAAAATCACAAAATTTATTATTCTTAGGACCATGTTTATATGGTGTTTTAGTGGGTTCAAAAAAATTTACTACAAGGGTTCTGTTAAATCTCTCATATATTGTAAACAGCACTGTGTGAGGGCGGGGAGTGTTGTCTCCCACAGACTGTAGAGTGCGCTGTGTGAGCACGTGGGTGACATTATGGCTTCAAACACGAAGGAGAAAGGTGCTCTCTTAGACTTGATGAAAACCTGGCTTCCTTAGCCCTAATTAGTACTAGGCTTCCTTAGCCTTAATGAGAGTGGTCCATCCACAACATTGTTAAGTTTGCTGTTAATAAAGGTTGTTTTTGTTACAACGAATTGCATTAATTAAAATACAGTCCACTACTATAGAGCTATTTGACCAATTCAGGTTCTCTATTTCAAAAAACTAGAGGGCTAACGCCCCCTGCTCGCTGACGCTCGCCATCACTTTCAGTAACAGTGTGGGTGAGTATTTACACTGACAAATAGATTTCTGGGATATGATATGACAATGTATTTACAATAATAACAAATTCTGGGGTATATGATATTTGAGTATTTACGCGGTGCAAAACAGTTTATCCGAAGACCCTTTTTATGTATTGCTGAACGATACAGCTGGGGTTCTGAGAGAGCAGCGAGAAAGGGAATCTCTTGGAACTTTTAGGAACAGTGCGGGTGATTATTTACAGTGACAAATTGATTTCTGGGATATATGAATGAAAGAATTTACTAATTTACTATGATAACAAATTCTGGGGTATATTCATTCACATAAAACCTCCTTGTACACACAGTTGTGTATTTGAGAACTCGCAGACACAACAGTAACAGATCTCTCTAGAAAGACCTACGTACAATTGGCCATGAGTAAAAACTGGTTTTTTCAAATCTAAACATATTTTGTCAAAAGTTTGGCCGTGAGCTTTATTAATGGTCATTGAAAATGCTAACCTAATAGGAAATTGTTTACGCTTGAATTTAAAAGGCATATTACTATCAGATGGAATAAGAGGTATTCGAGGTATCAGGTAAGATTCATTGTTTTCGTTACTTATTTTTTTTGCTTCAATTATATTTTTCTGCAAATTTACCACGATAAGTCTAGTTCCATTGCTCAAACCTTTTGAAGGTGCTAAATTTCTGAGTACCATTAGAATAACACCTGTTTTTATTTAAGTTTATGAGGTGTTTAGCAAGCACGAATGAACCAGCGTAACTTAGTGTCTACCAAAAAGTACTTCATGGTAGAGTTGGGTTACACTGGTATTTATACTACCCCTTTGTAAGTTAAGTTTTGGAGTGGTAGCTAAGCTCGCTACAGTACTCCCCCTCCAGAATTTTAGCAGTCGCCGAAATTCGATAGTTGACGTCACTTGTAGAATTATTGCCATTTTTGCTTTTGACTGTAAGAGCTGTATTAAGATTAGTTGCCGTGCTGCCTTTTACATGTTATTTTATCCATGCGGCAATTGCACGAATGGAGGATGTGATATAACATTAGCAGTTTCTGCTATCACAGCGCCCCCTAGTGGTAGAAAGGTAATTAGTTTCAACCATGGCGAATTCTACTGGACATTGTGTGCCATCCATCGAATTTTTTTGTAAATTTTTAAGCATGTTTAAATCACGAACGTTGGTCACCAATTTAGCAAGCACGAATGAACCAGCGTAACTTAGTGTCTACCAAAAAGTACTTCATGGTAGAGTTGGGTTACACTGGTATTTATACTACCCCTTTGTAAGTTAAGTTTTGGAGTGGTAGCTAAGCTCGCTACAAGGTGTCATTCCAGTTGGTGTAATGTTATTCAAAAATTCCTCTGAATATGCAAGTTGATCTTGTGGATCTTCACTGACTATTGTGTCAATGACTTCATTTCCTGGCATACACTGCAGTACATGATTATTGATTTGCATTGATAACTCATTTGTTACAATGAGAATGGCACGATTTTTGAGCTCTTCAGGCGTCACTGTTTCAAAATCTATATCATTGAACAGTTGTTTGGCAGCATTTTGTGAATTTTGTTGAAGAGTTCCATTCATCAGGTCAATAAAAAGCTCCACAAAATGAGCATATTTCTGACATGAATCCACAGTCGTGTTCAGAAACACTTATTTCCACTTGGGAATTGGTTCTATTACTTAAATGTTGCTCCCATCGCGTGCTCTGGCCCTTCTAAGCCTATCCGCAGTATTTCTAGCGGTAATTCTCTGAATTCGTTTGTCAAAAGATTCCCTAGTTCGCTGCTCTCTTCTTCGCAAATTATATTGAAATTGACGCAAAGAGCTAATTTTTCTATCAAAAACCTGTCACAATTACCGGGAAGATTGATCAAGGCTTAAACGCAACGCGCTTCCCGTTGTTGAAATGAGGGATAGCAATATTTACATTCGTAAAGGACAAAACCGTTGCCACACACAGGAGAGAAATACAGGCCAATTTTGCACCACGCATAAGCGTATTATATATATAGATTGCTGACAGTTAGATAATAAAAAGACAAGTATGTGTACACCAGACACATAACAAAGAACTAAAGGTATAATGGATTTCAGTGTCAAAAGCAGAAACTAGGTCGATTTATTTTCATTTTCGGCACTAATTAATTCTACAACATAAAAAGTTCAAAAGCAAAAGCTTTAAAAATTCTGAGAATTTGAGCACCAGTATCCTCTAAAGAGCTTTTAACAAGGAAGGGGGAAATCTGATTATTTTACAACTACTATGCAGAGAAATATCAACTTGCAACACTGATAAAACACAAGTTGTAAATAACACTTGTTTAATGAATATACAAAAACATTTTCAATCTTTTTAGTATAAAGCGGGATTTGATAAATATACATAATGCAGGGCTCCTAACAGGTTTTAGGGTCAAAAAAGTGACAAAAATGACTAATTGACCAAAAAAGTGACTAATCGAGCAAAAAATGGAGGATGTTATCCCCCTTTTAAGTGATTTCTGGCATCGATCACTATTTACGAGCTGTCAGCGTCTGAGCTGCTAGACGGTTCCTCTTTTTGTTCGACCCTGTTGACCGTTAATAACTCTCTCACGCCAAACAATTCTATGAAAGGAAAGCATTAGTCGTAAATGCCACTCAAGGTTCTATCTCACAAGTTAGGTAATTGGGTAAGAGGGGTCGGATATGCAGATGGCCCTGCTTCCCTTAAACTTTGCCTTACTGATAGCCTTTTCTCGTGGGAAAAAATTTCCACAACTTGCTGCTAACACACAGCAGGCAACGTGAAGTATCCTTTTACAGTTGAAACTCCATTTTTGAATCCATTCTTGCAGTGGAACGTAGCGCGCATTTTGAAATTGAAAAGGCAAAAATTAAAAAAAAAAGGAGTTTTTAAGTAGTACCACATAAAAATAAGGAGTTTTAAGAGTGCTTAAAAACAAAAATCCATTTTAAGGAACGCGCGAACCGTTTTTTTTATAGAGGAAATAGGATTTTTTTTTAACTGCGCACCAAAAAGTTTTCTTCTGCAAATAGAATTTAAGAATTTAAAACTCCTGAAAAGGTGACAAAATGTCAAAAAATAAAAAGGAGCCCTGATTAGTGTTGAAGACATTCAATCACACATTTATAACAAAAGTTATTAAAAATTTACAGGAAAAATCACATAATCTAGAAATAATTTTTATTCTTATAGTCAATTATTACTTGTTTAAAAATTTTTTTTGCATGTCTAAATTCTTGCATCATTATCTGGTATAAAATCTTGAAATACACAATATAGGATATGTAGGCTTGCTCTTGGGGTTTTATGTTGTGCCAGACACAAAACATACAATATCAAGTAATCGACACACACACAATGAAAGTTGTACTGAGACAGAAGAGAGAAACACACCCAGGGACAAATCACGATACGTAGGATTAGCATTCAGTAAAATAACCGTCAATTTTCGGAATTACACATACATATTTGAACAGTAAAGCTGTATATACAACTGCGAGCCTCTAGTTCTCATGATTTGGACGGGGTTTTAGGCGGTTTATGAACCCCTTGTGTCGATCCGCTTCTTGTTGGTTTTTCGATGAACACAAAGGCATTCTTGGTTCAGATTTGGATGGCGTCATGAGATTTTATTTCGGCTCGTGAACCTCCAGGCTCCATTGTCATTACCGGAGGCTGACGAGGCATGACCGTGGTGGTTTGTGGTCGTGTTTTTCTTTTCCCATCGATCACTAGAAGTTAGCGGCGAAAATAATTTCAACAAACAGTTCACTGGAGGCTCTTGAATGGTTTGGCTCGCAAATGTATATGCACCTTAAGGAGTAATTTCTTCTTCAGTAATTAAGGAAAGTTATAAACATAACTTACCTGGTGAAAAAAGAGTCTGGAACCCATGTCAATGTTTGGCGAGATGTGGCCAACCTACATAAACATAGAATTTTAAGACTAAATTATAGAATTGACTACAAAAAATGTCAACATTTGGTAAAAAACTGCTTAAATAAAAAGCATCCCTCAAGTACTATATATTAACACTAATAGTTAATGTATTTAGCAACTGTCACTATAGGTAGAGTCAATAATTGCTAAACAAGTTTTGTAAATCAATGTAATTGAAGTAAATATTGAATCAGACATGAAACTGTCTGGTGAAAGAGCTTGAAATCTCTAGACATAGAGCATCAGTATGAGATTAAATGAAAAATAAGTTTCTCATGAAATAAAATGCAATCCTTGTCATACACATGATCGTTTTTGTAATCAATACAAATTCCAGTTGTTGCAAAATAGCAAAGAACTATGTTTTAAGGTAACCCGAATATGCATCATGTGAAAGAATTTAAACAGAAGTAAAATCTTCACAAACCATCTGGTTTGTTTATACCGAAAAACCTCATCCCTCAAGAACCTATATTAAGATATTGGTAATCCCTTTCATCTGGGAACCCTTCACTGATACTTTATCAGTCTGAACTACTAAACTTGCGTTACTGTTAAATTTCTTAAAAGATCAGTATCTGAAGAATCATTAATTACAGCATGATAAAAATAACAAGAATATTTTCCAATTTCCTTAAATGAAATTATATGCATTAGTTTTTTGTAGAGATTATGTTCAGTTCAATATAAGACATGACAGTGAGTTTATAGAGCAAGTTAATTCCTAGTAGATGAAAAACATTACACTCCTCACTCAGGGCTGTAATTCTAAATAGGCTAAGTAGGCTGCAGCCTAGAGCGGCAAATGTTTTAGGGGTGGCAGTTTGGTAATTTATTCAAAAGTTGAAATGAAGTATTTCATACGTTAATAATATTATCCGTACGAATTTAAGAATACATGTAACTTAAAAATATGTTTTAGTCCTTCTACACAGCCTACTTTCTAAAAAACTATAACATAATACAAATTCACAGCACGTAATGTATTATAACTTTCTTGTAGTGCAATCAAATTTGGTAACACTGGCACAAGCGCAGCGATTCGATCTGACAACATTGTTGGTGGAAGGCCCAGTGGCTCCGCCCAAGGTTTATAGTAGGGCTCCGCCGTCAGTAGTGTAGTGTCAATCTAGTCTGTCTGACGCTGTCATTCACGTCTATCGGTGTGCACAACGGGATCGTTGATGATTGTGTTGAACAAGGCGTATTCGTGTTGTTTGTTATGATTTTAACTTATAGTTTAGTGTATTCCAATACATAACGTACAGTTTTTAACAAGTCGGCTACTCTCTACTAGCTACTATGAGTGACGGTAGGAAGAGACCAGTGGCGTTGAATACAAAAAACGAACAAAACTGAAACTTCAAGAACAAGAACGTGTTCTGAAACAATAAAAAAAAACTTTATGTTTAAAAAAGATGAAAACACCAATGAATATCCTTTTATTGTATAAAACAAATGTATTAAGCAAATGTGAACTATAGAGGGGGCGGCAAATAGACTTTAGCCTATAGGCGGCATACTCTTAAATCCGGCCCTGTCCTCACTTAATGCTCATCTCTCCACAAAGGGGAATCCCCCTTTCCTCATCTTGAAAATCCTTATTTTATTCATAGGGTGTTTCAACACAGGCAAAACCAGTCAGTGTTATTGTTGTCCCCTGATACAATATAATCAAATGGAGGATTTCACACAAAGCTCTGTTCAGACGCCAACATTATCAAATACAGCCAGTAAGTGAACTCAGCAAATTTTATGCTTGAAAACTATATATATATATATATATTAAAGCAATCCATCAACTGTCTTTTCCAAAGGAAAAGTGATTGTCATACTAGGGAAAAATAGTGCTTTAGAGAAATTTTGATTACCTAACTCATAAAAATTATCACTACATTCAAGTTACATATGTTGATTGGTTCAAGAGAAGAAAAAAAACTTCAAACTAGTCTTAACCAGAATAAAGAAACAACTATTTTGCTGGACATATACAGTTAATCTTAAACAAAAAGGTTCCTAAAATGAAATGGTGAAAGAATATCATGATAGAGAAGAATTGGCTTTCAGTTTATTTCTAAACAAGTATAATCAAAGCTAAGATTCGATTAAAACCTTTGGAGTAAAAGTTTGTTCAAAATCTGATCTTAATACTCTTAACAATTAATGATGGATAAAATATCAATAACAGTGAAGGATCTTGATTGCAAAAGCACTACATTTCAGAACATTACATACTTCACTCTTTGAATTAATACACAAACAAACTATTTGATGTTCGATGTAATCTATCTGTATATTCAGATTCAAAAACAAACATTCAACCATCAAGTGCACAAACTGAGTTTGAAAGTAGTACTCTGTAACATGACTGAATTTCGGAAGTCAAAAAAATGAAATACAGTAATAAATACATTAAATTGAATAAACAAATTATGCGTTCTTAAAACAAGATTTCGAGAGATCAGTTGCGTAAATATTTACCTAGTTCCCCCAACATTTAATCGAATAATGTCCCCAGGTAACATGTAATGACACATGCTGAAGACGACGATACATAAAATATTGGAGCAAATTTATCACAGTTGAAACTTGCTCATGGCAAACATTCAAACGAGGAGCATGTATTAATCAATAACACGCGACGTTGACAGCTGTGCCTGAAAGTGAAAAGTACCAGGTCCAGAAACGAACAGACAAATCAGATTCAGAAATTATAAAAATAGACTTTCGATGTTGCCAACTATTTCAGAGAAAAAAGATTTTTCATTGTAAACAAAAACATACTTCCTACCAAGGAAAAAATTGTTCCGGTTAAGAATTAATTTGATTCATCACCGATTTTACATTAATTCTAATGAAATTGACATGCTGAAACAACGTTCAAGTTACATGCCAAATTCATATCACTTTTGGACTCAACTTTGTTGTTTGCTGGTAATTAAATTAAGATCTGACCGTGATTCAATTTTACAAAGTGTTGTCCTCGGATCTTTCATTTTGGTATTTCATTATGGGCCGTCACCAACGGAATGGTTGCAAGTTCAAATCCAACCAAAGACCTTCGTGGTGCACGTTAAATCTGTCCGGACCTCAAATGTACTCACGTTGGCATGGTGTGGAAGTTTGACGAGTGGAAATGCTAGCTCAGGCGTGACCATATCAGTTGACAATGGTTCAAAATTATGTGGTGTTGTCCTCGATCTTGGATCGTCGCCAATAGTCTGTGTGCTGTTCCGAAGCAATGTTAATAAAATACTTAACCTAACCTGACCATCACAAAATCTAGTTATGTTGCTCATGTGCGACGTTGATTTAATTACCCAGAAACAAGCCTCCCAATTTCTGTGAACGTGTGCACAAAAGACGTTGAATCAATCTAGATCATCAAGCAGTCTGACGAGAAATTCACCAAACTTCAACATGTAAATGTGATAGTAAATCGGTAGTGTTTTGTTTCTAACTTTCATTTAGCTGGAGAAAGTGTGCTGTAAATATCACGAGCAGCGACAGACCGGTAACGTGAACGAACAAGCATAACGCAGCCCAAAAGTGGAATTGAAACGTGTGGCTCGGAAGCACTGTCAACTGCCGAAAACACGGGAAAATTTGAACTTGAAAAATAATTGGATTTATATTCACCTGTTTGTTAAAGTAAAAGCATCAAAATAAGGCCCAATAAACTCCTAAGACAACAAACAATGTAAAACAACGGTGAGTGTTTTTAAAAATTCATTTTGTTCGTCATAAATAATTTGTGGAAATATTTAACTAACTGCCTGTACATTCGGTCGATTCAGCAAAAATGACGAGTTTGAGAGCACCTTGCGGCATGAAAATGCCAAAACAGGCCTACGATGCATCTAAATTTAGATGTCAAAAATGCCTTGAAAAGGGACATTTTACTTATGAATGCAGTGGAAAGAGAAAATATGTGTCTCGCCCAAGTCGTACTGATTTGTTGCACAAAAAACTAAAAACGGAAGAAGCAACAACTTCTGAAGCCATTAGGGATAGCATACCAGGGCCATCACGTGCAGGTACAAAAATTAGCCCTTCAAGAACACCACCAGTCCAATCTACTAGTGGTTCATCTGAAGATTCAGAAAGTGACAGCTCAAGCTCCAGTTCCAGTAACTCTAGTAATTCCAGTTCTAGCTCAAACTCATCATCTTCATCCTCATCATCATCGTCCTCTTCCTCAGGTTCTAGTGCTTCCAGCTCAACATCAGGAAGTGATTAAAAATATGGTATTTATTTCATCAAGGAAGAAACAGTGATTTGAAACACCAGATAGTGTTCATTGCATTGATTTTTAATGCTTATTTTTAAATATATTGAGTTAAATGTATTAAAATCAGATTTTATTAACTTTGATTTCCTCATTAGCTTTTTAACCCTTAACTGCTGTATCACAAACAAGTCTCGTAACTAGTGTGGAGGGTCTCTCAGACCTCGCTCACTAAAGTGCGTATAAAGTTGATTAATATAATATATTAATGAAATATTCTTTAGATAATTATTATTTATACATTTTAAATTTAGATCATTCAATTCTTAACATGAAATACATTTTATAGTACTATATAAGTTAAGTAGATTCCATGTCTCTTCAGGCTCGGCTTTCGGACCTAATTTTGCAGGACGTTTGAACCCTGGAAACTAAAACTCTGTTGTGTTTTGGTGTTCTAACGGCACGATTATGTCCCCCCCCCCCAGGGATCCCATTTGAAGTTATTTTTTCCACAGAAATATATTATTCTTGTTAAGACTCGCTTGAAATGTCTTCATCTGCCTAAATTTTTCCAAATCCGTTTCGTGTTCGATAATATCCGAAATTTCACTGTCCCAGTACTCTATTTCTGACCAATTATCAACAATATCCTGAATTTCTCTTTGTGTACAATACACGGGTCGTTTTTTTAGTAAAGTTTGTTGCCATTTTACGCTCTCTGCCGAAATTCCCTACTCCAACTTAGACGATTTCATACAGCTAGAATGGTAATGCAAATGTCGTGAAGTGGTCTAAGAGAAATGCAAATTGTGTAAAACATGAAATAGTTGGGGCAGCCAAACCAGTCTTGGAATGTGGCTTCTATTGGATGTAGTAGGAAGGTACTGAATAGGACATGGACCAATATTCTCTTTAAGGGGTGGAAACAACCTGTCAAAAATGACTCTAGGGTCTGCGATACCCATGACAGCAGTTAAAGGTTAAATCAATTTCAGTGGTGAGTGGGCTTTGATGTATACCTATCATTTACATTTTTATATGCATGTAAAAAAATGTTTTATCAAATTTGGCATATATGTATAGATATCCACAAATAAAATTGTGAAACATTTTGTGATTGGTATATTTTTGGCAGCAATTATATTTTCTTTGTGGGTGTTTGTGATTATGTATTTTAAAATCTGAGTTTTTATTTTGGAAGAATTTCGCATTTCCTAGTCTGTTTACGAGTTAAGATTGAAAGTGTTTATTAATGCATACAGATATTCTCACCCTGCCCTCAGATGGTTCATTGAACAGCCCATTAATAAAATGCTGATTTCTATTTTGTAACATTTCATTTTAAATTTCTCCTATTACAGCAAAGCAGTGTTTTTCATATAATTATGAAACTTCTTTTTGTTAACATAATACTTTGCATTTGAACCTATCAATATATACATCTGTAAATACTATCAGCTTTTTCCATACACATTTGTATTTCAGCTTTTCTAGTTATTTAAAAGTTCACTCTTGCAGTCCTATATTAAAGTCATTGCATTTTCCAGCTTTTAAAAGTTATATTATTACAATATAGTTTTATTAACTGCAGAAATTATCTTATCTCTTTTTTAATAACCATTTATTACTTTAAATAATTATTACATTCCTTTGTACATAAGAAGAAAATAAAAGAAACTAAATACTTGCTTGACAGAATAAAAAGAATGTGATTTAAAAATTTTATAAACGACAGTGCTTGAGCAACGGAAAAAAAAAATTAAGAGTAGTTATATCTCATTTACACTAAGGGCAATTTTCAAATATTAGGCATTTTTGAGTTTGAAATGTTTAAAAAAAATGAATAATTAACCATTGTTTGTAATTAGCATTAGTTTTTATGTCTTGTTTCTTGTACATGATGACATGGTCAGCATCAAATTAAAAAATTTTTTTTATCCTGTTGGGCACTTATACATAGGGGAAAACGGGGTACAATGAAACAAAATTTACTAATTTTTTTTTCCTATCCACAATTTTGCATGCTCAAAAATAATATTAATGCATATTTTTAATCTTGTATTTTCCCCATCAAAATAAATTTTTATTAAGTTCTGAACAATGTCTTTATGCCTGAAAAATAACAAAAAGTAAATGTCTCGCAGTGTTTTATTGTACCCCGTATGCCGGGGTACAATGAAACGCTCCAAATGATGCAAACAATTTTCACTCCATATATTTTATTTTAGTCACATTCGACTTCATTTAAATTTATGATTTCTCCAACAGAATATATTTCCTTATGTTTCAGTTCACCCTCCTTGATTAAAACATACCTAATCATTTATACAGATACTGCTTGTGTCACACATGTTATGTGTGGATATATCATTCTTAGTACTTCGGTGATCAGCTGGAGCTGAAAAATAATCTGGATCGTCTGTAGGAGGTAGTTTGTTTTGAAAACAATACCTTCTAAGTTTTTTTCCCTCTTTTTACTTTCTAATAACAAGAGCATTTTTTACTGGCATGGTTAGAACAAAACTTTTTTTTCTGTTTTCCTACTCTCTTACTTCTTTTTTTGGACCAGCCTTGGGGTAAGGTTTTATCTCTTGAGGAGAAATGTATTTCCTCACAGGTTGAGAGCTAGTGCATGGTGTATGAACTGTTGCTGAACAACCTGCAGTCGGTGATTCTGATCTACTAATGGCAAGATCCACCACTTCTGATTCTTGGGTTTTGTCTGTCTGGTCTTCAGTTTCATTTATCTGACCATGGAAATAATTTTCAGCAGGACTAGGCCTATCTGACATGTACGAACACAAATAATCTTCTTCACAAAACATTTCTCTATTGAAAGGTCATATTCCAGTTGCTGAAAAATCTTTTGTGATATTTTGTGGAGTGAAAGACTTACAATAAACAGTGCCAAGCAAAAAATATATCTCATAGATAATTTTTAAGTGACTTGAACGCAGTTTTGTCTAAAGGCTGCAATTTGTTACTGATATGTGGGGGCAGGGTTACAACAATTCCGTTATCTTTCGTAAAATTTAGACTGGAAATCGTAATATGTGATTAATTATTGTCCATTATTAGTACAGCTGGATTTTCTTTCGAACAGCATGTATGTGCCTGGAAATGTGTTAGAACATTAAGAAAAATATCTCCATTCATCCAACTTGATATTGTTACATCACCCACAGTCCCAGGTGGAGTTCCATTCAACATGCAAAACTTGAAATTTACTCTAGGAAATACTAAATAATAGGGTATAGAATTTCCAGAAGCATTAATAAATCCACACATAGTAACAAGAACACCCCTTTCACCAGAAGTTAATTGACATATTTGTTTTTGGCCCCTTTGACTGAGAACTTTCGGAAGATTGTGAACTGTAGTAAGTACAGTTTAGGCCTATGAAATAAACTATTCTTAAATGTTTTTGAATATAAAAGAACTAACTTACTATTGAAATCGACTTTTTTTTTAAGAAAAAAAAAAGTTTTATTTTGCATGCTTTCAAAATTACTGTTTTGATTTGGCGTTGCCTTTTTCTATTAATGTTAGGTGTTGCCATTTCCATAGTAAAAGTTTTATTTATATTAGTGACAACCAGTGATATGTTATTTTATATCAGTGATATTATATTTACCAGTGATATATTACTTCAAGTAAATGCATTCACCCGGGGTACAATGAAACATGTTTCATTGTACCCTGTACTGAGGTTACTAAATATAAAAAAAATTTCGAACATCTAATATTTATTTTTTTTAATTTTGGTTTTGGAGGTATGAAGACAACAACACAAGGATAACAATGTGTAGAAAAAAATAATGATTACGTATAACAACGAGGAAAAAGAAATAAAATTGCTTTTAGTAAAGAAACTTACTTCTAATGGGGAAAACCAATAATCTATTGATAATGTTGTAGAGAAGTGAATGTATTCAAATCACATCAGTTATTTAAACATATAGTTGCATAACATATATATAAATTGTAACTTTCTGTGACAAATTTTACTGGTTGTAGAAGGAATGTTTCATTGTACCCAGTCTTCCCCTAACTATGAAACCCAAAAGAATCAAACAATTGTTATCGAACAATTTTTGGAAATTTAGTATGAAAATACAATTATTTTTAACTGTTAAATTTGCTTTCATACAGGTAATTAGTCCCAAATATAAATTATTACACATTTTTGTGTACATTAGAAAAATATTACATGTTTTGTTTCATTAAACTATGTTGGGTCTGTTACTTTATTTTTTTATTAGTTGGCATTTTCTCTTGAATCTATAAAAAAATAATTTTGTTTTGCATACATTCAAATAATATAAATGGGTTTCATATCTGTTATTTGCAACCTCTTTTGTAAACCTGGGTCAGCACATTTTATATGTAAGAAATATTATATTACATAGTAACATACCTGACATAATTTGTGAGAGTAGAGTTGTTACACAAAAGAAATTCCAAATATATTTTTGTATCAATACATATATATTGTGCATGTATACTTTTTAAGTAACAAGACTTACCTAATTGGTCAATTATTTATTAATCTTTATATGACAAAGTAAATTTGAAACATTTGCATTCGTTCGAAAACATCTATTGCAAATGGAAATTCATAATAAATTAGATTTCTTTTTAGTTTCAATTCAGCTGATGGTATGAGACACTTAATTTGTTCATACTGAATATAAGAAACATCTTTATTGACCTGTAAAATTTTGTTTCGTATCAATAGCATTCAAGTACATAATTTTGACTTTGTTGTCATCTTCAACATCCCCTTGGGCAATAGCAGCATATCTGTATTTAGTTTTTATTCTATAGCCTCCAGTGAATTCAACATGCAGGTATATTCCCTCATGGATATTGTCTGGTAAAAAGTTCTCACTGGTGCAGTTTTCTCTTTTACTATTTGAATATGAAATCTCATCTTCATCATCACTCTCCTGATGATGATGAAGTATAAATTTGGGTCTTAATTTTTTTTCTTTAATACCATGACAAATATTTTAGGTTTATAGCACTTACAAAATCCATCTGTCTGGTCATTTGTGTGGCAAAAACAACTAACATTTCTATAAAATAATTCATTTCTCTTACCAATGGCAATTTGAAGCATTTTTCTTGTTACTGGTAATTGTGGAATGCACTTTATGTTGGGTAGTGTATCCTCAATTTCTTCCACATGATCTTTTGTTATAAAAAATAGATCAATACTTGTACAAGATGTGAGGTTGAGATAAAAAAAAAGACTGCATCAGGAATATCAGTGTCATATGCAACTAAATCATTGGCAGCTCGTTTCAAAGCTGCACCAATACTGTCAGTGGGCCCCTTTCCATGTGCCTTCGGAAAAGCCATGATTAAATAACAGTTTATTAAACAAAATAAATTCTTTTTTTGGCGATATTGAGAGCTGGGACCATCTCAAAACATGTATTACATTTATTTGTGGACTTTTTTCCTTAAGCATATTGCAAATGGACCATGGTCATTAACACAGGTGAAACGGAACATAATATTGTCTTAGGTTAATCAGCTACATATATTAATCCAGTGTTCTGTGTTACCTGGCTTTGAGAGCTTCCAAAGTGAAATGACTGAACTTCTTCAGAAAATTTGTAAATGTAATTTTGAGAAAAGTCTACATGAACAGCTGCCTGGACATATTTTAAATTATATTTCCACATTCTAAATGCCTTATTATGCTGTTTTATGTTGAAGAAATGAGCTTTGAAAATCAGCATTGAACTCACTGGTCAAATCTTCTCTTTACGTGTTTTAACTATTTTGTACTGAACCTTTCTTTCAAATTTTGTATCTAAATATTTATCCTTCCTTTCAATTTTCTCCCTTACCTAAACCCGCCATTCAGTCTTTGCCTTTGAAGAATTTATAGTAGGTATATTCAAGTTGATACATTTTTACATTTGTTATACATGCATTTCGTAGAACTTGTATCATATGCTACTTTTTCAACTAAACTATCAAGACTAGCTTTTACAACTTTCAGATAAACAAGTTTCAATTTAAGGTTTGCATGAATTGTACACAAGCATGTATATCCTTTGCCATAAGACTTAAAACATAGAATGGCCGAAGACGAGTAAGTCTCTTTTTTACCAGATGTTGCTCTACTTGTAAAATCTTTTTATAATTGAGATGATACAAGTTTCCATTTGAGGAAAAAAATTATATATTTTCATTTTTTATCCCTTCATAGCAAAACTTCTGACCTTGCTGAAGAAGTTTATATTTTTTAAGTTTATCTTCAGGCAATAGACCTATAATTATATATTTTTTTCCCTTTCAAGGCATTTTTATATTTTTGGCAAAATGAGTCGATAACTATTTTGGATTGCTAATTGTGCTGTATCAGAGGTGATTTTTTAGGAGTGAGTGGTTCTTGAAAGTAATTTGAAAGGGTTCGTCTTACTTTTGATTTTGAGACTCTGGGGTAAATCACTTGCCACTTTGTCTTTTTTTCTTTTATGCCCGCCTAACTTTACGGCCTGTTTTTCTGGATCCAGTAACTTGACACTCTGGAAGTACACATGATTCAGGGGTTTGTGGTGGGCTTTGGCAACACCTCCTATTGATAAGAAAGCCCTCCAACAGCAACCATCAAAGCTGTAGACGTAGTTAAGCCATCGAATTTCGGCCGGGTTACTAGTTTAGCCTTTACCAAACCATGTGCCCAAAATATGTTCTTGGTGTTGAATTCGCCGCTGCGATTCTAAATCAGGGTGGCTACAAAAATTGAAGCAAAAAGTTCCCTGAGTTTTCCCTGATTTCCAGAGTATTTTTCATGAACTTCCCTGAGTTTCTCCATCCGTTCGCAGAACAACTCTTCCGTAATTATGATAAACTTTGACACTTGAACTAAAAAACTATAGACTGATAGATGAATAAAAATAAGATAAGTAAAAAATATTTTTAATTGTATTCCATAATAGACGAAATATTATAAAGTTATAGATAGAAAATTTAATTTTACATTTTTAACTATTTTGATGTGTTTGCAAAACCAGCCATCAGCCCCTGAATCCGTCAATGGCGCCAGCGCTCGGTACATCTCTACTATTATAAAAGGAAGTGTTTGTCTGTCTGTCCTGTACGCAGTGTCCTGACGAATCGATGGCACTTACAATAGTGAAATTTAGCACACATGTGGTCCGAATTTTTTGCAATTTTTCTATCGCCCCCCAATTTTAAAATTTAATCTAAAACATTTAAAAATTAATTAATTGGAATTTAATTATTATTTTCCTTAGAATGGCATACGGTATAAAGACAACGATTTTAGTATCAGCAACGATTTTAGCGGACGAACAAAACAAATAAAGTTTTAACTGGAGTTATGTAGTTCTTTTTTCTATCTCCTAGATCGTTAAAGATAGAAGAAAAATTTCAACGGATTTCAAATCTGCGGAAAATTTCACAACAGATCGATACCTAAAAATATGATTTTCTTTAAATAAATAATTTTTAAATTGTAACTTTTATATTTTTTCCAATACGAATTTCGCCGCCGAGAAGAATGACCTTCGTTTGATTCGAGATTCATTCATTTTGAAAAGTAACGAATTCGGGTGAAGCAAAAGAAATAATTAAAGTTATGACTGGCGTTCTTCAGTGCTTTTTTCTAAATCAGCGATTGTTTAAAATAAAATGAAAACATCAACGGATTTCAAAGCTGCGGAAAATTTTACACCAGATAGATACCTTATACGTCTGATTTTCTTTTAATAAATAATTTTTCAATTAAATATTTATATTTTCATAGGAGATTGTGACGTCACGCCGATTGGATCTCTTCGCAAACGATTTTGGCCGCATTTGACAATGACGAATCCATCACGAAAAGAACTGTAACGGGAACGCAAACTTTTCAACAACAAAAAAAACCTCAGAGTTCAAAAATTTTCGAAAAAAATTAATAACTTCTAACACATATGTAATAAAAAAACATATGCATAATCTAAATGACTACTTTTTCGTTAGCCGGGCGCAATTTTGGAAAATCGCCAATCTAGGTATTTTAGAAAAAAAAAAAAATTTTTAATGTTGATTAAATTGGAACCGGATGTTTCTTTTGCAGGTTTTTCCGGCCTTTAGTATTTTTTAAAGCCGCAAGGCACTACGTTCCTATTATTGACATTAGGGAACGTGGCACAGCAGTAGACTTCGGTTACAGGATTTCCGGCCGTTACAGGTTTAATAAAACAGTATACAATGTATACAACTCTTTTTTCTGGATGTTTACGTAAAAAATACACTTCTCATTTTCGGAATGAAAACAAAATTGGCGACATTTTGATTTTGGTTCAAAGTGGCGCCCGCATGGCTAACGGAAAAGTACCAAATGGGTGCCATTTGCAAAACGAAATTCCAACTTTTTCCCTGAGTTAAACGAAACTTCCCTGAGTTTTCCCGGATTTTTCCAGAAAATGATTCTTCCCTGAGAAATCCCGGATTTCCCTGAATTCCCGGTTCTGTCGCCACCCTGTAAATGAAATTACGACTATGGCGCACGTAAAAGGCAAAATATTCAGCATTTCACACTAATTACGACAAAAAATCGTTATATATGTGTGGAGTTAACAAATTAATCACATTTCTAAATTTCAGTGCCTAGTTACACTCGAATATCGGACAAGGCGCTGGGAACTATTTGTTTCACTTGCTGTCAGCCTATTTTGCCACTGCCGAGTATAGTGGAAAAGTTTGGCGATGTTTTTATTCATTTTGAAGTTTGCAATGGATGGGATAGCCGTTGCTCATACAGGGCGTTCTGTAGAATCGTGTGTAAAGAAAATGGTAGCTTTAATTTTTGAGTTATAGTGTTTAAGTGTTTGGTACCGTTTAGTAAAAGGAATTACTGTGATGGTCCCAAAGATTCCGTCTTCAGCCTTCCAAAGATTGATTCAAAAAAATTCATTGAATTCAAAAAATGGCCGTACAAAGAATTTCAAGGTAAGTTTCTTTTTTGAGAAAATAAAATGTGCATTTTAAATTTATTTACCTATCCATTTTGTAAATTGACTAAGCACCAAATAAAATTTGCTTTTTGGAAGTTCTTTCTTTTTAAGAATCGTTGTTTTGAGATAGTAAAAATTTGTCACACTCAATTTTAATAAATTGTCACTGATTAATTATTCAAGAGTGTACCAAGGAGTGGTGTGCAAGGGGATTTGTTCTGCAACCCCAAAATTATAATTCTTTATTCAAATTATGTTTGAACAACTTGTGTTTTATGGAAATTTTGAACTTGCAAGCTATTTGCACTCCCAAAACTAATTTCTTGGTTAAAATGTACTCCTCAAAATTTATTTCTGTGTACTTCACTAATAATATTAAATGGATAAGCAGAAAGGGGATTAAAATAAAATAATTAAACATGAGAAAATTTAAAAGGGTGTTCAAAATAGAAGTAGGTTTTTAATTTTAGTAGGATATTTCTAGTCCAAATTATAAAATCTTGATTTTTGTATGCTTATCTTTAGTATATTTTAATTATTATGACTGTTGCCTGAAAATAATTCAAAAATATTTGTATAAAACTACTCATAACTTTTTGTTCTGGTAGGGCTGTTCATTAATCAGTAAAAACTTTTCAATAAAGGTTTGAATTACATTTTACTCTCATTCTGCTTTGGACTTCTCCAGACAAGTCTGCGGTTGTCGTCAGGACACAGAGGGAAACGGGACTGTCACTAAAGACTACGTCCCCAGTCGTCTGCAGTGTGTCATGTTGGACACATGTGTGCGGGTCACTCGTTGGATAGTTGCTAACGACGAATCTGGTGCTGTGCTGTCTACCCGTTCATTCCCGCAGGTCGACCGCTGCTGTCCTGACGATGAAATCTGCCGTTCTTGACCCATTCTTGTCAGCATTGTCTAATCGCCCCATCGCTTCGACCCACATGTTGAGCATTTATTCGATTCATCCAACCAGCCACCTTCAATCCGATAGCACGACCTCTTTCAAACTCTGGCATATGCTCTTATGACTTGTAAAGGGGTGACTCCGAAGAGTGCCAGTACTGCGACTAATAGTCTATTGTACTGGGACCCCTACTGATCCACTAAAGACCGTTTGCCGAAATAAATTTCAGCATGTACCTGATTGGAATGTTTGACAGTTCCCAGGGTTCGATACAGTGGTATCGCAGATATTCAAATCGTTGTGCAGAGTAATGGTCACATTCACATAGAACGTGTACAGAACTCTCCTCTACCATCCGACAACCTCTTCATAACGGGTCATCTATAACACCAATAATGTTGAGGTGTCTATTCAGGGTACAGTGGCCAGTTAGGAGGCCAATAGCTATCCTGATTTCTTTCCTACCCAAATTCAGCAGCTCCCTTGATCTATCCCAAGGAGACACTGCTAATTGAGCTCTTTGGCTTGTCTTTGATTATTAGATTGAAGCCATGTATGATAGGACTCAGCAAGGAGCACTAACCACATTGTGACCCAAAACAGGATCTGGTCCAATAAATGGTGTTTCAGACCCATGTTTTGCTAATTGATCTGCCGTTTCGTTACCTTCAATGCCACAGTGACCAGGGACGCAGACAAGAGAGAGACTTTGTTTCTCTCAGCCAGGTCCTCAAGCGCAGTGTGACATTCCCACACTGCTTTTGAGGAGAAGCAGTGACTTTGCAAGGCCTTTAGGGCTGCCTGGCTATCAGAGAACATTTTTATAACCCTCTGAACTACACATCTATTGAGGCAGTTGTAAGTATAAGCAGAGATCGCCAGAACCTCAGCCTGATATACAGTGGCCAACTTACCCAAAGAGAAAGGTAGCCGTATTTTTCGATTAGTACAGAAGGCACCTGAACCAGTGCCATGAATAATTCTACCTTCGTGGTTAAAAAGATCAGATTAATTCATTTTGATTTCCTGTGGAACGGATTCGAGTTCGTTCGTTCTAGTTTGAACTGGCGTTCTTCTTTCCTTTTTTCTATCTCAGCGATCGTTAAAGATAGAATAAAAGTTTCAACGGATTTGAAATCTGCGAAAAATTTCACATTAGATCGATATCTAAATATATGAATTTGTTTAAATAAATAATTTTTAAATTGTAACTTTTATATTTTTTACAATACGAATTTCGCCGCCGAGAAGAATGAACTTCGTTTGATTCGAGATTCATTCATTTTGAAAAGTAACGGATTCGGGTGAAGCAAAAGAAATAATTAAAGTTATGACTGGCGTTTTTTCGTCAGTGCTATAATCTAAATCATCGATTGTTTAAAATAAAGTGAAAATATCAACGGATTTCAAAGCTGCGGAAAATTTTACACCAGATAGATACCTTATACGTTTGATTTTCTTTTAATAAATATTTTTCAATTAAATATTTATATTTTCATAGGAGATTGTGACGTTACGCCGATTGGATCTCTTCGCAAACTATTTTGGCCGCATTTGACAATGACGAATCCATCACGAAAAGAACTGTAACGGACAACGCAAACTTTTCAACAACAAAAAAACCTTAGAGTTCGAAAATTTTCGAAAAAAATAATAACTTCTAACACATATGTATTAAAAAATATATGCATAATCTAAATGAGTACTTTTCCGTTAGCCGGGCGCAATTTTGGACCAAAATCAAAATCGCCAATCTAGATATTTTAGAAAAAAAGGATTTTTTTTAAAATGTTGATTAAATTGGAACCGGATGTTTAACTTTTGCAGGTTTTTCCGGCCGTTGGAATTTTTCAAAGTCGCATGGCACTACGTTCCTATTATTGAAATTATGGAACGTGGCACAGCTGTAGACTTCGGTTACAGGATTTCCGGCCGTTACAGGTTTAATAAAACAGTATACAATGTATACAACTCTTTTTTCTGGATGTTTACGTAAAAAAATAACTTCTCATTTTCGGAATGAAAACAAAATTGGTGACATTTTGATTTTGGTTCAAAGTGGCGCCCGTATGGCTAACGGAAAAGTACCAAATGGGTGCCATCTGCAAAACAAAATTATGAAAACTGAGTTTTCCCTGATTTTTCCAGAAAATGATTCTTTCCTGAGAAATCCCTGAATTCCCGGTTCTGTCGCCACCCTGTATATTGAAGGAACGTTGCGAACACATTGAAAATCATTCTCTGTTATCATCAAAGTTGATTATTACATATTTTTTAGTTTTTTTTTTTTAGTGAAGGTCAGTTTTTAAAAAGATTAAACACTATTTGAAACATCATCAGGATGAATATGTACAATGCAGATCGAGCCAATGCCCAAATCGAGAGGAACAGAATCATACGTTATGTCAGCAAGACTATATCATTACAAGTGTGTCTATCTTCTGTTGCTAGCCCCGAACACTGATGGGGATTAGGGTCATGTGACACTCCGATACCTAATCGGAATCTTACACGTTACTTGACAGATATCAGACACCCTTCGAGGGAAGCACTCGTGACATCTGACAGGTGAAAGAACTTAGTTGTAAACATTCCCCTGAAGACGCCTGGCATCTCCCTTTTTCACCCGTTTGGAACAAAATATTTCACCGCCTCATCTTTGAAATAGAGACGAGTTCCTTACCACTTTTAAGTTACAAATTAATTTTCCTACCCTCACACACACGCACGCACACACACACACAGACACACATACATGCATATATATACACACTTTAAAAAATATTTTCTATGTAATAGCATCTTGCTAAAAAGATAGATCTTGGAACCTATGTACTATGATTTATTTGTACAGAAACCTATTTAAATATTAATTTTTGCAAGGGGCAGAAAGGAAAATAAAAAGAGGCACTTTCTTCAATGTTTTTACAAAAATATTATTCAAATTTGAGGTGTTTGAAACAAAAAAGTAGCGAAAGGAATAGAAATAGAGTTTAAAAAATATCTGAAATAGGAACACTTACCTCTTTTCCACAAACTTGACAGAAGATTTTTTCCCGTCTGTAGTAAACGCCGGGTCACTCCCTATCCACTTTTTGAACAATTTAGAAGACATTTCTGCTTTCTGCTACAACCGAAGTTTATACCAGAAACACACTAGCTGCACAAACGAACATTAACGTACTGCCGCCAGAGTAGTTGGAATAGCTGGCGACTGCGTGGGAGGTATCCTGTCTCATGGTTGACCTTGATGCATTGCCCGGCAACCAAAAATGTGCTGAGATAGTATTATAGCTTGTAGACTGAGAAGTCTCCGTTGAAATTCGATTATTATAGAACTCTAAGCAATATGTTTTGCTTCACGTGCTTTTGGTTTCATTACTATCTTTCTGTTCGTCTTATATCTATACATTTTTGTCCAAACAAGAAAAGGTCAGGCCAAACAACCTAAATGCGTTTTGCTTCTGAAAATCTTTCTTCCAAACGCACAAAGCAAAAGTCTTTTTTAAAAAATGTAAAATTATTTTTTTTTGTAAAAATGTTTGAAAATAGAAAAAAATTGTTCAAATATGCACAAAACATGCAAAGAAGCCCAAATATGCAAAATGGTCCCAAATATGCAAAAACATGCAAAAAAATTCGTGTTTTTTTTGTTGCTAATTGGTAAAAAAACTCTCAATTCATATTTCTATCAACCTTAGTGGTTAAAAAAAAGATATGCAAAATCCGAGCCCTAGTAATCACTTAAAACTTTAATGCGCAGTATGCGATATGTATTACGATGGAATAGATGCTCGTATTTTTGTCTCCAGTTGAATTGTAAAGATTAATGTTTGATGGGGGGTGTGTGTGTGTGTGTGAATAAATTCTTATATTCGAACCTAGAGTTACCGGTGTGTTGCTCACCCAATATAGTGGCGTCTGTGACAGGACTTTTGAAGGATTTACTTAAATATTGGTTTCGAAGACATGGATATCAATCGCGAAAGTAAATTAAGAAAAGCCGCTCGTAGTGCATTTACGAGGGTTTTAAATCAAATAAAGTCCATAATTGAAGCACCTGATCCTGATAAGAAGACTTTGCAAGTTTCTTATAATGTTTTAGAAGAAAGAGCTACTCAGTTGAAGGAACAATATGCTAAAATATTACAAGTGCTGCTGGACGTCGATGAAGCCGATCTAGACCACGAAATGGAGGTAGGTGAAAGCTACCAAACTCAATTTCTTGATATCGCTATAAGTGTCTGTTTCTAGAGTAGATACTGAAAGCATTGATGAAAATATGGTGAAACAGAATTTGAGAAAGTTTAAGCTTCCTAAACTTAAACTTAGACAATTTGATGGAAATTTGAAAGATTGGTTACCATTTTGGTGTCAATTTAAAAATATAGATGAAGATCCTGATATCGATGCTGTTGATCAGTTTCAGTATCTTATCCAAACTACTGTGAAAGGTTCACGTGCTAGAGAAATAATTGAAAGTTTCCCTGCAACTGGTGACAATTACCGAAAGGCTGTGGAAAGTTTAAAATCTCGTTTTGGTCGAGAAGACGTGTTAGTTGAAGTATATATTAGAGAGTTGTTGAAACTTGTTTTGAGAAATGCAACAGACGCGAATAATTCCTATTCTCCCTGCTCCCTTTATGATAATTTGGAATCTCAGATTCGAGCACTTTCAATATTCGGTGTAACAACTGAGAAATGTTCAGCTATGCTTTATCCATTAGTAGTCTTGCATGCCCGCAGACTTACTCAGGGCTTGGCGAAGAAGCTCTAATTACGCTCATGGAAATGAACCTGAAAGCAGGCTTGATAATCTGATATCCTTTTTAAAATGTTAAGTGGAGTCAGAAAAGAGAATAAATTTAGCGATGTCTTTTTTTGGACTTAAAACTGAATCCAAGAGTAGAAAAAAGGTCTTCCCTGTAACGGAAAATCGAGTTTCTACAACAGCTGAGTTGCTAACCACCAGTTCTCTGAATTATAAAAACTGCATATTCTGTGATGGACAACATGAAAGCTCCGACTGTTTCAATGCACGAAAAATGAGCTTAGTTAAGAAACAGAAACTGTTAAAAGCGAAAGCTTCTTGTTTTAAATGTTTAAAAAGGGCCATCGCAGTAACATGTGCAGAAATTTTGTGAAATGTATTATGTATTTGTAGCAAAAATCATGTCGTTATAATGTGCCCAGAACTCCCTTGTAATAAAACAATTTGCCCTAAGCTTTGTTCAGAGAAAAAGTGAAATTACCAAGAACAGGAAAAATCACTTAATTTGGCTAGTTTATCTCTCTGTCCTAAGGTATTTTTACAAACATTGAAGGTAAATTTAAAAGGACCGTGTTCTTCTTCATGTGTTCGGGTGTTGATCGATACGGGATCTCAAAAGTCTTATATTCTGAATAGTACTGTTTCCAAAATGCATCTAGAACCTTTACGACAGGAAGTAATGATTCACCAGGGCAGCGTGCCGACCCTGCTTTCACTATTGCACGCCACACGGGCCCTCAACAAGGAGTTATGGTGCCATTTCCCTTGATAGTCGGACCTCTTTGGTCGTCATTAGAGGTACACTTACTGCCCAGCGGTACGTTGACGGCATTCTAAGACCTGTTTTGCTACCGTTCCTTTCGCAGTACCCTGGGCTTATTTTTCAGCAAGACAATGCCAGATCACATACGGCACGTGTTGCTATGAACTGTCTTCAAGCTTGTCAAACACTTCCTTGGCCAGCCAGATCACCAGATCTCTCTCCCATCGAGCATGTCTGGGATATGATGGGAAGGCGACTGCATCCGGTAGGGAATGTTGATGACGTAGTCCGACAATTGGAGCAAATTTGGCAAGAAATACCGCAGGAGACCATCCAGGAGCTTTATCGGTCTATGGCACGCCGTGTGGCAGCTTGCATCCAGGCAACACCTTATTGAGTCCGTTACTGTAACTCTAAAAGAAATCATTCAATTGTTCTGAAATTTTAATCATTTTCTATTCTGTACATAATTTTCCTATCCACCAATTTTTGTCTTCATCGGACAACTCCTTCTTGGTGCGTCGATTTTTTTGTTATAGAGTGTATTTCGTTTTCACTTGGTTAAAGATGAAAAATTAGGATATGGCTCTCACCATTTTTCTGTAAGACAAGAACTCTGAATCTGACAGGATTTTTTGTGATTTTTTTCCTATTATTCTCAGAAAAAGAATATGATGCTAATACAGGCACTGAAAGTTTAGAGATAGAACCTTAATCATTGCTTAAAACTTTAAGATTGTGTATTGATTGAAAATAATAAAAACTAATCAGAGTAAGGTGCAATGTTGGTTAGTAGCACAAGACTGAAATGAAAGAAGGGCATCTGGTGTATTTTTTGGAAAGAAAATATTCTTGAATTACTTTTAGTTTGCACACTCCATACTGTTTAGATAAGTTTAAAAGCAACAACTGGAATCGTATTCATTTTTTCAAATACATTTAGCTACGTTTAACTAAAAGGTAAATGTACCAACGGGATAATGTTTATTTTCAAATATTCAAGTTACAAAGAAAACACTTGAATGGGGTATGAACAAAAAGTTCCCTTGTGTGTGTGTGTGTGTGCAAAATTATAGACTTTTAAGCAAAGACTACGATATATTTTGTAAATCAAATGCTTTCATGAAATTCAATGTAATAGTGTTTATGGCGAAATTTACCTGTTTTAATTTTGAAAAGAAATCGCTCGAATAGGCTATGAACAAAAAAATTCCATTGTGTAATACCCACGGCTTTTAAACAATGCCATATGTTTTGTAAATAAAATGTTTTAATGAAATTTCAATGTATCGATATAACATTGGTCAAATATTCCTGTGTTTCAACTTACAAAGAAACCCTTCTTGAATATGTATGATGAAAGAAATTCCATGATGTAATATTCAAGGCTTTTAGAAAAACCTTACGATGTAGTTTGTAAATTATGAAAATTTTCATGAAATTTCAGGAACACGAAATTCTTGAAAAGAAGCACTTTTGACCAAAAGAAACTATGCTGGGGATTGGGCTTTTGTAGTTCTTTCTCTGTATGGCCCTGCTGTTGCATCCAATTTCAGTTTTCCTGTATTTATTGATTTAAAATATACTTGACGTTGAGAGACTTTTTTAAAAATTTAACCATTAAACCAAATATTGCTAATAGTTGCTGCAGTATGACGTTAATTAAAAATACCAAACATTGCTGATCTAATTGCTAAAAATCAGCTTTATTGTTAACATTATGTTTCAGATATATACTTTGATGTCATTAGTATTAAAATATTTCCAAATCGAGAACCTTTTAACTAACTTCAATTCTGTTTATTGTACTTCACAACTAGTTTTTCTCTGTGTCAGGACCTTATACTATCATCAGTAATCCTTAATTTGAAGTTTTGACGTTTTATAATCTATTTCACATAGGGGATCTAAATAATATACTCCCAAAATTCAGGTGAAAGGGGTCTACACATGCCCTATTCAAATTTATAAGCTCAAAGGGTCTGCGAAAATTAAGAGTTTTCAATATTCTTGCCCTTGAAAAGTTTATGAATCACCGTCTAAGCGAAAATAACGAAAGCGTTATTAACGAAAATATGAAATAAGGTCTGTGTGATGTGCGATAAAAGAATTGCGGAAATGAAAAAAATTAAACATTTTTTTTTTTTTGAAAGAATAACTGTCTGACTTCACATTGCTTCAAATATTAACCAGAAAAAATTAATAATTAAAGAATATTGCTTGCTAGACAAGCATATAGTTGGTCATTTTCCAGTGTTATTAATTTAAACTAATAACAATTATAAAATATAAATTGTTATAGTTCACATAATTAATACAATTTTAATAATTTATCTAAGTAACGAAAGTAAATGAAGAACTTTGAATAAAATTTTTTTGTTGTTTGCTTATTATATCGGTCTTATGTACTACAATAAATATCTAAAAAAAGACATGAAAAAAAGGAAATTTTCAACTCTTAATTTTTAAATTTTTAGATAATCAGATTGTATTTTAAAATTTCTACTCGAGAATTTCAGTGTATAAAACAATCCTAGAAATAATCAGATATTAAATTGTTTCAAATATTTTCACAAGATGGCAGCACAAGTATTAAATATTTCGATGAGCATGTTATTGTATTGCACAATTTGTTCGAAAGTTATCTTTCCAGTAATTTTTTACATTTATATTCATCACGCAAATGTAGTTTTCAGTGTCTATTTTTAAACAGAACTGTTCAAAAATCTACTGTCTCCCTAACCATGAGACGTGAGGAGGAATTGGGACTTTCCAATTCTGAAAACAATTCTAGAGTAGTTGATATATTGTTAGATAAACTTATATTATTAGAAAAACTTATATTATTAGATAAACTTATATTATTAGATAAACTTATATTATTAGTTGTTGATAATATAATGATATAAGTTCTTAAAAAATAATATAGGTTTATCTAATACAATAATAATAATAGTGAAACTAATAATAGTTTAAATCTAATAATAAGGTTACATAAAAAACTTTAACACTTTTCGCTATCTTTATAATTTCTACCACTTACTTTGGACACAAATCCTACATATGCATATCCATTCATGTAATACATTTCACATACATCGCACCCTTGCTGTATGACAAAGCTACGAAAAGACGAAAGGTGACAGTAAGGTTGCTACTACAAAATACGATTTTAAGGGAAATTTAGAATTCCCTTTCTTAAATTCTTTTCATGTGTTCACCTCAATTAATAAAAACGACGATTTACGGCGAGTGCTCTCGCACTCATAGTCAACAAAACATTATTTTTTCACTTATGGTACTCTTGCATCCGGCATTGTTGAATTTCACAATGTTCTGTCATTGTGACAAATAATTTTTTAATGTTTGAAAAGTTCTAGTTCGGATTTTTAAACATTATTATTCTTTCAATAACTGTATCATTCTTTCAGTAATGGCATAATTACATTTAAAATTTGCTTTATTGTGACTTACCTGCCACTTTAAGTCGAATACTTTGTTGTGGTGTTGCGTGTGATGAAAAAGAAACACAATTTATTAAAATAATAAATATTTAAAACAGAAAACAAAAGTAAACAGCGAAATAAAACAAAAAATGAGATGTTGGGAAAAAGTTGTTCTAAAGATATTAATTTGTGATTCCTTTTATAACTTCTTGATCTCGCAGTTGCCACAACTTACAACTAAAAAGTGCCCAAAATTTAGAAGTGCAAAATTAATTCAGAGGAAAAGAAAAGGAAAATATTACTGCACGTGATAAACCAAACCGAGGTTACGTTTCATTCCCGTTCGTTGAAAAATATCGTCAGTCCCAAATATTCGGAAATCGTTTGCATTCGTTACAAAATAAGATTCGATAAATAAATAAATGAATGATGAATTGTGAATGAAATATGATTGAGAATCAATGAATATGATTGAGATTGATATAAATACATGAAGTATCAGACTTGAAATTCCATAACAAATTTATTTTTTCTGGAAGAATAATTGCTTTTTCAGCAGTACTGGTAAAGTAATCCTAATACTCAATATACAATCCAATTTTTCCAAAACTACCAAATTATGGTGTATTTAAGTATACTTATTCAGGTGTTTTAGCATGAAACTCCTCTAAATATAACTATAATGAAATGTTTAATATTGTATTCACTAAACTAATAGATGATGTATAAAATAAAATACATAGCAATCCAATATCTGGAACACAATTCATGTGATGCCTACACAAACGCAAAATCGAACATAGAACAGAAAGACGGACAGACAGACTTTCTCAACCAAGTTCACTCACTAAATGAAGATAAGTACTCACTGTATGCAAATTAACATGAAAATATATTAAACCGTGTGGACGTGTATAGTGCACATACATACATACATACAGACAGACAGATGGATAGACAGACACCAAACGCGCAAGAGGCGGATTTGGCATCAGAAGGGTCCAAAACGGATAGAAAACTTGAAATGGGTCGAAAATATTTAATGTAGAAACAAATACTCCATTCTAACGCTACAAAAGGCATACCATAAAAACTGAGAGTGAATTTTTTATGCAGTGGCAACACCGCGAAACTAAAAAATAAGAGTGCAGGTGATTTTTTCAAACTGTTAACTGTACAATTATAAGTATTCTAAACGAAGCAGACGATTTTATTTTCCTAGTTTCGTGCTTGTTAAAAGAACTGTTTTTATTTGCCCTACACAAATGGAGGTGAGTGATTCAAAGTTTAAAAACGAAATGCGTTCTGCCATAAAATTTTGCTATCGTTTGGGCAAAACAGCTCCAGAAACAGTTAAGTTAATGAAATAAGTTACAAAGACAAATGTTTTGGTAAGTTTACGATTTTTAGATGGCATGGTGATTTTAAAAAGACGTTTGTCTGCAGAACTGGCTCCTAAGCCTGGCCTACCAGAAAGTGTTGTGAATGATCGAAATGTTAACACTGTGTGGGCAATCTTGCAAGAAAATCGGCGAATGATATGTGAGGAGATAGCGGCATCAACTAGCATTTCTTAAATGTTGATATTTCGCATTCTACGCAACAATTCACAGCTTCGCCATGTTTGTTCCAGATGGGCCCCTCATCACCTCACTGAAGAACAAATGCAAACAAGAATTCACCAATGTTGTGAGTGGAAACAGATGCTTCAAAATGATCCGAATTTCCTAAAGACTGTAATAACAGGTGATGAAACTTGGGTGCATCATTTTGATCTCCTTACCAAGTCCGCAAAAAGTGTATGGAACCACACTGATTCTCCGTCTCCGAAAAAAATCCGACAAACCAAATCTGCTGGAAAGGTCATGATGATTATTTTCTTTGATCATAAAGGTGTAATCTGTCAGCATGCTGTGTCTCCTAAAACTACTGTGAATGGTGAATTTTTGTTTCAGTTTCGAAAATTTTGCGACAACACGTATCGAGAAAGCAACATCAACTGGTAGGGAATTGGACATTACATCACGATAATTATAGCCCGCATGTCGCTACTTCTGTTCAGCAATATCTTAGTAAATGCAATATTAAAATCCTGCCACATCCCCCTTACAGTCCAGATCACACACCATGCGAATTCTGACTGTTTCCGACGTTGAAGGAGGAGCTCCGTAATAGAAAGTTTAATACAGATTCTGAAGTTATTTCAGCAGTGCAGGGTTCTTTGAAGCAGCTTCCAGAAAAAGGCTTGTTTTGAAAAGTGGGTTGAACTATAGGACTTTTACATATCATCTGAGGGAAGGTATTTTGAAAAAGAATGATGTATTATTTTCTGTAAATATATTTCTTTATTTTTTTTTTATGATTTTACTCTCAGTTTTTATGAAAAGTCATACTAGTTGGATGACAAAGGCAATTTATGCATTCAAGATATTAGACGGGAGCCGGAAGCATATCTACTATGCATGTAATATGTATTCAAAAATGAAATAAAAGGCGTCAAAGCTTAGTGTTGTGTTAGTGCCTCAAAAATAATTGCTTAAATAAACACGCATCTTGTATTATTGAAAAAAATAAGAAAACTTTTAAAGAGATGAAAATGATTCTCAACTAAAAAATCTTAAGACGAACAAAATTAGCTATAGAAAATGTTTTAGCACACTCCTATTCTTTCTATAACATACATGTTAATTAGTCCTTAAAGTTGAGTGTAAAATTACCAATATCAGTTGAATGAATCAAATCAGGAAATTGAATTTCCAGTTTTCATTCAGCTAAAATTTAAAAACTAATGAAAAACACATTCGTTGTTTACAGTAAGCGATTACATGACCAGATGGCAGTCAGATTAAAGATTTTCTGTAGCATGCATTAAACTTTTATTTTACTTTTCACACACACACAGCATTCATTTCACTAAAATTCAATAAAGGACTAAAACGTGTTACTTGTTTTTTCTGTTCGTGAATATATGACCACTTCATGATTAGGGTGGGTCGAAATTTTTTTTTTTTGTAAGGCTTTAGTGCCGAAAGTTTCCTATTGTAATAATAAGATAAAAAGGCATAAAAAATTAAAATCTTCTTAACATCTTCCGTTCGCGCATCGTACTTATTGTAAAAATCACGCCTTTTTTGTAAATTTTTTAAGTTAGTTAAGATTTTTTTAATAAACACGCTTTAGTTTATTATACTTGTTTTATGGTTTGAATAACCTAAATAAATTAAATTTTGATCAATAATATAATTTTTTCCGTTCGCACGTTTGACGAGGCTAGCGAGGTCCCGCTCTTCAAGGTCGCAAAGATAGAAACTTGAATTAGAGGAATAAAAAAAATATAATTTAATGTCGGGACCTCGCTAGCCTCGCCAAACACGCGTTGAAACGCCTCATGTGAACGTGGCCTTAGAAAAACAGAAATTTACCAATTTTTTGCAATTGTCACTGTGCAACTCTTCGCTTGTTTTGCGAGAACAAAACGACCCAGAACTCACTACGTGGAACCTCACCCACAACTATCCAATTATTGGATGTGGTATTTACATTATATTTACAATTGATTACAAAAATTTTCCATAGAGAGTTGGATTCTTTGGCTTACTGTGTTTTTTCTGTTTTATATCTACTACACATTTAAAAAGTCTGTTTGTTTTTTTGAGAAATGAGGCATAACCAATCTAGACTTCAGTATTGCTCGGATATAGCCATCGTTAGCTTCATGTTCATGTCCACATACTTTATTCGAGGCCTATGTCACAAGTTTGACGCTACTCTCCACAGCCTGGGTTTGACAGGAAAATTTTCGTATTTCTCTGATGGGTTTAGCGTCCTAATTTATGAGTGATTTAATAGCATCTTCACTTAGGTCCTGCAGCATTGGTGAGGATACACCATACAAGAAGTGTTTATATGAGCACTAGGGATGCGACATCGATAGCAAAACATCGATGTTCAAAATTAAAACATCGATGTTGATAATACATCGCCCCCAAGCCATCGATGTTTTTAAAATTCAGTGTATTTAAACTTTTTTCCCCATTTCTTAAAACTGGTTTACCAACTATTGATGCGACATCGACAGCAAAATATCGATGTTTTTTTCTAAAACATCAATGTTTAGAAAACATCGACATCGATGTCGCATCCCTACTTTTCAGACCCTTCATCCTTGGTCACTTTGGTCTAAAAGTATGTTCAATTTGCTGATTATGAAAATTATGCTACTTGGTTATTTTTAAAATTTTTATAACGGTATTTTTTTCATTTAAAAATAAAACACCTACAACGTAAAAACATCAACAAGTATAAACATCGATGTTGCAAAAACATCGATCCCAATACATCGATGTTAAATACATCGATGTTTTTTAAAAAACATCGACATCGATGTCGCATCCCTAATGATCACTAGATGGCAGCACGACTATATTCTTTGTATGGCACACATTTTCCTTCTAAGTCACGCTGCTTTCTTGGTGTTTCTCAACCTCTGGCATCAATATCGGGCCATGAGAGGTTATTTTGGATTTTGCCAATTTATTTTCAAAGTATGAAAATGAATGCCCAAAATTTCATGAAATAACAATGAGATTTCTTTGTTCTTCCATCTCATATCTGTGTGTGACTGTTTAACATAGTGGATCCGTCAGGAACTTTCTGACTATTAGTTTGGGATTATCATTTCAGTTCATCGCAAAATAGTAAGCTAACGGAGAGAAAACAGCAACAAAAGTCTCTTGAAACAAAATCTTCAAACACTCAGTTGTAATAAGAGACAAAGTTTAGCCTCTTTTTAATAACTTGCAATTGCTGCGTTAAAGTGCTGCGTTTCTAGATTCGAAATGTTTATTAGTGTTGGAAATATTGTTTAGAATTTAGATATTAATACATTTTTATCTATTGAAGTACATACTTTGCATGCATAAATATTGGGGGAGGGGGTATGCTATAAATGTTTCTCCAAAAGTTGAAATATCCTTCTGCTACATCGTGTGCTCTACTAACTCCTACGGTGAATTACAATGAATGAATATTTTTCTCAGTGTCAATTTATTTCAAAGACAATATTAGAATCAATTAAATAACACAATAATCAATTTATGGTGAATAATTATATATATATATATATATATATATATTTATTTATTTATTTATATATATATATATATATATATATATACACACACGACAATCAGGGAGAAACACGTATTTTCAGTTTTTATCATGCTAAAATTTCATAAAGGACGAAAAACCCTCGTTTGTTCTAAACAGTAGTTGGATATGTGGTCACCAGATGGCAGCAGACTGACTGTATTTTCGAGTCTTGAGATATAGGTTGAATTATCTAAATATGACAGATTCCTCATGAAGATCTAATTTTGAGAAGCGTAGGGGCAGGGAATAAGATAAAATTTTTAATGGACAGCGATTCCTGAAAAGGCTGACATAATTTCATTTGAATGATGTACTGAATACATTATTAATGATTGATCTATGTAAGTTACAATGTTAGACCTTTAAGACAAACTTAGATTAGACTAATATATTTATAAATGTAACAGGAAAACAAATCGTCAACTCTAAAACACCAAACTTGGATAATCAAGAAATATCTATTGCGTCATATCTATAGCCGTAGTCAAAAGGTTAATAAATAGTTTTATATAATTTCAGTTCCAAGTTATTTTATTTCCCAAACTTGTATCTGGAAGCTTTAAAATTACACACGCGACACGAATATTTGGGTGAAATTCAAACGCTATAGAGCACAGCTTCGCTTGAAATTTATTGTTGTTGGTTGGTTTCGGGTTTCGTGTCACAAGTAACACATTTTGCCTAGCTGTGTCAAACACAAGACGACGTCAAGAAATGAAGTGTGGGAAAGGGAGAAAAAGAAAGAGAGAGAGAGGAGAGAGAGAGAGAGGTTAGGCTAGGCCTCCACTTGCGATTTCTAGTCGCGGCGACCAAAAAATCGCTGTCGCAGAAAACCTACTAGGTGCACAAACTGCGATAGATAAATCGCTGAATAAGAACAGTTTTCCAATGGTTCGGAAACTACTTATGTGATCGCTCTTTTGCACTGAGACGAGCTTTTCTTATACATTAAAATTGTTTTTTATTCCCCTAATTCAAGTTTCTATCTTTGCGATCCTTGAAGGTAGAGTAAACATTTCAACGGATTTCAAATCAGCTTAAAATTCTACGCCAGATCGATACCAAAAACAGATTTATTATTTAATTATTTATCATTTGTTTAGTTGATTATTTTTATTAAATAATTACTTCTATATTTAAAGAAAATTACAATTAAGGTATCGATCTGGTGTAAAATTTTCCGCCGATTTCAAACCATTTGAAATTTTTACTCCATCTTCAACGATTCCAAAGATAGAAACTTGAATTAGGGGTATTAAAAGCATAATTTAATGTATGAGAAAAACTGACCTTTGGAAAACGCGCGACTAAACTATAGCAAGTGGATGCCTAGCCTTAGTGGGAGGAATAATGTGTTGAAAGCAGAAAAAATCGCTTGGCCATCCAGTAAACAAGTAGGCCCCGTGGGAAAAGAAAATATCATCGGAGTGCCTCATGTTCCTTGAAGCCCGTACACGCCTAAAGAAGCTAATCCCTGAGGGCTGAAATTTATTATTAGTTGTGATAGTTTTCCAGAGGTAGAAGCCGGAAAAAATTGTCATTAAAATGGAGGCGCTGAGTCAAAAAGATTTGGGTGGGTAGCTTCGAAATACACAAGTTTTCCAAGGTAATGGTAATTATAGTTAACGTCGTACTAGAGCAACACAACGGGCTATTGACGACTGTCCGGGATCAGTCCCTTAAGGGAAAGATCCGAGGACAACACCTCGTAATTTTGAACCACGGTCAGATGACGAAGCAACACCTGAGCTGGCACCCCACTCTCCAAACTTCCACGCCAACCCAACGTGAGGATTTTCGGCCACGACAGATTTAAGGTGCACCAGCCGCCTCTACACCATACGCTTACAAACATCCATGCCCGAACCCGGATTCGAACCAGGAACCTTCCGATCTAAAGTTTTCCAAGGAGGAAGGTAGTTAAACTGGAGCAACACAACGACCTGTTGGCGCCTGTCCGGGATCAATCCCGATCAACATCTGGGGTCGCTGTGGTCCAGTTGGAAGAGAAACGGGTTAGCAACCGGTGCGTTACGAGTTCGAATCCAATCAACCAACACCTTCGTGAGCAAAAATGGCTAGTGCACGTTAAATCTGTCAAGGCCTCAAATGTCCTCACGTCGGTGAGGAAATTTGGAGAATAGGGTGCCAGCGCATGTGTCACCTCGTCATCTGACCACGGTTCAAAACTACATTGTGTTGTCCTCGGATCTTTCCCTCGGGGATCGATCCCGAAGCCCCCAGTAGCCCTTTGTGTTGCTCCAGTACGACGTTAATTAAAATACCTATATACCCGATCAATCTCCAAGAACAATGCCTCGCAATTTTGAACCACGGTCAGATGATCAGAACAACACCTGAGCTGGTACTCCAAACGTCTGCACCACTCCAACGGCTGGTTGTTAATCAATTGCTCTTCCATGTGGGGTACCGAGTCCCTGAGATTTCCAAGGACCGTGGCTCAAGTCTTATATTAGTTAGACGATTAAATGTGAAATTGTTCAAGACCCGAAACACGACTGTTTGCGTTTGCATTTAAATGCCATCCTAAACAGCAACATCTTTTTTAATGTATGTACGGGCTTCGCTAACACGAGGCACCCTTGTGATTTGTTCTTTCGCATGGGGTTTAAATGAATCTGGTAAACTTGAAAGGCACTCCCAGAATGCCCAAACAATCTTTCTCCCTACTCCCTTTTAGAAGCAATCTTTCACCCACTCTCTTTACTTACTCTCTTTTACAAGCAATCTTTCTCCCTACTCTCTTTACATACTCTCTTTTACAAGCAATCTTTCTCCCTACTCTCTTTACATACTCTCTTTTACAAGCAATCTTTCTCCCTACTCTCTTTACTTACTCTCTTTTACAAGAAATCTTTCTCCCTACTCTCTTTACTTACTCTCTTTTACAAGCAATCTTCCTCCCTACTCTCTTTTACAAGCAATCTTTCTCCCTACTCTCTTTACTTACTCTATTTTATAAGCAATCTTTCTCCCTACACTCTTTACTTCCTCTCTTTTAAAAGCCAATCTTTCACCCTACTCTCTTTGCTTACTCTTTTACAAGCAGTCTTTCTACCTACTCTCTTTACATACTCTCTTTTACAAGCAATCTTTCTCCCTACTCTCTTTACTTACTCTTTTACAAGCAGTCTTTCTCCCTACTCTCTTTACTTGCTCTCTTTTACAAGCAATCTTTCTCAATATTCTCTTTACTTACTCTCTTTTACAAGCCAATCTTTCACCCTACTCTCTTTGCTTACTCTTTTACAAGCAGTCTTTCTACCTACTCTCTTTACATACTCTCTTTTACAAGCAATCTTTCTCCCTACTCTCTTTACATAATCTCTTTTACAAGCAATCTTTCTCCCTACTCTCTTTACATACTCTCTTTTACAAGCAATCTTTCTCCCTACTCTCTTTACTTACTCTCTTTTACAAGAAATCTTTCTCCCTACTCTCTTTACTTACTCTCTTTTACAAGCAATCTTCCTCCCTACTCTCTTTTACAAGCAATCTTTCTCCCTACTCTCTTTACTTACTCTATTTTATAAGCAATCTTTCTCCCTACACTCTTTACTTCCTCTCTTTTAAAAGCCAATCTTTCACCCTACTCTCTTTGCTTACTCTTTTACAAGCAGTCTTTCTACCTACTCTCTTTACATACTCTCTTTTACAAGCAATCTTTCTCCCTACTCTCTTTACTTACTCTTTTACAAGCAGTCTTTCTCCCTACTCTCTTTACTTGCTCTCTTTTACAAGCAATCTTTCTCAATATTCTCTTTACTTACTCTCTTTTACAAGCCAATCTTTCACCCTACTCTCTTTGCTTACTCTTTTACAAGCAGTCTTTCTACCTACTCTCTTTACATACTCTCTTTTACAAGCAATCTTTCTCCCTACTCTCTTTACATAATCTCTTTTACAAGCAATCTTTCTCCCTACTCTCTTTACTTACTCTTTTACAAGCAGTCTTTCTCCCTACTCTCTTTACTTGCTCTCTTTTACAAGCAATCTTTCTCAATACTCACTTTACTTACTCTCTTTACTTACTCTCTTTTACAAGCAGTCTTTCTCACTACTCACTTTACTTACTCTCTTTTACAATCCAATCTTTCACCCTACTCTCTTTGCTTGCTCTCTTTGCTTGCTGAAGACGTCAAGGGTAGCGTGGGGATCCTGGCCTTACTATCGCACGCCACACACGTCCACAACAGGGGCTTTATGGTCAGGGGTGCCATCTCCTTTAATAACCAGACCCCTTTGGTAATCATTTCTGGCAGTACAGCGGTACGTAGACGACATTCGATAACCAGTTGTGTTACAGTTCATTTTGCGACACCCCTGACTTATTTTTCAACAAGATAATGCCCGGCCGCACACGGCACGTGTTGTTTTGAATTGTATTTAAGCTTTCGCAACACTTCCTTGGCCAGCTAGGTCTCCTGATCTCTCTCCCATAAAGCAAATTTGGACGTTTGGGAAGGCGATTGCAACCATCCCGGAATGTTGACAATCTAGCCCGACAGTTGGAGTCAACTTGGCAAGAAATTCCACAGAACACCATCCGGGAACTTTTTCAGTCTATGCCACGCCGGGTGACAGCCTGCATCCAGGCCAGAGATGGACCAACGCCTTATTGACTTCCTCCCTTTGTATCGGTCAAACTCTAAAATAAATCATACAAGCGTTCTGAAATTTTAATCGCTTGTTGTTCCATGCATGTTCGTCATATCAACCAATTTTTACCGCAATCGGATAACTCTTCTTGGTGCGTCGATTTGTTTTGTTATAGAGTGTATTTGACTTTCGCCGGGACCTCAACTGTCCTCACGTTGGTGTGGCGTGGAAGTTTGGGGAGTAATGGTGCTAGCTCAGGTGTTAACCTCGTCCTCCTGCCGTGATTTAGAACTGCGAGGTGCTCGGATGGATCCCGGACCGTCGCCATCAGACCGTTGGGTTGCTACTAGTGATGCGACATCGCCAGCAAAACATCGATGTTAAAAATTAAAACATCGATGTTGATAATACATCGTCCCAAAAACATCGATGTTTTTAAAATTCAGTGTATTCAAACTTTTTCCCCCAATTTCTTAAGACTGGTTTAGCAACTAATGATGCCACAGCGACAGCAAAACATCTATGTTTTGAAACTTCGATATTCAAAATTAAAACATCGATGTTGATACTACATCGCCCCAAAACCATCGATGCTCTTAAAATTCAGTGTATTTAAACTTTTTTCCCCGTATCTGAAAGCTGGTTTAGCATCTAGTGATGCGACATCGACAGCAAAACATCGACGTTTTGAAACATCGATGTTCAAAATTAAAACATCGATATTGATAATGCATCGCCCACCAACTATCGATGTTTTTAAAATTCAGTGTATTTAAACTTTTCCCCCATTTTTTAAAACTGGCTTAGCAACTAGTAATGCGACATCAGCTCCAATACATCGATGTTTTTTCATAAAACATCGACATCGATGTCACATCCCTACTTTTCAGACCCTTCACCCTTGGCCACTTTGGTCTAAAATTATGTTCAATTAGCTGATTATGAAAATTATGCTACTCAGTTATTTTTAAAATTTTTACAACGGTACTTTTTCATTTAAAAATAAAACATCGACAACGTAAAAACATCGACAAATATGAACATCGATATTACAAAAACATCGACTCCAATACATCGATGTTTTTAATAAAACATCGATGTTTTGAAAACATCGACATCGATCCCTAGTTGCTACAGTACGACGTTAATTTCCTACCTCGACACTGACTTGCGTCTGCCACAGATTGACCAAATATCCCTCGCGCCGTGAAACCCAAAACAACAATCCGAACCGTTGGTCATGGTCAAAGGGGAACTCGGACAGCATAAAATGACACCAAGCCAAATCTAAAAGCAACAGACATCCAGGCGGAAGCGTATCGCTTATTATAGCTCGAGGCCGAATGATAATTGCCTGGCCATGAAATTGAAAGAACTGAAATTAAATATAATCAATGAGATTCATCCTTGATCTTGATAAACGTAGGCGAGAACTCCATCCACTCCTTAGAACAAACAGGTATCTCCACTCATCGATGTGCTATTAATCAATACACGAATGCTAACAAATGTCAAACCATTCACTGATTATAACTGGTTGTATATAAACAACGGCGTTTAACTTCTTGCGTTAAGTAAAATTAAGTACATAGGTGGGCTGTTTTTAAAGCAAGTTATGTTTCCTTCTGTGCTCGTGTATCTAGTAGTAGTAGCTACTTGAAAAATAGCTGCCCCCCTTCCCCCTTCGGGAAAAGGTTTAACCAACGCGTCTAGAAAAACCGTAAGCGTAAGATAAATAAGTTGTAGCGAATAGAGTGATCTTTCAAGCAACACCTATAGGAGGTGTTGTCTCAAACCCGCATATCAGATACGGCCATATGTTGTTGTCGTCGTGCGGGCCATATATGGCCCAATTGGGGATGCCATTGCCCCGGAGGGTAGATACGGCCATATGTAGAGGTTTAACCGAACCAGTCCAGATACGGTCTTCCAAATATTTTTATGTTTAACAGATTAATTGGCTTTGATTGAAAGTAATTGTTGATTATTATGATAAATTGTTGTGATACGGCAAATATTGACTGCTAGCCACTAGCCACTGTGTGGCTAGCCCGGCGTTCCCCGTTCCCGTGGTGTAAGGTATTAAGCTGGTGTAAAATTTTCCGCAGATTTAAAATCCGTTGAAGATATATTCAATATAAAAATGATTTATTTAAAGAAAATCATATTTTCAGGTATCAATCTAAACTGAAATTTTCCGTAGATTTCAAATCCGTTGAAATGTTTACTCTATATTTAACGGTCTAGGAGATAGAAAAAAGAAGTGTGACTATAATTAAAATATTTATTGTCTGGCTGGATAAACATTTCTCCGCGCAAAATCAAATCGGAAACGAAAAAAATAATTTACTCCGCGTTCTGCGTGTTGGTTCTGCGGATGAAAAAAACTTGGCATGATTCCATACCCTGACTGCAAGGTCGCATGAGTAGAAAAAGTTCTCCGCGTTTGAAAAACCAAAGGAGAATAAAACTATGAAATTCATTTAAAAATCTTCTAGATTGAATTTTAAAATTCGCCGCGACCCAAAAATTGCAAATAATTCGGACTACCTGTGTGCCAAATCTCATTGCTGTAAGCGCCATAGAATCGTCAGGATTTTGCGGCCCCAAACAAACAAACACTTTCTTTTATGATAGTAGAGATGATGTGTTAAGTAAAGATTAAATGGTAGATTGATCTCACGGCCTGGAGACTAGATATGGCCTTCCGAACAGTTTTTTTTCCCATCTACCAAGTGGTTGTGTGTGCTTCTCCACGAGGTATCTCGCCATTGGCAAATCGATAAGACATTGATGGCTGAGATATCTCGTTATTAGAAGAAAACTGACCACTTCCTGATCTCGTTATAAAAAATCGGCAGTATATTGACGTCAAGATATCTCGTTATTAGAAGAAAACTGACCACTTCTTGATCTCGTTATAAAAATCGGCAGTATATTGACGTCAAGATATCTCGTTATTAGAAGAAAACTGACCACTTCTTGATCTCGTTATAAAAAATCGGCAGTATATTGACGTCAAGATATCTCGTTATTAGAAGAAAACTGACCACTTCTTGATCTCGTTATAAAAAATCGGCAGTATATTGACGTCAAGATATCTCGTTATTAGAAAAAAAGACCATTTCTTGATCTCGTCATCATAAAAAATCGGCAGTATCTTGACGTCAAGATATCTTGCCACTAGCCAAATTAGCTAGAACTTGATCAACGAGATATCTTGTCATTAGACGAGTTCGAATCCAACCAAAGGTCGTCGTGTAGATGGGCTGGAACACGTTAAATCTGTCGGGGTTACAAATATCCTCACGTTGGCGTGGAGTGAAAGTTTGGAGAGTGGGGTGCCTGCTCAGATCAGACGTGATCTCGTCATCTGATTTTTGGTTCAGAGTTACGAGGTATTGTTAACTGGACCATTTATTTTTGTCTTCAAAACGGGACATGAGTATATTCAAGAAAACACATATTTCTGTATAGTTATTATTTAGTAATGAAAAGAACAGGAATGAACACTTGAAAATAAATAATTTATATGGTCTTATATTTTCTGAAGAACAATTTTGCTTAAGTGTATGTGGTGTTGATTTTAAATAAAAATGACATTCTTGTCAGGATTTCTTAAAATTTCCTTTTGTGTTTTATAAATGGGTACTTAGTTTATAAGTTAACATTAAAAGTGCACTTACGTTTAGGCATTGTTGAAATGAAGGTTTCCCATACGAGAAATTTAAATTAATTATAACACACGTCGATAAAAAAATAATAATCAATCGTCAAGAAAGATGTACGAGCTGTCTACGTATACTCTCAATCTAGGAGAAAGCTAGACTTCTGACTAGGGATGGGGGGAAAATACAACATGTTCTCTTACAGTGTGAATTCCAAAATTCTAGACGCCTATAGTGATTACAAGTACTAAATTTAAATATTCAGTCCAATATCAGCTCAGTTTCTTCTGTCAAAAAACAAGTGAAAAAAAGTCTTCCCGATCTTCCCCAATAAAATATCGCTGTTTGCGAAAACGATTTCAATAATTTTTTATAATTAAGATTTTCCGGAATATTATCTGCAATAAAAGGTCAGGATGGCCGAGTAGTCTAAGGCGCTGCGTTCAGGTCGCAGTCCACTTTGTGAGCGTGGGTTCGTATCCCACTTCTGACATTGTAATGCCTTGCCGACCAACCGGTCTAGTGGTCAAGGTGTTGGCCTCTGGATCGGAAGGTTCCTGGTTCGAATCCGGGGTTAGGGCATGGATGTAAATTGAGCTGTCCTTTGTTAGGGACAATGATGGTCCACCCACTGGGTGCCCCTTCACAAGTGACCATCACTTCTGGCCTTGTATAAGGCTAAAATGACCTCGGTCAACTCAGTACTTTGTATTGTATTGTATTGTATTGTATTTGTATTTGTCTTCGCAATTGTATTGCCTTGCCATTGGAAAAAAATCAGCAATAAATACTTTCAAAAAGATGAGGTCCGTCTGATTTTTTTTATTTTTCGCGCCTCTTTTGTTGTTGTTTCTTATGCCTACACTGGCAGACCAGAGGAGTGCCAGGCCCGTCGAAGACGGCAAGAGGCGAGGGGGGTGCGCCTTCCATGTTATTGAGCCCCATTGGGAGGAAGTCCGACTTTGCTCGACATACATGACACATCCGTTTTACAGGAAGGTCCCTTTCATACATCCATTCACTCACACATATCGTAATTTAGATCCCAATCAGAGGCCGATAACCCCCTGATCAGGTACCCCCAGAGGTATTGATTTCGTATGGGAACCTGGGGGACATTGTGACCACGACCTATTTAACGTGCCCCAGTCACCATTAGTGAACACGACGGTCTTTAGCCAGATCGAAGCGCCGATCCCGCAATCATCAGAATTGTAGGCTCCGCCGAGGACAGAACCCACAACCCTTCTGATGCGAGCCCGACGCTCTGCTGACTGAGCTAACGCGGCTCCCGCCTCTTTTTGAAATTGTTACCGTGGGTTGATCACTTACTGAAAACGGGACATTTTGGCGTCCTGAAGCTGTGTTTGGGGACAACGGGATAGCCTACCTATAAACGGGACGGTCCCGTTCAAAACGGGACGTATGGTCACATTAGATATTGTCCTCCTTTCCCTTCGAGTTTGATCCCGGACCGTCGCCAATAGCCCGTTGTTTTTCTCCAGTACGACGTTTACTAAATACCTATCTATCTTGTCTTTAGAAAAAACTGACCAGATCTTGATCGCGCCATCATAAAGAAATCGGTAATAATTTGACGAGGTATGTTTTTAGTCGAGATATGTCCTGATTAGTAGAGCCGACCAACCGGTATAGTGGTTAAGGTGTTAGCCTCTAGATCGGAAGGTTCCTGGTTCGAATCCGGGTACGGGCATGGATGTTTGTAAGCGTATGGTGTAGAGGCGGCTGGTGCACCTTAAATCTGTCGTGGCCGAAAGTCCTCACGTTGGGTTGGCGTGGAAGTTTGGAGAGTGGGGTGCCAGCTCAGGTGTTGCTTCGTCATCTGACCGTGGTTCAAAATTACGAGGTGTTGTCCTCGGATCTTTCCCTCAAGGGACTGATCCCGGACCGTCGTCAATAGCCCGTTGTGTTTCTCTAGTACGACGTTAACTAAAATTACCATTACCATTACCTGATTAGCAGAATTGGTCAGATAGTGATGGTAGAGCTATCTCGTCGAAACTACTTGGAGGGTAAGATCCTGATCGCCCAGCCTACCTAGAGGGTGTAAGGCTACACAAGAGACTGTCGGAAGACCCTTTTAAGATCCTGATAAACCCTACCGGACTGTCAGTTTCGCTTTTCTTGTGAGTATATGTTCATTTACTTGACATTGTTTGGTATAGCTTGACCAAATATAGTCTTTCTGCTACAAGACCCAAGCCAACCAACCGACTTTTGTTTGTCATTTGCAAGTCGCATGAAGTACGTACATAACTTCCTCTATTGATGAAATCTCGAACTATAATTTTTCCTTTTTCCTCCTAAAAGTACAGATTAATAATCCTTTTGGCGTTGGCCGCTTTACTTATGCTATTTTCTCGACTTTTATAAATTACAGAAGAGTCTAAGTTAGGTAGATAGTTCAATTTACACCGCAACACAATGGGATATTGGCAACGGTCCGGGATCAATCCCGAAGGAAAGATTTAAAAAACGTCTAAGGACTTTTTTGGCACTTTAATTTTTCATTTCTTTAGTTTTTTCTCTTAGGGCATAAGGCAAACAAACCCGTATATATAAGAAAGACAACTCAAACTATCGGCTAAATATGTATTACATATTTATAAAGTGTGTATCAAAATTCATTAACTTAATTTATTTAAAACCAAGGTATACTTTCAGAATTTCCAATTCTGTCGATAGCTTTTGAAGTTAAATATTTTGTCAGTGACATAGATGCGTTATTTATAAAGAGTTTGTGGTAATTTGGCGGTGTATGGAGGTTGTTCCGTAGCTAGAAAAGAAAAAAAAAAGGTGTGGCAAGGAGCTCATTTTGCACTGCAGAACATCGTTACTTATAATTTAAAAGAAATGGCCAAAATTTTGATAAAATTAAGGAAAAATTGTTCTGCAAAGACTTTGTTCTGATACGTATGTCGTAGTTTTAAGCACATTCTTCTCCCGGGTAACTGACCTAGACAGTGTGGACTCATCTGGTTATCACCTCTATGGAAGGTGTGGGTTCAGATTTAACTGACTTGACCCCCCCAGCAGTCGGGTTAAATACTTTGGCCATATTTGGCCAAGGTGCACCAAACAATATACTGGTCAGGTTCAATTCCTCTGGGTACATTGTTCTCTTCTGTGTCATTAAAGCTTTCCTTGTGCATGTATGCCCATTTACTTGACTTTGATTGGCTCTATTTGATCACATATGGCCCTTGTGTCGTAAAACCAAACCAATAACCTACCAACTTTTCTTTTCTCATTAGCCAAGTCACATGAAGTACGCAGTACAGTTCCCTCTGTCGGCGAAAATTTGAACTACATGTTTTACTTTGCCGCTCCCAAAAAATATACAGGGTGTCCATAAAAGAATGTCCCAGTTTCAATGGTATGTTATAACGTTTTAATTTAGACTATTTACAACAAATCATATACAGTGGAGTTTACCGTTTATACGTTTCACGTTTATACGTTTTTATCATTTATACGTTTTTTTGAATGGTCCCGGCAAAATCCAGTGCATATTAACGTTAAATAATTTCATTCATACGTTTTCCTGAAATCGCAAATTTCATTTATGCTTTTTTTTTCAAGAAGAGAGAAAAGGTACTGCTGTTTTGCGGGTTGTTTTTGTGCTCTCCCCAGGCTCAGCAGGGGGCAAGTTCTTTTCTTGTCAACTTCATTGTCTGGATTTCATCGTTCACTAGCGGTTTACGATGACTTCGAGCAATAGAAAATCTCTGTCGTTGAAGGAAAAAATGTGCATTTAAAAAAAAGTGGATGAAAACCAACATCTCTAAAAAGAGTGGAAACTGGTAAACCAAAGAATTAGGTTTACCAGTTTCAACTTTAAACACGCTAATTTATAAGCGTAAGGTCATCGAGGAAAGCCATCATCAAAGTGAATCTAGTGCTTCAAAAAAACTGCAAGTCCAAAGCGGAAAATTCGATGCAGCAGAAAACTGCTTTTACAGTGGTTTAATTAGTGTCGTGGTGTAAAAATTCCCATCAGTGGTCCTTTGCTTATGAAGAAAGCACAAGAAATTTCGAAGAAGCTGAATGTGGAATTCGATGCATCATTTTCCTCAGGATGGCTTCACAAGTTTAAATTAAGACACGGCATAACAGGCAAAACTGTAAGCGGAGAGTCTGGAGATGTTGATTGCGAAACAGTGGGTGATTAGATTGAAAAAACAATTGCCAGATCTGATCAGAGGATATGAACAAAAAGACATTTTCAATGCAGATGAAACAGGTTTGTTTTATGATCTTCTGCCATCTAAAATTCTTGCTATCAAATCGGATACGTGTCATGGTGGAAAAAAGAGTGAAGTGCGATTGACAGTGTTATTGTGTGCCAATGCAGATGGATCTGAAAAATAATCTCCTTTGATTATTGGAAAATCAAAAAAGTCCCGTTGCTTCAAAAATGTGAAAACATTACCAACAAAGTACTTAAGCAATAATAATCATGGATGGCCATCTTTACCGATTGGTTAAAAGGTGATAAAATGCGACTGAAATGCTGATAAAATGTGATGATAAAATGCGAAAACAGAAACAGCGAATCATTTTATTCATTGATCAGTGTCCAGCTCATCCACCTGATACAGACTTTCTAAAAACATAACTGTCAAGTTCCCTGCAAACTGTACCAGCAAATTGTAGCCACTGGATTTAGGAGTAAAAAATACTCTAAACCAACATTATCAAAACCTTATAGTGAAAACAGCTATAGCCAGTTTAGACCTCGGAGACTTAGAAAATATGAACATTGACGTCTTGCATGCTATGAATTTCATAATGACGGCTTGGCAACATCTTTTACATATATAGATAAAAAACATATTCACACATGGCGGATTTTTAACTCCAGTGGATGTCAATCCTATTGAAAATGCTGAATCTGATCATTTTTATCCACCAGAAAACTGGTCAAATTTAAGTGATGCTGCTGCATTAGAAGAATTTATGCAATGTGATTAAAAACTTGCAACATGTTCTCTTCTAACAATCGATGAAATGATCACAAATAAGGAAACTAGCAGTGAAGAAGAGAATAATTGCACTGAAAAGCCGCTGCCAAGTTTTGCAACAAGCTTTGATGGGTTTTAACACCATGCAAGAAAACCTCATTAGCAGTGATTTAAATGATAAAGTTAAGATTAGGCAATTGGAGGGTAAGCAATTTAACTGTACACAATGAACTTTTTTCTGTATATTTCAAAAAAGCCCTTTAACCTAAAATAACAAAATATTTTGTAAATGCTGAATGAATATGAATAGTAGTACTAGTTGTGTGTGTGTGCATTAAATCCGGAATAAAAAGTCTTGTATTACATACCTCTTGTATTTCATTTTTATGTAATATTTTAATTTACCTCTTTTTATTGATGGTTATTACGAAATTGTTCGTACTTTTGAGAATTTTGTTTATGCGTTTTTATTATTTATACGTTTTTTTTCTCAGTCCCTTGAAAAACGAATAAACGGTGCTTCACTGTATCAAATTGAAGGTAAAACTCACCTAGTTTTTCTTACAAATGTGCACCTTTAGTTATACGGCACACATCCAACCGTAAGTCCAATTATTACGGTAACAGGGGTGGCTTATCTCGATATGTTGAAAGAATGGGTCTTTCCCCAATTAGTAGAGGGTGAACCTGTAAATTTTATTTGGCAACAGGATGGAGCCCCCTCCCCATTGGAATTTCTTTGTACGAGAGTGGTTGAACGTCGAAGTCCCTGACCGTTGGATTGGTCGTAAGGGTCGAGACGACAGAGCTCTTTTTCGCTGGCCTCTACGTTCACCTAACATAACGCCATGCGATTTTTTTCTTTGGGGATTTATAAAAGATCTACATGTCTACGTTCCGCCGCTACCTAATGATTTACCAGAGTTGAGACACAGAATTGAAGATGCTATTGCTCCAGACTTGTTAACCAAAGTGTGGGAAGAATTGGACTTTAGGATGGATGTGTACCGTATAACTTAAGATGCACATATAAAATGTTAAAATAACATTGGTAAGAAAAACTAGGTGAGTTTATCTTCAATTGGATATATGATTTGCTGTAAATAGTCCAAATTAAACTGTTATAATATACCATTGAAACTGGGACATTCTTTTATGGACACCCTGTACAACGAAAATCCTTTTTGCCGTAAGGCGTATTTTGATTTTGTTATTTTCTACAGTTATTATGGTTGGGTTGGTGTGGAAGTTTGAAGAGTGGGGTGCCAGCTCAGGTGTTGCCTCGTTATCTGATCGGGGTTCAAAATTACGTGGTATTATCCTCGGATCTTTCCCTTGGGGATTGATCCCTGACCGTCGTCGATACCTCGTTGTGTTGCTCCAGTACGACGTTAATTAAAATATCTAGTATCTATCCAAAAAAATCAAGAGACTTATGGGACACTGCAATGTAGTTTTACTGGAGCAACACAAAGGACTGTTGGCGACGATCGAAATTTTGGATCACTCCCAAAAGGAAACATCCGAGAAAAATCTGTAGACTTTTGGGACACTGCTTTAACTTTTTACCTACTTTCGTTTTTTCCTCTGTGTGCACAAGGCAAACGAACTCCTATAAGGAAAACAACCCAGACTGTCTGCCCCAAAATGAAAAAAAATCCAGTGATCAAGAATATAAAGTTAATAAACCCGACTTCCAAGAGCCTCATTATTTTACCACTGACCAAAGCACTATGGACTCCTGATTATCACCTCAATAAAAGGTGCGGGTTCCGATTTGACCGACCTGACCCCTCAGCAAGAGGGTTAAATAAGAAGAGCATCCTCAGGACTGTAAACTCGTTGGTCGCAGAACTGAACAATATTATGTAAATGGGATCCACTGAATATCGTGAGAAAAACAGTTTTTATTTGTAAACCGCGCGGAAGGCATACACGAGGTCGGTTAGCTCCGATTCTAAATGGCGCTTTTCTTGCACAATGACCGTTTGATGGACGGGCTTCGAATCTAATTTGACGCGCTGTTAATCGAATCGTAAAGTTCTTAAAATTTCCTTCGGAGGGGCCTTCGGTGTAGCTATATAATTCCACATTAAGTATGCGAAATGTTACTTGGAATTTGCATTTCACTATAGGGGAACCGCGGTCGTAATGGCATCTGATACAGTGTTATTGCTATTCGGTTAATCATAAAACGCGAATAATGGCCTCTTAATGTTACGCAATGTATGCATTCGATCTCATTAGAACAAAGGCATTTGTTTGGTTTCTGGCAGTTCTTCGAATCGGTTTTAACCTTATATACACTGTTGCAACATGCTTTTAAATTGAGGTTGTGTTATGTTATACAATAATTCAGTGTCGCGGATTTAAAGTAATAAGAAGTTTCAACTTGTTGGTTTGCGCTTTCTCTTGTGCCCGTGAGAAGGATCTTCAGCGTGAGCAACCAAACCAGACGTTAGGGGCTTTTGTTTGGTTTCTGGCTGTACTTCGAATTGGTTTTAACCTTATGCACACTGTTGCAACATGCTTTTAAATTGAGGTTGTGTTATGTTATACAATAATTCAGTGTCGCGGATTTAAAGTAATAAGAAGTTTCAACTTGTTGGTTTGCGCTTTCTCTTGTGCCCGTGAGAAGGATCTTCAGCGTGAGCAACCAAACCAGACGTTAGGGGCTTTTGTTTGGTTTCTGGCTGTACTTCGAATTGGTTTTAACCTTATGCACACTGTTGCAAAATGCTTTTAAATTGAGGTTGTGTTATGTTATACAATAATTCAGTGTCGCGGATTTAAAGTAATAAGAAGTTTCAACTTGTTGGTTTGCGCTTTCTCTTGTGCCCGTGAGAAGGATCTTCAGCGTGAGCAACCAAACCAGACGTTAGGGGCTTTTGTTTGGTTTCTGGCTGTACTTCGAATTGGTTTTAACCTTATGCACACTGTTGCAACATGCTTTTAAATTGAGGTTGTGTTATGTTATACAATAATTCAGTGTCGCGGATTTAAAGTAATAAGAAGTTTCAACTTGTTGGTTTGCGCTTTCTCTTGTGCCCGTGAGAAGGATCTTCAGCGTGAGCAACCAAACCAGACGTTAGGGGCTTTTGTTTGGTTTCTGGCTGTACTTCGAATTGGTTTTAACCTTATGCACACTGTTGCAACATGCTTTTAAATTGAGGTTGTGTTATGTTATACAATAATTCAGTGTCGCGGATTTAAAGTAATAAGAAGTTTCAACTTGTTGGTTTGCGCTTTCTCTTGTGCCCGTGAGAAGGATCTTCAGCGTGAGCAACCAAACCAGACGTTAGGGGCTTTTGTTTGGTTTCTGGCTGTACTTCGAATTGGTTTTAACCTTATGCACACTGTTGCAAAATGCTTTTAAATTGAGGTTGTGTTATGTTATACAATAATTCAGTGTCGCGGATTTAAAGTAATAAGAAGTTTCAACTTGTTGGTTTGCGCTTTCTCTTGTGCCCGTGAGAAGGATCTTCAGCGTGAGCAACCAAACCAGACGTTAGGGGCTTTTGTTTGGTTTCTGGCTGTACTTCGAATTGGTTTTAACCTTATGCACACTGTTGCAACATGCTTTTAAATTGAGGTTGTGTTATGTTATACAATAATTCAGTGTCGCGGATTTAAAGTAATAAGAAGTTTCAACTTGTTGGTTTGCGCTTTCTCTTGTGCCCGTGAGAAGGATCTTCAGCGTGAGCAACCAAACCAGACGTTAGGGGCTTTTGTTTGGTTTCTGGCTGTACTTCGAATTGGTTTTAACCTTATGCACACTGTTGCAACATGCTTTTAAATTGAGGTTGTGTTATGTTATACAATAATTCAGTGTCGCGGATTTAAAGTAATAAGAAGTTTCAACTTGTTGGTTTGCGCTTTCTCTTGTGCCCGTGAGAAGGATCTTCAGCGTGAGCAACCAAACCAGACGTTAGGGGCTTTTGTTTGGTTTCTGGCTGTACTTCGAATTGGTTTTAACCTTATGCACACTGTTGCAACATGCTTTTAAATTGAGGTTGTGTTATGTTATACAATAATTCAGTGTCGCGGATTTAAAGTAATAAGAAGTTTCAACTTGTTGGTTTGCGCTTTCTCTTGTGCCTGTGAGAAGGATCTTCAGCGTGAGCAACCAAACCAGACGTTAGGTAGGAATTTTAGGTGGGGAAACACAACGGTCTACTGGCGACGGTTCGGGATCAAACCCAAAGGGAAATATCCTAGGACGGAAAATGGAAGGAATTATCCTACGTAATTTTGAACCACGATCAGATGACGAACAAACCAGACAGGAAACGAAAGTTTTACTTCCGTTCTCGCATGAAAAATATCGGGATTACATTAAAATATAGTTTGTTGCCATTTTTTCCTAATCGACCATCATTTGTTATTTCGTCGATTTGTAAGGGAAGTACACTAAGGCGAAATTTTTAAGGTACGAGATTTTGAGCTTTTCTTAGAATAGAATGTGCTGATCTTTAGGCTGGTGAAATCCACTATGTCGATTTTTTACACTTGCATGGAAGTTAGATTTCTTGAAAAACGCACTTAGTAGAATTTAGAAGTGAGCAAATATTTCTCTTCGTTTTCGGTGAATTATTATTTTTTTTGACTTGATATGTTTCACTAGTAAGCCGACGAATATATCAATTAGAAATTTTTATTGGTCTTACTGAAATTGCATTCGGAAAACAACCCACGCATGCACACACGTACACCCCACATGCACGCACACCCACTCAGCCCCTCTCCATCTCTCACACACTCTTAAAATATGCACAAATAAAAATATTATTCATGAAACTATAAGATTAAAATACCAAACAATAATAGTGTTGAAGAGAGACAAAATACTTGGTCCCATAGGCGCTGTGAATTTGTACTGATTGGTACCTAGACCAAGATCGACGGTTTTAAGATCATCACTAGTCGGAAATAAATATACAAAAGATTAAACTGCTTTTTATGCACTTACAAAAACTGCTTATTCAGAATGTGCAAAATTAAAAATAGAAAACTTTTCCAGTGTTGAATTTCCGGACATGCAAGTAATAGTTCCTTAATGGAATCGACGACTTTAAAAGCATCTGTCGGAAAGAAATTGATGAGATAAAACTCTAAAAAATGCTAGTTCCGTATGTGTAAAATCAAAGAGCAAGAAAATGATTCAAACGCTCACCCAGATATACAAGATGGTACCTGGATCAAGAACTGCTTAAAAACCACCCCTAGTCCGAAAGAAATGGATAATACAAAATTCCGTGATATTATTCATTACTTTCAAAAGTCGTACACCATGTTATAGATTTTCATTTGACTAAAGATATTTTGTATTCACTTGTACAAAAGTCTTGTTCAGTGTGTGCAAAAGTAGAGCTATTGTGTGTGAATGATTCCAACGTTTAACCCAGACAAGCAAGGATGATACTTAGACCGGGACCTACTGCTTAAGAAGCATCCTAAGTAGGAAAGAAATGAGTAAGATAAATATGCCTTGATCTTATACATTTCTTTCAAAGGTTGGACACCTTTTTGTCTAGAACTTCATTTGACTAAAATAATTCTGTATATACTTGTACAAAATTGCTAGTTCAGCATGTGTAAAATAAAAGCTAGCAAATGATTCTAACGTTCACCCAGACATGTAACATAGTACTTTAGATTGACCTTGATTGCAAACTTGCTGCGTGGTCCGACCTTTTCCACTTGGTCTGAACAAGCAGTGAGGCGATTTGTGACATTTTACATCCCAATACGATCCTTATCATTTACATATTTTGATCATTAAACAGGGCCGCTTTCTCTTTCCCTTATCCACCTTACGAAAAGGATCTTGATCTTTATGTGCTTCTCACGGCCTCTTGGGAACAGCTTCATGTTATATGATCTGGGGCAGAGGTACACAACCTACAGCCCGCCGAAAATAGGGATATTTTTATACTTGCACAGAAAAAATTGCCTCCATCAAAATATTATCATACCCGGAAACCTGCTCTTATTAAACATTTCTTCCCTTGGAATGCGGAAGCTGGTATGCTTAGTGACTGCAATTTACAGCTCCCAAAGTTTCACGGGTTAGTGTTATTTAATTTAGCGTTAGAGCCGCTGTCTTAAAAAATGGACAGAATGTTAACTGCCGACCACAGGGGATGTTTTCTTTGAGGGTAGTCGTCGTGGATTGGAAATTGTCTGGAAATTAAGGTATTTGTCGATCACGAACGGTTTGTAGGGATTCGTTCCTTTCGCCGTCTGGTTAGGGTAGTCAACTTTAGGCCATGAATTTAATTCTCCTGGTAAGTGGTTTCGATAAGGCAACGTCATTAGCAAAACTTACCAGATCTTGATGGACGAGATATCTCGACGTTAGAAGAAAACTAACCAGATCTTGATCTGTGTTTCCACCTTCTATTCTGTTCAAGGACCCTAGTGTCCTTTAAAATGGATTGTAAAAAAATGAAAATGGACTGTATTTTTAAATTGTGCATGTAGAAGCCTACACTAGAATTAAAACTGCATTTAAACACAAAATATTTATTACGATCACATAATTACATGGCACCAACCGTTGAACTGACGCTTCTCATCTGAAAGTTATAGCTTTCTTTACTATTAGTATTCTGTTTTCGGTCGAAGTTGTTGTAACTTTCGACACAATTTTGCAAACCACAGAACAGAAATGCGCATTAGCTCATAAAAGGGCGATTATGCAATCGCGAGCTCCAAATATCTGGTCAGCATGAAGAAAAATCGTCAATACCTTGATGGTGTCGTTGTTTCTTATGCCTACACTGGCAGACCGGAGGAGTGCCAGGCCCGTCAAAGACGGCAAGAGGCGAGGGGGGTGCGCCTTCCTTGTTATTGAGCCCCATTGGGAGGAAGTCCGACTTAGCTCGACATACTTGACACATCCGTTTTACAGGAAGGTCCCTTTCATACATCCATTCACTCACACATATCGTAATTTAGAACCCAATCAGAGGCCGATAACCCCCTGATCAGGCACCCCCAGAGGTATTGATTTGGTATGGGAACATGGGGGACTTTGTGACCACGACCTATTTAACGTGCCCCAGTCACCATTAGTGAACACGACGGTCTTTAGCCATGTCGAAACGCCGATCTCGCAATCATCAGAATTGCAGGCTTCGCCGATTACAGAACCCACAACCCTTCTGATGCGAGCCCGACGCTCTACTGACTGAGCTACCGCGGCTCTACCTTGATGGTTGAGATAGTTAGTTGTTAGAAGAAAACTAACCAGATCTCTTGATGATCTGGTCTTTATAAAAATTCGGCAATATATTGATGGATGAGATATCTCGTCATTAGAAGAGAACTAACCAAATCTTGATCTGGTCATCATAAAAAAAAATCGACATTGTCTTGATGACGAGACACCTCGTCAATAGCAAAATTGGTTAGATCTTGATGAATGGGATAACGTTTTGAAACTATTTGTAGGATGAAGGATATTCAGTCGTGACGCATTTTGCGCATTTTTTGCGTTGCGGCGTTACTCCAATAAATGTTCACGGAATGGATATTTTATTAAACCCCCTAAACAATTTATATTACATATAATATACAGGCTACAGGTTTATTAGTTTTAAACTGTTTGTGTCTGTCTACAGGTGCTGCACAACTAAGTATTTCTTTATCTTGGGAAAATTTCAAAAGATCTTCACAACTTGAGTCAATTAGTTGCTTTTGTTAGCAGCTATATAATTCAGGCTTGACTAATAAATTAGTTTGTTTCTTACATCACTAACAATATTTCATCAATTTTATTCAAAACTTGTTTAAAATCCGGAGTCGGATATTCCACTAACGATTAGAAAATGTGCTAAACGTTGTCTGTTGTGTTTGGCGCAGATTAGTCAAATATAGTCCTTGCGCAATTAAACCCCAAATCAACTAACCAACGATTAGTAGATGTTAAACTTTTAATCAATGGTTATAGGTAGATTTTTGTTATGGATGAGTTTCTCTAAGAAGGCTAAACTATTGGCGATAGTGGCAATTTATATATCGGAATTATTATAAATTTATATAAAAACTATAATAACATATAATTATAATTTTGTAATAACACGCCTTCCGAGCCGTAGCCAATAATAGTGTGACGTTAATTAAAATACCTATACACAATACGCTTGTAAACATCCATGCACGGACCCGGATTCGAACCAGGAACTTTCCGATCTAGAGGCTAACACCTTAACCACTATGCCGGTTAGTCGGCACTTTGTAATTACAAACATACTATTCAAAATTATTTATACGGGTATTTTAAAAATTATTTTTGAATACACTTGTCTAAAGCTTAAATTTAAAGCCTGTGATGAAATAAATCAAACACAATTTAAACCGTTTCACAATCCGTTAGAAGGCCGTTGGTAATGGTAATTTTAGTTAACGTCGTACCAGAGCAACACAACGGGCTATTGACGACGGTCCGGGATCAGTCCCTTGAGGGAAAGATCCGAGGACAACACCTCGTAATTTTGAACCACGGTCAGATGACGAAGCAACACCTGAGCTGGCACCCCACTCTCCAAACTTCCACGCCAACCCAACGTGAAGACTTTCGGCCACGACAGATTTAAGGTGCACCAGCCGCCTCTACACCATACGCTTACAAACATCCATGGCCTGACCCGGATTCGAACCAGGAACCTTCCGATCTAGAGGCTAACACCTTAACCACTATACCGGTTGGTCAACACCGATTAGAATAAATTCCAAACGTTGCCAAAGCAGCGATAAACTACGTTATAAGGTAACCCCGATGTGTATCATCCGAGAGCATTTAACCGAAGCAAAATCCTCGGAGACTATCTTGCTTTACCATAAAAATCCGTCTCATGTATAAAATTAGAATACGTAGATTCTTGTTTACTTATTAAAATATATTGTATTTCCGTTTTCCAGTTTGCTGTCTTTTTAATTAAAAAAATACTATAACTATCATTAAAAAAAATTGGGTGGCAACTCATACTAGAGGAAGTATAAAAGTAGTGATCAATGGTAACCTTTTCATATGCTCAGGATCATGTGACCGAAACTAGTAGTAACGTGACCTTAGACTGTTGGTTGGAACCTTCATCATCCGATTTGTTCAAGGGATGTGAAAAGTAAGTCATCCATTGGATTCATCTGATTAGCCCACACGACATAGTAGTAGATTTTGGCGATTTATTCATTTTTGTCGCTACTCTATAGAAATGTACATTCACACACCTTTCAGCCATCGGTTTTTGCCAGCTTTTGCCTGGCGCTGATGTTCTCTATGCAAGGGTATCAGATTGGTTTATGATAAATTGAGCCCAGTTATCTTACCCTGTCATAAGATTTATATCGCCAAATGAGATTATAGAATACCAAATCGGCCAATCAAGTAATATTTCACAGAATAGTCACGTGACTACTAGTCGATATATTGGCACACCCTTTACGAAGCTCCTTCTCGATAGTATTGCTCAATCTACTTATATTTCACGTCATGGGTCAACTTGCCTAGAAACACTAACCTCTCAAGAATCTCCTTATCTGATGATGGACCTGTTCAACCCCCAATGAAAGCCAGAATGTCCTTCAACTTAACCCTCCTGGTGGTTGTCTCGACGAGACATTTCGCAATTAGCGAAACTGATCAGATCTTGATAGACGAGATATCTCGTCATTTGTAGAAAACGGAAATGAAAACGTAGGTTATATCTTGATCAGAAGATATCTCATCATTAATAAAACTGATCAGATCTTGATGAACGAGATATCTCGTCATTAGAAGAAAACTCACCAGATCTTGATAGACGAGATATCTCGTCATTTGTAGAAAACGGACCAGGGATTCATCTCTTTATCATAAAAACGTAGGTTATATCTTGATCAGAAGATATCTCATCATTAATAAAACTGATCAGATCTTGATGAACGAGATATCTCGTCATTAGAAGAAAACTCACCAGATCTTGATAGACGAGATATCTCGTCATTTGTAGAAAACGGACCAGGGATTCATCTCTTTATCATAAAAACGTAGGTTATATCTTGATCAGAAGATATCTCGTCATTAATAAAACTGATCAGATCTTGATGGACGAGATATCTCGTCATTAGAAGAAAACTGGCCAGGTCTTGATCTCGTCATCATAAAAAAAATCGTCAATAACTTGATGACGAAATATCTCGTCACTGCAAAATTAATCAGGTCTTGATCGACGAGATATCTCGTCACTACAAAATTAATTAGATCTTGGTGGACGATATCTCGTCATTAAAAGAAAACTAAGTAAGTCTTGAGTTATAAACAAATCGACAATACATTGATAGCGAGATATCTCATCATTAGCTAAGTTGCTCAGATCTTAATGGACGAAATATCTCGTCATTAGAAGAACACTTACCAGGGATGGATTTCTTTATCCTGAAAACATAGGCAAAATCATGATCCGAAGATATCTCGTCATTAGTAAAACAGCTCAGATCTTTATGGACGAGATATCTCGTCATTAGAAGAAAACGGACCAGGTCTTGATCTCGTCATCATAAAAAAACATCAATAACTTGATGACGAAATATCTCGTCACTGCAAAATTAATCAAGTCTTGATGGACGAGATATCTCGTCACTACAAAATTAATCAGAGCTTAGTGGACGATATCTCGTCATTAAAAGAAAACTGAGCAAGTCTTGATCTCTTAGTTATTAACAAATCGGCAATACCATGATAGCGAGACATCTCGTCATTAGCTAAGTTGCTCAGATCTTACGAAATATCTCGTCATTAGAAGAACACTGACCAGGGATTGATCTCTTTATCATAAAAATATCAGAAGTGTCTTGACGAGTTACCGCTTCAATTTAAAAATTGATTGGATCTTGAATGGATGATATATATAGTCGAATCCACTTGGAAGATTAAATTAAAAGCCCCTACCCCTAAATTAGCAAAAACTTTTCCCTTCGTTTCTTTTTTATCCTTTCGTCTTAGCAGCTATCTTCCCGGTAATGATTTACTCTTTGCACGCATATCAGACTGGTGTTGCGATAAATTGAGCACAGCGATGTAATTTTTAATTTCATATAAAACGAAGAAGTCCATAAGAAACCTAATTTCATAGCTCCCGCCACACACGAACTCCCGGTCTAATGACACGGAGCCAAGAAAATCCGTTGTTCCGAGTCAGAAATTAGCATCCGTTTATACAATTGTCGCAATGCCTAACCACCCCAGCGGATACGCATGGTTAGTTGACAGATCCAAGAGTAATAATCTATCCGATCCCACAAACAATCCAGGACTGAATCCAACAAGAAAAAAGCGTCGGAGAAACGGAGAAAAACGATTACAATGGACGCCCGGAATAATGAGATGATAAAAAAACATTTACTTACGCATTCATTCAAAAACATATCGCGTGTTCTATTTCTTTTTTGTGCGATTTTTGTTAGGAAAATCTTTCCCACCACCTGACTGATTTTTCCACTCACGCTTCTCGGAGCTTAGTGCCTCGGGTCACAGGGAACGCTTTTCGTCTCTTGGACCATCGTAGCCCGAGGGACCATCGGCCATGAGACAGATTTCCCGGCGATCCTTATTCCGTCCTTTTATTTTTAGTATTCGTTGCTTTATTTTTATTTGTCACTTTGGCACGTCCAGCGATCGAGTACTTTCCCATCACACGATTCTGCGAGAGGAAGGGATTCGGTATAAACTATACGAGAGCGATTTGTTATTGCATTGACGAATTGGATTGCTTTTGTTGAAATTTGAATTAGTATAATATTCTCTCGCACCACTGTAGCCCAGAGACAGATTTCCCGCCAAAATGTATTTATTTCGCTTACTTTATAGTATTCTTTGCTTTTTTTTATATTTATCTCACTCTGATACGTCCAGTGGTCGAGCACTTTCTCATGTCAGGATTCTGAGCAAGGGATGTGGTGAAGTTTCCAAGAGCAGATTTGTTATCGCATTGGCTAATTGGATTATTTTTGTCGAGGTTTGCATTCGTATAACATAATGGTCTCTTTCACCTTCGTAGCACGGGACCATCGGTCAAAGATGGATTTCCCGGTGTGTTCCTTATTCCATCCTTTATATTTAGTATTCGTTGCTTTATTTTTATTTGTCACTTTGGCACGTCCAGCGATCGAGTACTTTCCCATCACACGATTCTGCGAAAGGAAGGGATTTGGTATAAACTATACGAGAGCGATTTGTTATTGCATTGACGAATTGGATTGCTTTTGTTTAAATTTGAATTAGTATAATATTCTCTCGCACCACTGTAGCCCAGAGACAGATTTCCGCCAAAATTTATTTCGTTCGCTTATTTTAGTATTCTTTGCTTTTTTTTTATAAATATCTCACTCTGATACGTCCAGTGATCGAGCACTTTCCCATTGCAGGTTTCTGAGCAAGGAATATTGTGAAGTGTCCAAGGCAAGATTTGTTATCGCATTGGCTAATTGGATTATTTTTGTTGAGGTTTGCATTCAATATAATGGTCTCTTTCACCATCGTAGCGCAAGGGACCATCGGCCAAAGATGGATTTCCCGGTGATCCTTATTTCTTCCTTTTATTTTTAGTATTCGTTGCTTTATTTTTATTTGTCACTTTGGCACGTCCAGCGATCGAGTACTTTCCCATCACACGATTCTGCGAGAGGAAGGGATTCGGTATAAACTATACGAGAGCGATTTGTTATTGCATTGACGAATTGGATTGCTTTTGTTGAAATTTGAATTAGTATAATATTCTCTCGCTCCACTGTAGCCCAGAGACAGATTTCCCGCCAAAATTTATTTCGTTCGCTTATTTTAGTATTCTTTGCTTTTTTTTATTTATCTCACTCTGATACGTTCAGTGGTCGAGCCCGTTCCCATTGCAGGATTCTGAGCAAAGGATGTGGTGAAGTTTCCAAGAGCAGATTTGTTATCGCATTGGCTAATTGGATTATTTTTGTTGAGGTTTGCATTCGTATAACATAATGGTCTCTTTCACCATCGTAGCACAAGGGACTATCGGCCAAAGATGGATTTCCTTGTGTGATCCTTATTTCCTCCTTTAATTTTTAGTATTCGTTGCTTTATTTTTATTTGTCACTCTGGTCCGCCCAGCAATCCAGTACTTTCCCATCAAGCAATCCTCAGAAAGAAAGGGAATCGGTAAAATTATGCGAGAGCAATTTGTTATTGTGCTGACAAATTGGATTATTTTTATAAAAGACTGAACTAGTATAATATTGTTGTTTCGCTTCACTAACCCGAGGGACCATAGGCCAAAAACAGATTTCTCGGCGATCTCTATTTCGTCCGTTTACTTTTAGTATTCGGTGCTTTTTTTTTAATTTGTCATTTTAACACGTCCAGCGTTATAGTACTTTCCCATCACACGATTCTTAGCAAGGGATTCGGTGTAAAGCATATAAGAGCAGATTTGTTATCATGTTGACAAACTGGATTATTTTTGTTTTGCACTGCCATTACCATATAATTTTCTCTCGCATCGCCGCAGCCCAGGGGACCATCGGTCAGAAGACAGATTTCCTGGGGATCTTTATTTTGTCTTTTTATTTTCATAACTCGTTCCTATTCTATCATTTCAAGACTATGAGCGAGGGATCCTACCTTCAATATTTGCTATTTATATGGATTTGAAATTTACAAACAGATATAGAAAATATATTTATATTTTTCGCTGGTGAACCTCATGTTCTGACTGAAAATTTTCTATAACAAAGATAAATAGTCTACCTTTACATTATTAAAAAAAAATGTAATTGCTCTTTTTTTCGGAATTTATGATCAAATCTCTAACCGGATAAATTTAAAAACGTTACGCATTTGTCTACAACCAGAAGAATAACCAGACGTTGCTCATGTTTAATTAGTTTAATTTGATCGCCTATCTTTCTCAATGTTATTATATTTATGGGGATTTAATATTTATTTTAGCCAACTTTGCACACCCAGGAAATATCCGAACGGGAGTTAATATTTAGCCTATGTTTCCAGTAGGATTTTAAGGTGTGAGTGTATCAAATCTAGTGTTGATTAGTCAAACAGTGTAATCGTAGTAATACTAAATACTATTCCTATGGGTATTTCAAATTGATTATTGCCCCATGTGAACACCCAAGAAAAATCAAACAAGGAATTATACGTAGTATACGTTTCTAGCATTGTTGTAAAGATTGAGCACACCGAACTTGTTGTGGATTGGTCAAACTGTGTAGATTTGTACAGAGTACAGACAGACGCTAAATCTGCTTATCTTATCTTGTTGCTCATGTATGGCTTATGGATATATGCTACATAAGCCCAAAGATACAGGCCGGACAAACAACTGAAGCAGCAGGCGACAAAACATACTACATGCGCATGCCTTTTCCGTTTCTGTAAAAAAAAATACTTACATACATCAGCCAATTTAATTTCACAGGACTGATGTTGGATCTGTGTCTGGCTTGCCTTAGCACAATGGACAGCCTTAGTACAAAACTATTCAAAGTATTAAAACTTATCAGATATCCTTCAAGTAATAAAATAACCAAGTTATAAGAAACCCCGTGTTGGTGCTGCGATTGATTGTCGGTAAATGTTGAAATAGATTTTTGATCTGCATTTATTTGTAGATTTATGAATCTATAATATATGAATCTACATTCTTATAAATTGCGAAATCATTTCGACTTCATTACTTTGGAGCTCCGTAGAGACATTGCTTTAACAAAACTTCTTTACAATCTTTCTACATAAAAAAAATTAATTCACTCTTTTAAGTTTCTGACATTAATTTTAATGTCCATAAGTATATCATCAGAAACTGTCAATTAATTTTTGCTAAACCTTTAAAAGAGAATGAATTTCGCTGCTGCAAATTGACTTTTAAACTGTATAATTATTTCTCGTAGGTTGGTATATTTTTTATAAATTCATTGCAATAGGTAATCTAATTCATTGAAGTTTTTGTTTTATATCTCATTAGCTGTATTTATGTATGTAGTTTTCGCAGGCATTACACTTTGTTCTTTGTAGTTGGATATTTTTATTCGGATATAAACAACAGTTAAATAAATAAGTAAATATTACGATAGAAGAGGCTTAGCGTATAAGACTTCCTCCCAAAATATCATTACATTATTTTTTTCAGTGGTATATGTAATGTGTTTGGGAACGATCTTGGCTGAACATACAGACAGAATAAAATGTCTGCTTCAATGAAATATTTTGTGTTACCTTACCTTAAGAACAAAGTATTTGTGTACGCTGTTTTTTTTATCTCTTAAGGGAACTGAGACGTTCTCGACAACGCAAAACATAAAAATTTGTGGTGTACAAGACCTCCTTATTTTTCAATAGAAAAGAAATCCCTCAACTAAAAGACTATATTTATAAAAACTACATGCTTCATTCATTATATTACAGTAAAAGTATATTCATTCTTTGCATTATTTTTTAAAATATGAGGAATCGAATAAGTACTTACAATAAACAGCCTTCTAATACATGGTGATGAATAGGTACGCTTAAAAATTTTTCTACTGCTTGGGAAATCCTAATGCATGCTTTAATATTGACACAAATGTATATGGATTGAAGTAAACTAATTTTTTGCAGTATGTTGAATGTAAAAATTATAAAAAAAAAGTTGAATCGAAAAAATTTCAAATTCTGAAAAAAAAAGGCTGAGTTTTCTTATAAAATTGGTGAATAAAAAAAATACTATCAATAAGAAATGAAATAAATTATGTTCATTGGATGAGTTATTACCATAGAAAGGTTCATAAAAATTTACACCTCTTTAGTATGAATAGAATTTTTTACGAGCGTACCTATTCATCACCATGTATTAGAAGGCTGTTTATTGTAAGTAATTATTCGATTCCTCATATTTAAAAAAATAATGCAAAGAATGAATATACTTTTGCTGTAATATAATGAATGAAGCATGTAGTTTTTATAAATATAGTTTTTTAGTTGAGGGATTTCTTTTTTATTGAAAAATAAGGAGGTCTTGTACACCACAAATTTTTATGTTTTGCGTTGTCGAGAACGTCTCGGTTCCCTTAACTAATTAAATTTGCATGTTGTTTTCTTCCATTGCTTGAATCATAATTCTTTGTTCCCTGTTATTGGATATTTTTTTGTAGAAATACAACGATTCAGTAAACATCGCACGAGGATATCTTAAGTTTGATATGGATTGACCCGCTCACGTTCAGTTCTCAATTTGTGCCCGCCCCCCGTAAAGATCGGCATGAAATGCGCGAGGATTTTGTATTCTTTGTTATGACATGCAACGGCTAATGTAGAGTAAGCATAAATTTCCGAGAGCTATCTCTTAAGTGGGTTTGGGCTCTTAATAACCGCTTAATTGTGATCCGCCGCTGATGCTCCTGCTTTGATAAGGCTCCGTTCCCACCAGGTGACAACTGGGATGATCGTTTTTCTTTTGTATTTTGCCAAACACGAGGGGCTCTTCCTTTGTGTTGGGCATCGCGTGTGATTCCGATAGGCTTGGATGGCTCCTTTGATATCACACCGTCGCCCTTGCTGTCACTTATCTACCGATCATCAGGCCTGGAGTTTGTTTAGTTGTTGGTTTCGGGGAGAAATTAGATGGATCATATGTTATTAGGATCATCGAATTAGTGTAGTGCTCGGGATCATTTTCTGCTTCCATAGCCGAGCAGCTTCGGTGGATTTCGTCGTTTAGTTAAATCGCTTTTAGCCCCCATTTGCATTACGTTTAAGATAATTTGTCAAGTGTTTCCCATGCTCTTTTGGTAGAGGCGATATCGAAGCTCCGGATCTTCGAGCTTGTTGAGTAATGTGGATGGGCTAGGAAAGTTATATTTATTGTATTGCTGTGGTCAGTTTCTGGTGTCGTAGCTAGAAAGCTTGGGTGGTTTCCGTTGTTTTATCAAATCGCTTTTAGCACCATTTCAGATAGTTCTGTCAAGTGCTTCACATGATTTTTTGGTAGCGGCGGTATCGAGGCTCAGGATCTTCTTACTTGTTAAGTGATGTGGATGGGCTAGAAAAGTCATATTTATGGTATCCCTGTGGTCAGTTTATCGTTTCGTAGCCAGAAAGTTTTGGTGGATTCTGTCGTTTGATCAAATATCTTTTAGCACCATTTCAGACAGTTCCATCAAGTGTTTCTCATGCTCTTTTGAAATCAAATGTATCATCAAGGCTCTGCATATTTGCACTTGTTGAGTAATGGGGATAGGCTAGCAATATATATTTATTGTATTGCTGTAGATCATTTTCTGGTTTCGTAGCCAAGCAGCTTGGATGGACTCAGTAGTTTAGTCCAATTACTTTGAGTCCGATTTGCATTCCATTTAAGATAATTTAGTCAAGTGTTTTCGATGTTTTTTTGGAAGAGGCAGGATCGAGGCTTCGGATTTTGGCTCTTGTTGAGTAACGTGGAAAGCAGTTTCTTATAGTAACATTTACCCATAGGGAATGCCAAGATTCAATTTGCTCTACTATGTAGTACGCGAAAATAGAACGGGGTGGTTGGATTTTTGTGCAGCTGTGGATCTATTAAGCTAATGAAACCTTTCGTGCAATGATAGTCAATACGTGATGATAGTACGATGGTCAATACGTGGTTTTCCCGCAACTTTATAAAAGATTGTGAGAGGTCTTGGTTTTGAACAAACGTAATCCCCGGTAGAAAAATAGGCCTTATAAAATCGTTGAAAAAATTTAATTAATTTTTATCTAGTATCAAGATACTACACACATAAAAGTAAAACACAAACAAAACGTAGATTAACGGATCAAAAGGAAGTTTCAAGCTCAGCAGACAGAAGACAAACGCGCTGCCTTGAAGCATGATTCGGGGACAAATAATTGGCACAAAGTCTTAGCATAGATCATGCTCATGAAGAAACTGCACCGATAAGTTTAATATCATAACAACAATGGAAGAGAGGGTTAACACTCCTGGTGATTATCTCTACGAGGTTTCTTGTCATTAGCCAAACTGACGAGATCAAGAACAGAACAAGATATCGTCTCTCGTCTTTACAAAAAAAACATAACAGATCTTGTTCTCGTCATCATCAAAAATTGACAATACCTTGATGTCGAGACATCTCTCCATTAGCAAAATTAGTCAGATTTTGATGGACGAGATATCTTGTTAAAACCCCTTGGAGGGGTAAGTTGATTTGGGATGGTTTCTACTGCACATGACAAACACCAATGACCAATCAGGTACAATAATCAACTAATGCCAAGTAGGGATGCGACATCGATGTCGATGCTTTCAAAACATCGATGTTTTATAAAAAACATCGATGCCTTCAAAACATCGATGTATTATAAAAAACATCGATGTATTGGAGTCGATGTTTTTGTAACATCGATGTTTATACTTGTCGATGATTTTACGTTATCGAATTTTTATTTTTAAATGAAAAAAGTACCGTCATAAAAATTAAAAAAATAACCAAGTAGCATAATTTTCATAATAAGCAAATTGAACATACTTTTAGACTAAAGTAGCCAAGGGTGAATGAAGGATCTGAAAAGTAGGGATGCGATATCGATGTCGATGTTTTCAAAACATTGATTTTTTATAAAAAAACATCGATGTATTGTAGCCGATGTCGCATCACTAGTTGCTAAACTTGTTTTAAGAAATGGGGAAAAAAAAGTTTAAATACACTGAATTTTAAAAACATCGATGGTTTGGGGGCGATGTATTATCAACAGTGATGTTTTAATTTTGAACATCAATGTTTCAAAACATCGATATTTTGCTGTCGGTGTCGCATCACTAATGCCAGGGCGATCAAGTTACAGCTGCTTAGTTCTGTATTAGAGCTTGAGGTTGTCTTTTACAAAGACCGAAAATGAGATCATGGAGCGAATGATAGACAGTGCGATCCGAGGACAACACCTCTTAATTTTTGAGCCACCGTCAGATGACGAAGCAACACCTGAGCTGACACTCCATTCTCCAATGGTAATGGTAATTTTAGTTAGTGTCGTACTAGAGTAACACAACGGGCTATTGACGACGGTCCGGGATCAATCCCTTAAGCGAAAGATCCGAAGACAACATCACGTGATTTTAAACCACGGTCAGATGACGAGGCAGCACTTATGAGCTGACATCCCCACTCTCCAAACTTCCACACCAACCCAACGTGAGGACTTTCGGCCTCGACAGATTTAAGGCACACTAGCCGCCTCTACACCATACGCTTACAAATATCCATGCACTGACCCTGATTCGAACCAGGAACCTTCCGTTCTAGAGGGTAACACCTTAACCACCACAGACCGGTTGATCGACACGATTGTATAGGTAGTGTGTTGAATTTGACTAAAACAACCACGTAAGTGCATGTGCTAGAGGCTACCTTAACCAACAGACCATTTGGTCGACTAGTAATATAGTGCAACCACGATTTAACGATTTCCCGCATGTAACGTCACTTTTCATTGGTCACAAATAATTTCCTATACTTTCAATGTTAAAAAATTCCTTATTTAACCTTATCACTTTGAAAAATTTCACGTATTTAACGTTTTTTTGGCAATGAGAACTCGAAGCGATTTTCTTAAAACGTGCCCGTGACAGTTCTTTTCGTGTCCTTACTAGGAATGCGACATCGATGTCGATGCTTGAAAACATCGATGTTTTATAAAAAAAGCATCTATGTTTTATAAAAAACAATACCAAACCCCCTAACAGATTTCTTTAAACAATAAAAGTTACTTTACTTAAATTAGCCTTTATTTCATGCTCCATGTTTTGTTTTTGTCCGACCTGATTTAACGTTTTCTCGCATGTAACGTTATTTCTTTCCGATCCCTTGAAATACGTTAAATCGGACTTCACTGTATTACATTAATGCATTAGGAATAATTAATAAATCTGATTAGACTAGGTACTAATTGCACTAGACAATACATTACATTGAATATTTGCATCAAAATTAAGAAACATTGTATTTGCGAGAAAAATAAAATAATCTAAATTTCTAATAGTATAAAAGGAAGTGTTTATTTGTTTGTTTGCGTATTTCTTGCACGCAAAGTCCTGACGAATCTATGGCACTTACAGTAATGATATTTGGCACACAGGTAGTCCAAATGTTTTGCAATTTTTGGTTCGCGGCGAATTTTAAAATTCAATCTAGAACATTTTAAAATGAATTTAATGAAATTTAATCATCACTGAATGCAACAGCATAGAAGATCACAGATTCTAAATTTATTTCTTTCGTTTCCGTTTTTATTTTGCGCGTAGGAATGATTTTCCAGCAGACGAGAGATAAAAAACAAATAATCTTTTAACTGGAGTTACTTTGTTCTTTTTTCAATCTCCAAGACCGTTAAAGATGGAGTAAAAATTTTAACGGATTTGAATTTCTGCGGAAAATTTCACATTAGATCGACACCTAAAAATATGATTTTATTAAAAAAAATAATTTTTAAATCGAATATATCAGATATATATTTTTGCAAGAGATTGTGACGTCACATCAACTTTCGCTTTCCAAAAATAAATAAATTGCATTTCCTGCCCTTCGCGTAAAAGAAAACAGATTACATTTCCTGCCCTCTTCAATTTCAGAAAAGGAGAGCAAAATATATATTTACAGGGTGGTCCCGAATTCATGGTACAAACTTTAATGGTAGGTACAGGACATTGTAACAATGATTTATTGTATAGGAATGTATAGTCGCAAGTGACGCGGTGAGGCGTAAACAGGGGAAATAAAAGGAAAGAGAAATGGAGTGATCGGTTGGTATCATTGCCGGTAGAGGGCAGTAGATGTCTAGCCGCTGTTGAACATGATGCATCGCAGTAGGGAAAAGCGCCATTCACAATTGTGCTGCCGTAGACGATGGGTGACTTTTCGTATGCAGAAAAAGCAGACATGCATTACATGTACGGCCGTGCAAATGGTAACGGCAGAGCTGCGTTACGAATGTATCGCGCGGAGTATCCTGATCGACGAATGCCGGATCATAGAATTTTTCAACGGTTACATCGTCAACTTTGTGAAACAGGTGCGTTCGACGTCAACAGACATGGCGCTGGTCGAGTAAGAGCTGTACGCACTCCAAGGCTGGAAGAAAGCATCTTGAACATTGTGGCTGATAGACCCGAGTCAAGCACAAGAACTGTTGCGCGTGACGTAGGTGTGAGTCATCAGACTGTATGCAGAGTGTTAAACGAAAATCGCTTACACCCCTTCCATTTTCAGAAAGTACAAGCATTGAATCCGGCAGATTATCCTCGCCGCGTGAACTTCTGCCTGTGGGTGATGCAGCAATGTGCGTTGCAGCCGGATTTCGTAGATTATGTGCTATTTACAGATGAAGCGACATTTTCACGCGAGGGTGTCTTTAATGCGCACAATTCCCATGTGTGGGCAACCGATAATCCACATGCAACGCGTCGACATGCGTTTCAACAACGTTTCAGTATTAATGTTTGGGCTGGTATTGTGAACGACTTTTTGATTGGCCCATACTTACTACCCACGCGGCTCACTGGCGGAAGCTATCTTATTTTTCTGAAAGAAGTGTTACCACAACTGCTGCATGATGTTCCGATCGCCATTCGTAACCGCATGTGGTTTCAACACGATGGGGCGCCAGCACACTTCAGCATTGATGTACGGAATTACCTGAATGCCACGTTTGGTACTCGATGGATTGGGCGTGGTGGACCAGTCCCTTGGCCACCCCGATCTCCCGATTTATCGAGCCTCGATTACTTTTTATGGGGACATCTAAAGCATCTTGTTTATGAGACTCCAGTTGACTCAGATGAGGATCTCGTCGCTCGCTTATCTGTAGCTGCTGCAGGTGTGCGTGAAATACCAGGCATCTTTGAACGTGTACGCCAATCGCTCCACCGACGCTGTCAAGCATGTATCGATACTGGTGGACGCAATTTTGAACAATTACTGTAAACATGACACTTGTCAACAACGCTTTCAATAAAATCTTTGTTTTTCCTTTCGGCCGTTATTTCCCCTGTTTTCGCCTCACCGCGTCACTTGCGACTATACATTCCTATACAATAAATCATTGTTACAATGTCCTGTACCTACCATTAAAGTTTGTACCATGAATTCGGGACCACCCTGTATATATATATATATATATATATATATATATATATATATATATATATATATATATATATATATATATATATATATATAAATAAAAATAAATAAATAAAAAAAATTTGACTAGCATTGTTTAGTTCTTTTTCGTAAAATCGGAATCGTTAAAGACAGATTAAAAATTTCAACGGATTTGAAATCTGCGGAAAATTTTGCAAATTGAGAAGCAAACCAACACCACGAGCACGGGTAAGCCACGGGCTAGCCACGCATGGCTAGTAATAAATAAATCTGGATAGAATTTTCTGGGCTAAGGCACCGCGAGACACCATTAATGCGAGTTTATTATTCCCAGACGAGACATTACATACATTAATATTAGGAAACATTGTATATCTGCAACAAAATTAAAACACTCTAAACAAAGAATAAATGCCATTGAGAAGACAATAATTAAAGTCTGGAAAGGAGCTTCCTTCAATCAGACTTCCTTGTAATAGCCAAAATGTAAAAACAAATTCCCCATTACTTAATAATTTATGCACAGATGCATTATAAAAAACCCACCAGATGTCTTAAGGAAGCTCGATTTTATTGTTTTTCCTTGGCATGTTACATTTGCTGCATGAACCGAGATGGATTTCAAAGGGGTGACATTGATTTGTTAATGTTACTGACTTTGTATCACGCATATTTTCACGCTGGACGAAATATTTATAGAACTTAGACAGCACACTGGTATATGCTCATACGCGCACTAGGGGATGAAACACTTATAGACGTTTTTTCTCGTCTTTTTGACGTATAATTACGTCATCATCCTCAGCATGGGAGAGTAACTTGGGAATTGAGCGTCATGAAAATGTTCAACCCTTTTTCGACGCTTGGCAACTGTCTGGTATCAATCCCGAAGAAACGCGCCGACCAACCGGTATAGTGGTTAAGGTGTTAGCCTCTGGATTGGAAGGTTCCTGGTTCCAATACGGGTCCGGGCATGGATGTTTGTAAGCGTATGGTGTAGAGGCGGCTGGTGCACCTTAAATCTGAGGACCGAAAGTCCTCACGTTGAATTGGTGTGGACGTTTTGGAGAGTGGGGTGACAGCTCAGATGTTGCTTCGTCATCTGACCGTGGTTCAAAATTACTAGGTGTTGGCCTCGGATCTTTCCCTTAAGGGATTGATCCCGGACCGTCGTCAATAGCCCTTTGTGTTGCTCTAGTACGACGTTAACTAAAATTACCATTACCATTTTAGAATGGAGTGCCAGCTCAGGTGTTGCTTCGTCATCTGACCGTGGCTCAAAAATTAAGAGGTGTTGTCCTCGGATCTTTCCCTTAAGGGATTGATCCCGGACCGTCGTCAATAGCCCGTTGTGTTGCTCTAGTACGGCGTAAATTACCAAATTACTGGCTCGAAATTCGATCCACGGTCAGATGACGAGGACAATATATGAGATTGCACCCACTCTCCAAACTTCCACACAACGTCAACGTGAGGCCACTTGAGGCCACGACAGATTTAACGTGCACCAGCCCACTCTGTACACGAATGTTTTGGGTTGGATTCGAACTCGCAACTTCCCATTTGCCAATCCGATTCTCTTCCAACCGGAAGGTTGCGAATTCAAATCCAGCCAAAGACCACGTTGGCATGGTGTGGATGTTTGGGGAGTGGGTGCCAGTTCAGGTGTTACCTCGTCATCTGACCGTGGTTCAAAATCCCTACCACGCCAGCGAGAGGACATTTGAGGCTACGACTGATTTAACGTACACCAGACCCCTCGTTCCCGACGGTCTTTGATTGGATCAAGTAGCGTTCTCGGAACCATCATGTTGGTCGTCCACGCGTCATCAAAGAAAACGGACGCCGGAGACTGCAGCTTGGTAAAGCAAAATCGGCGTGAGACAGTGGCTCAGCTGACAGCCCAATACAATGCAGGTCCAAGCTCAAGTGTTTCGGAACACACAGTTCAGCGGACTCTGTTGGATATGGGACTGTGCAGCAGACGTCCCACTCGTGTGCCTCTGTTAAACAAGCGTCATCGTCAACTACGCTTACAGTGGGCCCGGGAACATCGAGACTGGACCAAAGATGAGTAGAAGAGAGCTGCCTGGTCAGATTAATCCCGATTTCTCATTCATCACGTCGATGGTCGTGTCAGGGTACGCACTGTCCAGGCGAACAGTTGCTCCCCTCTTGTACAGCAGGTCATACACAGTGTGGTGGTGGCCGTATTATGCTTTGGGGAACGTTCTCATGGGCGACTCTGGGACCCGTAGTTGTTATAGAACAGACCATGAACGCTAACTATATGAACATCATTGCGGATCAGTTACACCCTTACATAGCGTCTGTCTTCCCAACTGGAAATGGAATCTTCCAGCAGGACAACGCCCCATGTCACAAGGCACGGATTGTGTTGGAGTGGTTCGAGGAGCATACTGATGAATTCCACTTAATGTCCTGGCCACCTAACTTGCCGGATTTTAATCCGTTAGAGCACATTTAGGGTGTCATGGAGCGGCAACTCAGAGCTCAAACACTACCATGTCCGAATATCTCGATTTTGCGTGACTGTTGCTTAGACATTTGGTACAACCTGTCTCCAGTCATGTACCAAGAACTTGTGGCATCTATGCCCAGGCGAGTTACAGCTGCTTTGCAGGCCAAAGGAGACGCAACGCGTTATTGAGTAGGTGGTCTTAATGTTTTGGCTCTTTAGTATATATATGTGTGTGTGAGTAAACTATAAATATATAATGACTATAAATATATTCGACTATAAACTTTGGCTTACAACCGGGATAAATTGTATTTTGATACACTTTAATTCTGAATTAAACTTTAGTTATATAATGCATATGATTTCTGTGTATAAGTACATAAATATATAAACTGCTTATCTATGAGGTAAAATATGCATCATAGCAACAGCACGTTCAGTCGGCAATAGGTTTTCTTTAGGTTGGTGGTAGGTAGGTATATTAATTAACGTCGCACTGGAGCAAAACAACGGGCTACTGACGACGGTCCGTGATCCGACTCCCCGGGAAAGATCTGAGGACAACACCACGTAATTTTTAACCGTGGTCATATGACGAGGCAACACTTGAACTGGCACCCTACTCTCCAAACTTCCACACCACATCATCGTGAAGACATTTGAGGCCCAAGCAGATTTAACATGCACCAGCGCCCTTTGTACACGACGGTCTTTGGTTGGATCCGAACTCGCAATCCTTCTGTTGCTAATCCGTTGCTCTTCCGATCTGGCTCCCTAGTATAACATACTAGTAACAGTCTCCAAGTCGTTAAAATCGCTGGTGCTGCCATCTCTCGCTGTAAATTGAAACCCTATCAAACCGTGCGGAGCAATACGGAAACTCGGCTTACAAGGAAACAGCGTGGGCTTCGAGAATGAAGAGAAATCAAAAGCATGCAGGTTAATTCATTTGAACTTAACCTTGGTCTATTTAATTAACTTAACTTGATTGCCGTGCACTTACTAAAACCTTTACTTAAAAGCAACGGGGCATCGCCGTATCCGGTTTTCACAGTGCATCGCTATTTTCATAAAGCCTTGGAAAAAGAATCACGTTCCATAAACTTCCACAAATTTAATATGTTCTAGTCGAAACACAATTAATTATACTTAGTGCTGTATGAGAGAAAGTTTTGATCGTAGTTTGATCGGAGAAATCAATATCTGGATATTTTAAAATGGAGTACCATTTATTAGATTTTAATTAATGAGTAACTTTAAAGATGGATTTAAATAAATTCTAATGCAGTTAAATGGAAGACCGCTTGCCGAATTATTCAATCATAAATTTGTATAAAAAATACATACTTTCTTATAAATATTTTTATTTGTCTCAGAATAAAACATTGAAAATATCGTGGAATTAGATCTGTACAAATAGGAGAGTGAAGAGAAGACGCTTTTATTCACCGAAATTACAGTCGAAATATACTGGTCTGTGAGAACATTGCTGAAATTCTTATATTGCTGTCCTAGAAGAACAATGACGTGAGTGCAATTCATGAATTTCTTCAGAAAATGAAAACTAAGATTCGATAAGATTTTGACTTTAAGATTAATATGACACACGTGTGAGACACATGTTTCTCACATGTTAACACATGTGAGAAACTGATGGTGATGAAACTGGGGTTAATAAACACATATTTATGACACTTTTAAATGATGCCGCGTAAGCAGTAGTGATGCGACATCGACAGCAACATCGATGTTGATAATACATCGCCCAAAAAACATCGATGTTTTTAAAATTCAGGGTATTTAAATTTTTTTTCCCCAATTTCTTTAAACTGGTTTAGCAACTAGTGATGCCACAGCGACAGCAAAACATCCATGTTTTGAAATTTCGATGTTCAAAAGTAAAACATGGATGCTGATAATACATATTTAGTTGCGCGGTTATTTTTCTTAATTTTTACTAGGGTGCTTTTTGCATTTAAAAATAAAACATCGACAACGTGAAAACATCGACATCGTGAAAACATCGATGTTAAACAAACATCGGCTCCATAAATCGATGGTAAATACATCAATGTTTCTATATAAAACCTCGACATCGATATCGGATCACTACTTTTCAGACGCTTAAACCTTGGTTACTTTAGTCTAAAAGTATGTTCAATTAGCTAACTATAAAAATTATGCTACTTGGTAAGTTTTTAAATTTATATAACGGTACTTTTTTCATTTAAAAATAAAACATCGACAAGTAAAAACATCGACAAATATGAACATAGATGTTTCAAAAACATCGACTCCAATACATCGATGCTTTTAAAAAACATCGATGATTTCAAAACATCGACATCGATGCCGCATCCCTAGTGAGCAGGTGTATTTTGAATATTCATACCCATTTTTTCAGTTGCGTCGTTATTCTAAGTTTCGGATCAAAATATTCAACACAAGTCAATATGCAAAACATTTTTATTTTAAATTTATTTTACAAAATACTTATTGAAATGTTTACACATTCGGCTTTTTACATCATGAAACGATCAGAGTTTAGATTTCCAATGACACAGTATGCACTTACGTGGTTGTTCTAGTCAAATTCAACACACTACCGATGCGATCGCGCTGACTCCGGTCTGGTAGTTAAGGTGTTACCCTCTAAATCGGTCGTAAATAATATTAACCATACCATCCCTTATCATGACTTTAAATCTATCATTTTCAAATTTTTAGAAGACAAATGGCAGAACGAATGGATTGAACAAACGGAGAACAAACTCCATGCTATTAAACAAAATCTTACTCCATGGAAATCACTACCTTTAAGAAGACAAAATGTCATATTAACACGCCTCCGTATTGGACATACTCGGATAACTCATAGACACCTCCTCCTCGCAGAAGATAATCCTATTTGTAATTACTGCATTTGCCCACTAGCTCAGTTGTTGTCTCGTCATCTGAACGTTGTTAAAAATAACGAGGAGTTGTCCTCGGATCTTTTCCCTCGTGCTTGATCCCGGACCGCCGCTAATGGACCGTTGTACTGCTCCAGTGCGACGTGAATTATAATACCTACCTCTCAGTATGAAAATCTAAGTCATAAATAAGACTTGTAATATTTTTCTAAAGGATGATGAGCAACTTTTTGAAACACACGGCATAATTCTCTGTAGCGGAATTGAGTGTTACTATCGTTTTGCCCTTGCTCCATTGGGGACCATTGTGTCTCAGTGAGTAGTTATGCCCACTGCGCTGGTAACATGTGAGTTGTAGTCGGCACAGGTTCAATTTTCTCTCGGTGTGTTTCTTTGTTTTGTGTCAGTAAAATCTTTTCTTGGGTGTGTATGTTGGATATAATACTTGAGTATGTCTTATGTTTTGGACAACATGGCTAAATATTGGTACTCTTGCTCCTTAGACTACGGCCTGTACAACAGTTCTTCCTTGAAAGTTATAAGAATCGCGCCAATAAAGAATTTAGACTACGGCTGGTACAGCAATTGTACCTTGATCGCGCCAAGGAGGAATTTAGACTACTGCCAGTACAGCAACTGTACCTTGAAAGTTATAAGAATCGCGCCAAGAAAGAATTTAGACTACTGCTTGTACAGCAATTGTACTTTGATCGCGCCAAGGAGGAATTTAAACTAACGCCAGTACAGCAACTGTACCTTGAAATTTATAAGAATCGCTCCAAGAAAGAATTTAGACTACTGCTTGTACAGCAATTGTACTTTGATCGCGCCAAGGAGGAATTTAGACTAACGCCAGTACAGCAACTGTACCTTGAAATTTATAAGAATCGCTCCAAGAAAGAATTTAGACTACGGTTGGTACAGCAGTTGTACGTTGGTCGCGCCAAGGAGGAATTTAGACTACGGCCAGTACAGCAACTGTACCTTGAAATTTATAAGAAACGCTCCAATTTAGACTACGGCTAGTACAGCAGTTGTACGTTGGTCGCGCCAAGGAGGAATTTAGACTACGCCCAGTACAGCAACTGTACCTTGAAATTTATAAGAAACGCTCCAAGAAAGAATTAATGGTTCGTATACATTTTCAATCCGAACGTTCGGAGTACATCGTGAACAGCGTTAACGAGTACATCGTGAACCGTTCGTTGAAATGATTTTACAACGATCTTCCAGCGATCCATGGAAAAGGAAGGAACCAACCGCGAACCAACAGGCAATCATTTGTCAGCCACCGGTGTTGACGATGGAACCTGGAGGCTCGCGAGCAGATGGAAAAGCAACGAACTATCTCGACGCTGTTCCAATCTGAACCGAGAACGTCTTTGTGTTCGCCAAAATACCGACAGGAACTGGATCGCCACGAGCGGTTCACGAGCCGTTCGTATGGTGCCCCAATCCCCATCATAATCATGAGAACTAGAGGCTCGCGAACTGTTCTGTTCGCAAATGTATACGTGTCTTAAAACAACGTCCCAATCATGAGAACTAGAGGCTCGTGAACGGTTCGGTTCGCAAATGTATACGTGTCTTAAAATCCCGTCCTAATGATGAGAACTAGAGGCTCGCAAATGGTTCGGCTCGCAAATGTATACGTGTCTTAAAACCCCGTCCTAATCATGAGAACTAGAGGCTCGCGAACTGTTCTGTTCGCAAATGTATACGTGTCTTAAAACCCCGTCCCAATCATGAGAACTAGAGGCTCGTGAACGGTTCGGTTCGCAAATGTATACGTGTCTTAAAATCCCGTCCTAATGATGAGAACTAGAGGCTCGCAAATGGTTCGGCTCGCAAATGTATACGTGTCTTAAAACCCCGTCCTAATCATGAGAACTAGAGGCTCGCGAACTGTTCTGTTCGCAAATGTATACGTGTCTTAAAACCCCGTCCCAATCATGAGAACTAGAGGCTCGTGAACGGTTCGGTTCGCAAATGTATACGTGCCTTAAAATCCCGTCCTAATGATGAGAACTAGAGGCTCGCAAATGGTTCGGCTCGCAAATGTATACGTGTCTTAAAACCCCGTCCTAATCATGAGAACTAGAGGCTCGCGAACAGTTCGCTTGCAAATGTATACGCGCCTTTAGACTACGGCTGGTACAGCAGTTGTATCTTGATCGCTCCAAGAAGGAATTTAGACTACGACCAGTACAGCAATTGTACCTTAAAATTTATATAAAAATCGCTCCAGTAATATCTATAGCCGTAGTCAAAAGGTTAATAACCAACTAGTCAACTTTGTTCCTTTGGATGGGTTGGAATTTAATTAATGTAACACTAAAGCAACACATCGGGCTATTGGCGACTGTCCGTGATCAAACCCAAAGGGAAATATCGAGGACACAACGTAATTTCGTTTCATTGGAAGGATGAATCATGTGTCAGACTCAAAATACCCAAATTTTGCACTTGTGCCTTTGTTCTCCTGGAATAGAGATATGGATAGTTCATAGTAACAATCAGACGGAATTAAGTCAAATTGGCTCGTACCATTGTGTTTAGCAGCGGATATAAGCCTAGCCGCATGTCGTGTAGATATACGACAAACGCTATGCTGACTGGATTATACAGTAGAATCATAATTATCCGAAGTAATGTGCACCTCGGATAACCATAAACGCGGACAATGTGGTCGCATTTTCACAAAAGAGCCTATACAAAATACAGACAAACTTTGTTGTACTCTCTCTAAATCTTATTACTACTAGTACTGAAAGATTCAAATTCGGCTCGGATAACACGAACACTCAGTTAATCGGGACTAGGATAATCAAGGTTCTACTGCGCAAGAGCTTGTCTGCTGTATGCGCCAAGACAAAGCACAGGGTTAGAAAACTATTTGAATTTTTTCAGAACCCTGCGGATTTTTGATTGTATATTATATATTATTGGAGATCACTTTTAATCCTTCTTGTTCTTTTGAATCTGCCTGAACAATTGAAATATTGAAATAGGAAAGGTTATCCTAACAAATTATATAAAAGTAAAACGAGAAAAATCCCAGTTGACCGTGGGAGATTGAGAAAATAACTGCCCAATTCGGATAGGATAGCATGGATACTCAGTTAATCGGAGCTCGGTTAATGAAGATTCTTCTGTGGAAGCTGGTTTATTATATGCCCAATAATACATAGCACAAGGGTTAGATAACAAGTTGCAATTTCTCATAATTGAGGACTTTGAATAGTGTCACTGGAAATCACTTTCGTCCTTCTAGTACTCTTGAAACCATCTGGTGAATCTTATTAAGAAGTAATCCGAACAAATCATTAAAAACCAATACAAGAAAAACTCCTGTTAACTGTGGGAATAACACTTGTGAAAACACTTACAGCTTCATCGGAATCTAATTACTTTTCGGCGCTATGTGAGCAATAGTAATAATTAATATTAACTATCGCTTTTAACGCTACCTTAGCCATTTGTTAATAAGAAGGCAAGCAGGAAGGATGGGACGTGAAATTGTACCTTAGCGCCAATTATAATTTATTCCAACTTTTTTCGTGTCCTTCCTCAACCCCCATTCCGAGAACTCCCGTCGGTATAATTTTTTAAGAAAAGCTCCCAATCGCTTTCTCTCGGCGGAGAGCTCTACAATTATCCGACATTAGAAATGTATCAATTCTTTAAGTTTTGCTTCGGAGCGAGATCCCATACCCATTCATTACCACGATGTTGTATCTTTTTCTAAATCCCTTCGCATTCGGCTTCCGAGTATATAAGGTCATTACTATAAAGGCAATAAAACTAACACGTCCACACCCGCCCCGAGTTTCAAGAGTCAGGCAAAGGCGGACTGGGATCTATTACAACCTGCTGTAATACCTATTTAATAATCTATCGGGGGAACCTTGAGAAAAAGTCTGAAATGGTTGCACATCCAGGCTCGGCCACCGCCCTGCTTTGCACTTGACACTGCTCCAGTTTCCCAGCTTTCGTTTCTTGCCCGAAACTTTTTGTTTATCGGTTTCCATCTTGTTCAGAGGCTTGACCTGTCAAGGCTAGCGTCGCAAGTTATCGCATTCCAACGCTTCGGCAGGGCGTATGGCTGGCATTGAGGCTGTTCACAGACCCGCGTTCCCCAACTCGCAGATTGAATATGGTGTTGGGGACTGGGAAGAAAAAGCGGTGGTTTGAAGTTATTGTTGGGAATGGTTTCCTTTTAGGTATGCTCGGTTTATCAAGGCTTTTTGGGCGAAATTTCCTTCCATCGCGATACATTTGTTTGTTGCGCGTGCGTGCAAATAGATAAATGATTGATTGGTGTGGAATATTTTCAATTGATAATATTTCTATCTCGTTAGGGGGTGAAGTAAAACATGTGATAACTACTGTGGGATTTGCAGCCTTATATAATCTATTTCCTTTTAGGTGAAGTTGAACTTGTGCCAACTACCCTAAGGTATTTTTTATCTAATCTTAATATATATAAATTACGCGTCACGTTGTTTGTCCGCTATGGACTCCTAAACTACTTAACCGATTTCAATCAAATTTGCGCACCGTGTGCAGTTTGATCTAACTTAAAAGATAGGATAGCCTTCATCTCAATTTATAGCCGCGATATTATTTTATTGCAAATTATTGCGGTATCTGTTGACTGGATTGAGTAAGTATTCTAACAGATGGCGCTGTGTTGAAAGTACCAACGTTTCACATAAGCTACAATTTAATGGCATAACCACCACGTGTTGTTAAGTCTAAAGTATAAGTTAAATTTATTTCGTAGTAAACGCAATACAGTGATTAGCATAGCCGGCCACGTGTTATTCAGACTGAATTATAAACTGAATTCATATTATAGTAAAAGTAATACAGTGGAATTTTATAATTCAAAATAATAAACATTATTGTTAAAAATTTTAAACTATCTGCCCTACCTACCTCATTTATAAGTTTAAGTGTTACGTGTTATTTACTAACAACTTTGTAATGTACTCATTTGTTACAGACTTGAATAAAAAAAATAAAAAAAATTTAAATTTATTTCTTTTGTATTGATTTTTGCTCAATATCAACGGTAGTAGAAAATCAATCATGGAGGCCGCCATGTATTTTGACAAATGGCATCTGTGTAAAAAAGCATGGTGGTCCCCGTGACTGGTGTTCTCCTACCGTTTCCCTTGAATAGTTTACTACTATGTAATATAATAAAAACCGTAGCCACAGCAACGCGTGGCCGGGTCTGCTAGTTTAATATAGTTCTTTCCTTTTATAGGTGAAGTAAAACGTGATAGTATTTTATCCAGTAAGGTTGGAACCTTAAATAAAATCTATTCATTTCCATTTAGTTTATTGGGATTGATCCCGGACCGTCGCCAATAGCCCGTTGTGTTCAGTGAGACGTTAATTAGCTACCTACCATTAAGGTTAAGTAAAACTTGAGATACATTTTCTCTCAGTAGGGTTTTTACCCTAATACAATATATTTATTTCTTTTTTGATGAAGTAATACTTAATAATTCCTTACAGTGGGAACCTCTGTAAGGTTTTCACCCTAATAAAATCTATTTTTGTCCTTTGAGGTGAAGAAAAACTAGTTTTTGTAAGATTTGCACCCTAACAAAATCTATTTCTTTTTTTTTTAAGTAAAGAAAAGCTTGATATAAATTCGCCCACACATTAAGGAGTTTGCAACCTAATAAAATCTATTTACTCACTGACTACAAGCATATTTGTCCAGCTTTTTAAATTTAATATTCTTATTTTTTTTAAATGTCCAAGTTACATGTTAAAATTATGTTCAATAATAGCACTCATAGCATTAAATTACTTTTAGAGAAATCACAGAGTGCTCTTAATTCTTACTATTTTCCTCCTATTATTGTTCTTTAGTGTCAAGAAGTCTGTTATCGAAAATTCAAGGGTTTAAAGACCTACTGTAATTTTCTCTAGAGGTTTTATTGACTATTATATGAAAAATATATTAAATTTTAATGTTTACTCATAATTTTCTCAATTTTTAAAAATTGCTTATAAGTTACAGCGCACTTTCAAATGCCTCAAGGACAGTGTGAATTGAATTCAATAACAAATACATTTAAGTGAGCTGTGAAGTTTTGATTTGTGTTTACAAACTTTGCATTAAATAAACGAGGAGAAAACAGTTAAAGGAAATTATACGTTATCAAACCTTTAATATTCGAAATGAAGGTAAATAAATTTTTAGGAAAATCTCTTGTGATTCCAAACTGATTAGGACCACATCCGGTCTAAAATAAGAATTATTTACCAATTAATAAAATTTGTTTCATAACTACCAACAAAACATTTAATTCGCAAAACCATGATGTTTTGGGTTTTATGGTGCAAGGGCCATATTTGATCAAGCCGCTATTAACACAAGACAGACAGCATCAAGTAATGGAGATACATACACAATGAAAGTTTTACTCACACAGAAGAGATAAATACACCCAGGAGGGAATCCAATTTGCGCCACCTACAACTCTCAGGTTGCTAGTACAGCGGTGACCACGTTGAGTCACGAAGACCCACGTTAAACAATGAATTGAACCTGAAAATAAAACAGTAAAAATGGCGCTTTTATTAAAATTTCCATTTTACGAAAACTTCAAATAATAATACAGTAGATTATTTGGTGCTGACATGAAACGAGACAACCTCAGATGATTTAAAACTATGGAACCCATGCATGCCTTTTCAATCAATGAAGTAGTTATAACAATTAATATGCCGAAGAAAAAGTTATAAAAAGATGGACATGACTTTAAAAAAAATTATAACTCGGTAGTCTCATTTATAAGTTTATTAATCTTCCAAGTGGTTTTGACGAGTTATCTCGTCCATCAAGATTCGATTAATTCCAATAATGACGATATATCTCATCAAGATGTTACCGAATTTTTGATAATGATAGGATCAAAATATGTTCAGTTTTCTTCGAATGACGAGATATTTTGTCCACCTATATGTGTGATCGGTTTACTTTTAATAACGAGTTATTTCGTCCATCAAGATCTGGTCAGTTTCTTCTAATGATGATATGTTTCGGCCATCAATATTTGGTCAATTTTTTTAAAATGGCGAGATGTTTCGTCCCCAAATATGTTCAGTTTTTTTTCCATGACTAGATATTCGTCCACCAATATCCAGTTAGTTTTCTTCTAACAACCAGATATTTTATCCATCAAGATCTGGTCATTTTTCTTCTAATGACGAGATGTTTCGTCCATCAATATCTAGTCAATTTTTTTTTTTTAATGGCGAGATGTTTCGTCCCCAAATCTGTTCAGTTTTCTTCGAATGACGAGATATTTTGTCCATTAATATGTGGTCAGTTTTCTTCTAATAACGAGTTATTTCGTCCATCAAGATCTGGTCAGTTTCTTCTAATGATGAGATGTTTTGTCCATCAATATCTGGTAATTTTTTTTTAAAATGGTGAGATGTTTCGTCCCCAAACATGTTAAATTTTTTTTCCATGACTGGATATTTCATCCACGAATATCCAATTAGTTTTCTTCTAACAACCAGATATTTCATCCATCAAGATCTGGTCATTTTTCTTCTAATGACGAAATGTTTCGTCCATCAATATCTGGTCAATTTTTTTAAATTGGTGAGATGTTTCGTCCCCGAATCTGTTATGTTTTTTTTCCATGACGAGATATTTCGTACATCAATATTTAGTCAGTTTTCTTCTAATGACGAGATACTTCGTTGAGGCAACCATCAGGAGAATTAAGATGCATAGCTTCGTAATATACAACTTTATGTAATTAAGTAGTTTTAAATAAATGGTATAGTGCAATGTTCCTTCCGGA